>VMDO01000122.1:0-235766 GCA_007922755.1 Pedetes capensis
ATACTATATAGTAAAAGATAGAGAAGACTTGGATGGGAAACTTAGATAGGAAGGGGGGAGGGGGGAAACATAGAGAAGGGTAAGGGGTAACCTATATGAATAATGCTTATCAAATTGCATATATGAAAATTGTCACAATGAAAAGCATGTCAAAATGAATCACATTATGATGTACATTAAAAATTTCTAATAAAAAAAATAAGAACATGAGTTAGAATTAGAAATTAAAAATTTCAGGCTTCATTTAAGCACTATCTTAAACTAAGCACCCCTAGTTTGATGGGGCACAGCTCACGAGTGGCGTTTGACTGTGTTGGACTTGAAGTTTGTCTAAAAGAATCTCAATTTGTTAGCGTGCACAGTCCCTTAGGTACTATTACATAAAAGCCCTATGAACAGCCTATGGATTATCTCCCCAAAGCTACTGAGCTTTTGCAGTAGTTAATGGGCATTTGATAAATGTATCTAGGTGCAAGCTTTCTTGGGATTCCCATGGACCCATCATGGAAAATTAGATGGTTCTGCAGATTTGCTTGGTTCTAACCAGCCCTCGTCAATTACAACTCTCCTTTCCTACTCTCTGTCAGCACCCAGATTGGTCCTAGGTTATACGCATTGGCCTAAACTGAGCCAATTGTAGCTCTTTCATAAGATTTAATATAGAAAACTGAGAGATGAAGGGGATGGATAAGGGACAATAGAAATGGGAGAAATAAGTGGAAGGAAGGTAAAGAGGAAGAGAAAAAGAAGAGCGGGCAGGGAGCCTTCTTCCTAAGATGAAAAGCTGCAAGAACATTGCAAACTACCAGGTCCATTTTTCTACCCATGCGGACAGTCTGAATGAGAATAAAGCTAATCATTGCGAAACAGAGAAAGAGAAATGAGAGGCATTAAGAGGAAGAAAAAAAAATTAAGACCATTTTTATCACTTTGTAGTTTCAAATTTCCATTAGCTAATATAACTCATAGCTCTTTTTAATTTTTTTTTCTGCTAGTTTCTACATGTGAGTTTCTGTCATTTGCAGTAATCCTACCGATAGAGTGGGGACATTCATTCCCTAGGTGCATCACTACCTAAGTCCTTCCCTGCACCGCCTGGTAACTGATTCATTTCAGCACTTCAGTCAGAACAGTCACTATCATCCACTCCCAGCAAAGTGGAAGAAATGGCTTCATTACACCTACTGGGAAGATGTTTTCCTAAGAAACTGTCACATTTACAAGTGGAACAAACAAAAGAATACTGTTACACATGAGGAGAAATCCCAGCTGATCATAAAGGCAAAGTAGAGAATCCAGGCAAAACAATGTCATGAAATACTAGCTCAGCTTGGAAATTCAATTAGCCTTGTAGTTGGCTATTTAATCAAAGAGGGCTTTCAATGGAGAGCTGTTAAGTAGGTAAGGGGCAAGAAGGTAAAGGAAGTTGAATGGAGAAATAAAACCAACCCAGACTGAAAGCCTGTTGCTGTTCACTTTCAAATACACTTTCTAATTTTATTTTTAAGCTGCTCATTTTGTAGTTATTTTCATCCCCATTGCATGGGATGAATTGAAGATACTGAAAAGATAAGCAACTCGCCCAGGAAATACGTCGCCAGATCCATGTGTTTAAACAGCTTAAGCTGAATTATGGCCAGTGTCTTCTTTACTGTACTCTTGGGGGAGGAGGCAGACAGGCTGGAGAAATGTTTTCTCTCCCTATGGCTTCAGGCTCAAAAAGTGAACAGGATTTCCCTGGAGATATGAGCTCTTCAACAGTTCCCACCCTTTCTCTCAGTTTCCATTCTCCTTAATATCCAAACCTACAAGTAGCAAGCATATTTAAAGAGGCTACTGTGTATTCAGTGTGATGATACAGGAGAAGGAGGAAGAGGAGGGGGAGGGAGAGAAGAAGGGTGAGGAGGTGAGGAGGAGGAGCCTAAGCATACACCGTCTGGCCCTCCCTTGAGGAATATGCAATCTTTTGGGGAAGACACAGGAAGCAAGCAATTGCAGCACAATACGCTGCTGATGTTACGTGCCAATGAATCAGGTCTTACTCACAAGAGACCCTATGTACAATAGAACGAATGAGACGCCATATCTGACAGTGCTTCTCTGCTATACAAAGGGTTTTCAGTGCCTAATTGTTTGGGGAATGGGCTGCCAGGTCCTTCTTCCATTTCTGCAGTGCTGGGGATCGAACTCAGGGCCTCAGAGCCCGAGGAGCAAGCATTGAACCAATTGAGCTAAACCCCAGCCCGTAGCACAACATGGTATGTACAAAAATGGGAGCACATTCAAAGAGTCAGGGAACACAGAAGTACAAATGATTCACTCTTCTTGGAGTGTTTTGGGAAGATCTCAGAAAAGAAATTATATTTGAAATTGGCCTTGAAAGATATTGTCAGTTGGAAGAAATGTGACTTTTTATGAACTAACAGTGTTAAAAGAATTTCTTTTGTTAGCTTTTATGCAGCGAGTCAGTCTCTCTCTCTCTCTCTCTCTCTCTCTCTCTCTCTCTCTCTCTCTCTCTTTCTTTCTCTCTCTCTGCCTCTGTCTATCTTTCCTCCCATGATTACAGAGAATTTTCCTTTATAAAACTATCCTTATTCTCTCTGCCCATAAGCTTTTTTCTTTCACCCCTGCTAGTAAATCAGATTAGGACATTGATTCATTGAGAGGTTGAGGCATGATCCAAGTTTGCCCAACTAAGAATCACAGACATCAATTTTACCTTCATTATTGTCAGAGAATAATAACTTTCTCAGGACTATTTGTTTGGGAGGGTATGGGGAGGGCTTGCCTGCAAATGAAGTCAATTAGAGAAGACACAAAAGAAAGACAGAAAATTTTGTTGACTATTCACATTCCTGAGTCTATTTGTACCAGTAACATCTCTATATTCCACAGGTAAATTAACCAATAAAATTTTAACTTTTTTTCCTTGTAGTACTCAGGGATTGAACCCAGTGCCTTTCACATGCTATGCAAGCACTCTACCCCTGAGCTATAGCCCCAATCCAGTTCTTGTTTTTAAAAGAACCTTTTCTCTTTGGGATTCTTGTTTGTCACAGGGTAAAACTGGTTGCCCCAGTATCCACCTTGGGAACATCACTGAAATTGTACATCCTTCCCAGATACATTATAAGCCAAACTTGCTCATGTACATTTTGCCCTTGTACTACAGAGAACCCTCCTCTTCCTTGGACACAGTTTGCTAAGCCTTGCATAACACATGGATCCCTTATCTGGAAAGCTCCAGCTCTGATCCTCCCCTGTGAACTCTTGTTTCATCTTCTATCACCAGAGACGTGGCATTCTCTAGCACTCTGACCTTCTCCTCATCCAGAAAGATTATCCCTGCTTCCTTTCTAGCATAACTACACTTCATGTTATCTTACCACACAGTCTCATAATTGATGACTATAGGTCTGTCACTGGAATTTGAACTTCTTGATGTCACTGCTATTTATATACCATATATACTCAAGCCAAGGGCAGCATTTCATATGAAGTAAGCCTGACAGGAGATGGTTACTGATTTGATTGACCAATACTTTTTGAATGCTTACTAAGGGTAGAAAAATCTCACCATGAATATGCATAACAAGGGGCCTCTAGAAAGTCCCAGACCAAAAAACAAATGTGTTACTTAAGTACCATTCTCTACATTAATGTCAAGTACCAATCAAGTTAGAAATTTAGCCAGGCACCATGGCATACCATCATGCCAACCACTTAGGGGGCTGAGGCAGGAGGGTTGCTAGTTCGAGGAAGAATCTTGGTAAGTAATGCAGGCTACCTTTGACCTCGAACTTGCTATCCTCCTCCCTCATCCTCCATAGTCACTGGGATTGAAGGCATGTGCCAATGTGCCCAGCAAAATCATCTTTCATATATACACTGTTGTTGTTGTTGTTGTTAGGTGCCGTCAAGTCAAGTCCGACTCATAGCAACCCTCATAGGATTTTCAATGGCTGACTGTTTCAGGATTGCCTTGGGAGTGGGTTGCCACATCCTTCTCCCATTTTTGCGGTGCTAGGAATGGAACTCGGGACCTCAGAGACTGCAGAGCATTGCTCTACCAACTGAGCTAAATCCCAGCCCTTCATATATACATTAGTATCTTCAAAATAAAAGATCTTGGGTATGCTTCCACATTTTTTGGAATAGTATTATATTTGAAACAGTATTACAAAGACGGAATGGGACTCTGTCTGATGGCTATATCAACATAAAGGAATGGAACTCTAGTTCTCCTGTGTAATGAATTCCTAAAAATAGGTTCACTAGAATGAACCACGTGTTAGTCAGATTTTGCTTATAAATTTGGAAAAGATTTCTAAAAATTATGTTGCAACTCAGTGATATTGTGGGCAATCAGTTTTAAAACAAGGGTTGGATGAAGGGCTTATTGGTGACTGAAGGAAAATCTGGTAATTCAATAGTTACATTGCTTTCTGAATCCATTGGCCTTCTCTCTTCCTCATTGCCAAATCATAATGGAATATTAGACAAGTGAATCCCATTTCTTTCTTTTTTATTTCAATTACCATATTATATATTAATATCTGACAACAGCAAAACAATATTTTTCGAACACTCAAGGACTATTCAAAAGCACACAGCATCTTCATACAAATAACTTGAAAGGAGACCAAGTTTAGGTTAGAATCTCCTCTTTTGTGAAGAAACAAAACAGTCTCAGGCCATAAATCAGGAATAGCTCAAGAATTCTTTCCTTAAATTGTGAATCCTCATTTACTTTATTTTACTTAATGATGATATATGTTCTAACTATAAATATTTCATCAGTTTTTAAGTGAATCAGTCTAGCCAGAAAATTCCCATGGCAATGGAAATGTTCTCAAAATGTTTTCTCCATGGCATGAATTTCTTTCAAAAAGAAGTTATTTCTATTTCTTCATGAATTAAAATGCATACATTCAGAATGAGTTTTATCAGAGATGTAGAGGATGAAAATCTGTCTTTAAAACAGTTTGCATTGTTTAGAATTGCAAGTTTTTTATAGTGAATTAGCATTTATTTCCTCATTGCCAGGATTTTGGGTTCATTTTATGTTATTCATCCTCAGTTCACCTTGAATTCTTTTCATAAGCTTCCTATTTAGAAAAAAAATTAAATTCACAGAAAAGTTGAAAAGAGAGTACAGATTGTTTCTGAATTCTTTCCCTCCTAATGTTGAACTACTCTTCTAACTATTTATCAAAACTAAGAAATTAGCATGCATGCATATACTACTAACCAACCAACAGATTTTATTTAGGTTTTATCCACTTTTCCACTAACATAATCTTTCTGTTTCAGAATCCAATTCAGAATACACATTGCATTTTGTCCATTTTTTTGGCACATCTAATTTCTCATAGATCTGACTTAGCTGCTTTGTTATTTGATATGTAGCTGATGTAGGCTCCCATTCAGAGTAGAAGATTTTTAAGCTATCTTGTGGCTCTCTTTGGTTTACCTTCTTAATATTATCTTCTATCCATATTTTCATTTTGTTATATTTTTCATTTTGTTATATTTTTCATATATTGTAAAATTAATCTCTTTTTAAGTTAGTTAATTGAATTAAATGTACATTGAATAAACTGTAATTCCACTTTACTGAGCAGGACTTTACCACATAATGGTAGGGAAATAATTGCAAACTTGTGAAGTTCTGAAACTTTCCCACTTTCATAGGGCAAGTCAAGGATGTTTAAGGCCTGGGCCATATGAAAATAGAGTCATTAATGACTCAGTATCAGGAAAAAACTTTTTTGCTTATTTTTAGGCAAATGTATATATATGTATACATATATTACATTTATATATATGAATAACACAAGTTCCAATATCTCTTTTCCACAGCCCCCCAGTTATGTTTATAGACCCTTACAAAGGGCATTGCCTCACTAGGAGACTTCCCTACCTCTGCAAAGCTTTAATAATCCTGAAAGGAAGTCATCAAGCACACTGAGCTCCCCACCCCCATGCCCCTTCCTCCAGTCTTCCTTTTTATTCCTCACCATCCAGGAATGCATTCTTATTAAACCAGGCTCAGAAGCTCCAGTGTCTACTCTGAGTCACCGAAAATGCTCCTGAAATATGACATCTGCAGTGTTAGGGAGAGTAGGACTTAGTTGTGTGAGATTTAAACTTTCAGCAGGATCATAGAAAGTCTGTTATTTCAAGTTGGACTTGATTATTTTTTTTAAAACCGCCAGACTTTCAGACCATACAATACCAGCTTTCTTCAAATGTAGCTCTTTAGTTCCTTTTATGGTAAAGTTTAATACTGTGAACATATGGAGGGTCTGAACGTCTGCCAAATGTTTTAAAAGACAAGGTTATAAATACCACAGCAGCAAGCTTTGTTCCTTAATGTATGGCTCTGTTACTCGGAGTCAATGTGGAAGATAAATCAGAACACAGAGCTGGCTTGGGCATTAACTTGATATTTCTGGCAAGTGTTCATAGAATCTCATGTGAGAGAGAGAGAGAGAGAGAGAGAGAGAGAGAGAGAAATGGTTCTTCTGAGGTAACATTAAGAGAGAGCAAAAAAATTAAATTTTATAAAAAACAAGGAGCAGAGTCACAGCTTTATTGAAACATCTAAAATATAAACAGAAAGTCCAGTTCTCTTACCAGCAAACTGAAGCTTAAAGAGCCATCATTCCAATGTCTGTGTGATTGATAATTATATTTGGCCCCTCTCATGTAGATTTGGAATCGACGCCTCTCAATTCCTTGGTCATACATTTCCCCATCCCATCACCTAGATGAAGTCTTTGCTATTTTCTAGTGCTTGACTCTCAAGTTCACTTCCCCTCAAATGTGTAGTCGGCCCTGGCTGGCTCATTTCAGGACTCGCTCTTACCATCTCTCTGACTCTGTCATTTTGCCCCAGCATCTGACACCACTGGTCCCATTTGTTGCTGGGATGACAGCTGGCAGGAATCTCGCCTACTTCCACAGCATGAGACCTGGCTTAACACATCTTTCTATGAGACCTCAAGGGCAAGTAAACCGCGGTGTAGTATAATAAAGGCCCTGTGCGTGAACTTCCCAGGTCACTAGGATAATGTTTAATAATTCATGTCCGCTTCACAGCAAGAATACTTAGTATCCCGAATTGCTTAATGTAGTTTCAAAGAGTTCAGGAACTGCCTGGACTGAGCTCATTTATGTAGCATGACATAATAGACAAAGAGGTAAAAGAGGAATCGGGCAAACTTTACTAAGTCTACTTTTTTCTATTTCCTGCATGAAGGTTGGTTGGTTCTATTTTTTTCTAATATGCTGTATATGTCTGGACTTTGTTATCTCCAAAATGGGAATATTAACAAATACACTGATCCAATTCTTAGGAGCTTGTTGGACCTTCTCCATCTGCTCATCCCTCAGGCAGCAAAGGACGTGGTTGTGACACATTCAGAAGCAGCAGCTCTGTCTCTGGTAGGTTCTTCCCCTCCACACAGAGTCTATTACTAAATAAAGCACATTTGAATGAGCTATTAGTGGGATTTCCCCCATGTTCTGTCAGGTTGTCATGTTGTGGGGGCTTGGGTGTTGATATGTTGCTGAAAGCTATGTCACTGGTATTTCAGATACCAGAAGGGCCGCCTATGGTGGACAGGTTTCAGCTGAGCTTCTGGCTAAGACAGAGTAGGGAGAAGAACCCAGCAACTCTCTCCCAAAACAATTAGTCTTTGAAAACTCTATGAATAGCAGATAAGCACTGTCAAATACAGTGCCGGAAAATGAGCCCCATAGGCTGGAAGACATTCAAGGAACGACTGGGGAAGAGTTGCCTCCTCACAGTAGAGTTGACCTTAAAGACAAGAATTGAATAAAGCCTCTGGGTCCTCCTTTTACTGATGTGGCACAACTGAAAATGAGAAGAAACACTGAGGCTGCAACATTGGGCTCTGACATAACAAGGTCATGTGAATGGCACAGTGCTGGATAGTGTTTCATTCTGTTGTCTATGAGGTCACTATGAGTTGTATCCACCTAGATAGCACTCACCAACAACATCAGTAGGATTTGGCTCCCCCACTGTAGACATAGCTCCTTTTCCTTTTCAGACCTTTGTATTTTTTTGTAATGGGGCCAAAAGAACTGAGTCACATCAGATACACAGAGAAAAGAATGAAAGACTGTTGAAAAACACAAACAAAGGAGGCCTCAAATGCACAACTCCTGAGCACCAACCCCAAGATGTGGAAACGGGTAAGGGTTTGTATGCACTGCAGAACCAGAGGCTCATTTGTCACTCCTCACAGGGCCAGAGAGCTTTAGAGCACATCAGATATTGGTCTAGAAGCCACGCATCTTTAAGGCAAGTGTCGTACACCTGGCATTGCCAGCCACTATGAGCCCCTACCTCCACCATGTCTCCACTGTCTGAGACTTTTGAGGTCATTATATGAAACAAGTCCGAAGACTGTCTGGAATAGAATTTCCTACAGTCTCCAAAGTAAGGAAGATCTCCAAGGAAATAAGCTTTGGTTTACAGATGTCAATTCAGTGGGAAATTTCTCATAGCCCAAGTTATGGGGCAGGAGAAGGGTGTTTACATATGTTAGGTTTTGGAACCCCATTCATTTCACTCTCATTGCTGCTTACTTTATTCCTCTATCTCTAAGCAATAATCTCTAAACTTTAATAAATCTCTAAACCTTTAGCTTCTGCAGTCAATTCTGGGTCTATCATCCCCTGTGTTGGGCTACAGAATCACCTTTCTGATGGTTCCTCAAGGCGCCCCCTAGTGCACAGTGTGCAAATATCCCCTTCCAGCCAACACAGATGACCAATCCACCTAGCTGAAACTGCAGTTCTCTTCAGGGCATTCATCTCTATGTGGCTTGCCTTAACCCTTCACTAAGGCATTGTGTAGACACACAAGGTTTCTTATATGGCGTTTTTGTTGGAATATGGCTCAAGTTGGTTCCGACTCACAGTCACCCTGTGTACAACAGAACGAAAAACTATCCGACACTGCACCATGCAAAATGATTTGTGTTTGAGCCCATTGTTGCAGCTACTACCTTTCTTCTCATTTTGAGTCATGCCACATGAGCAACTGGAGGTCCAAGGGGCGTTACTCCGTTCCTATCATTAAGGTCGACTCTACTTTGAGGAGTCACCACTTCCCTCGTAGTGTTTTGAATGCCTTCCATCCTGAGGGGCACATTATCTGACACCATATTGGACAGTAGCTTCTCTGCTATTTATAGAGTTTTCAATAACTAATTGTTTTGGGAGTGGGCTTCTGAGTCCTTCTCCTTGGCCTGTCTGGAAGCTCAGCTGAAACCTGTCTATCATGGGTGGCCCTGCTGGTACCTGAAATACCAATGGCATAGCTTTCAGCCTCATAGCAACACACAAGCCCCTACAGCATGACAAGCCGACAGACACATTGGGGGTATAGGGTACTAAGTGCTTGAAATTGCTAAACATACTTATTTAAAATGTGTACGACCATCTTTCCCTCAATGTGAGGTCTATTTGAGTTAATGTGTAGCATAAGAAAACTGGAGTTTGACTATAGAAAAGGGAGAAAATGAGATTAACAGAGTTTAATATTGAAAACTTTAAGAAAAAGAAAAAAGCAGAGTGCGGATATCAGAACTCCTTCAGCTGCACATAAAAGTAGAAATGAATTAAATGTTTAAATGGAGATCCATTCCCAAAATGCTTCTTAGTGGGTATATTACTTGTGACAAGACAAGACACACTTGGGTATATTCAGTTGAGGCTAAGGAGAAAGAACTCCTTAAAATCTCCAGTGGACACTTTACACAGAATGAGCACTTTACAAGGAAATTTACAATATAGCATCAAATATTATTATTAGCTTAATGTGTATAAAATGAATACATACTACATTTTATTTTGGCAGTAATGGGGGTTGGACCAATGACTTTGTGCATACTAGGCAAATGCTCTATAACTGAACTGCACTCTTTTTTACTTTTTTATTTTTGAGACAGGGACTTGCTAAGTTTCACAGGATGACTCTGGTTTTGAACTCACATCCTCCTGCCTCAGCCTCCCAAGTCCCTGAGATTACAGGCATGTACTGCACAATAGCACCTGGCACAAAGTATTTGTTTAAACTACTTAATCTTAACCTTTTAAATTTAGTTTTCCCACAAAGATTTAAGTTTGAGGATTTATTTTTCCATAGACTTTTAAAGTGCGAAATCCTTTGGGGACTTTGGACTGGGGACTTAGTGCTATAAGTCAGAGTGTCCAAAGAACAGAGCCCAGCAGTTAGCTTTTACTTACCCATGAGCTCAAGTTCTGACAATCCGTCCCTTCCTATTGCATTTGTCTAAGTCACCTCTCCATTTTGTGGTCCTATTTCTTCATTTACAACATGGCAATATTAGTAAAAGTACTACTGCATGAGGTAATGAAATAAATAAGTGAATTAACTTAGTTGTCTAGTACCAAACATGTAGTTTCGCATTATTCTTTTATTAATCATAATAATATTAAATACTGATTTTCAATTTAAAATTATTAAAGAACATAGTCATTAAGATTCTTGGATATAAATAAGAGAAAGCAAAATCAAGCCTAAGAAAGATGCCACCACCTTTACTGCCCTCCTCTTGGTGCTCATCGTCATCATCTTTTCAATTATTCACCCTTTCTCTGTTTCTTCTTTGCTTCCCTTCCCCTCTCTTAACTCCCTTTTATCATTACCTTGTTCTTGCCTCTCTAACTCTGACCTACTTGTCACCCTGATTCTTTCCTGTTTCAGGCATAGTCTCTTCCGACAGCTGGAAAGATGCTTGTTGCAAACTACAAATCCATATCCTCCTTATGATACAGAAAGAAAGTAAATGATTATGTTCCCATACGGGTTCCTAACTTCATGGCCAAACCTACATGAGTCAGGTATTCACCATCTGTACCCACCTCTGTAGACAAGCAAATGATTCAAGACATTGTGTACATAAGGAACACCATGCAAGATACTCCACTGAAAATCAGATGGGATGGAGAGGTACAGCTCTCAATGGAACAGGAAAGACAAAGTAAAGATACCCCTGAAAGTGCTTATATTTTCAATGCTCAGTATTACAATGCACTCCCTATGGCCAGTAAGAATCTATATCCCTACAATCATTCGTAACTGAGGAACAGTACTATCCACCTTTCCTATATTAACTATTCACAGGAGCTCTCCACTCCATATCCTTGGATATCTGAGGTTTTGAGGAGACTTGGGTTCCATTCTATCAGCACAAAATTAGGAGGAGCTTAACATAACATATTGCCATGTGGTCAACAGCATGACCCCTACAGAGTATGTGTCCTTAAGATTCATAAAATATCACTTTAATCTTTTCATTTCTCTCTGCTTTGGCCACCATGGGAATTGTAAAAACTCAACAATTATAATTTTCTGTATACGTTAAAAAACTTAAATGCAAAGTAAGTTAGGTTATAGTGCAAGTTCTATGGTGACAGGATTATTTTTAAAATGCATCAATGCTTCCCACACAGTTGGACTTTAATAAATATTTAATAATAACTGTATTACTTTACTTCTTATAATTGTTTCTGCCATGAGTATGCACTTCTACCTTCTGAAAGAAAACGACAAGTGATGTCTTGTTATGAACATATGAGGAGGGTCAAGGTATTGGAACAGCATGCCATTAAAATGAATGCAAAAGATATTTATCTATGCAGTACAAAATAGCTCAAGAATTTGTACTTCTGAGTTTGTGGTTTAATCACATATATATTGTATATGTTGGTACTGCAAGATCTGATCAGTAGCATCTGCCACCATTGCCTTCTTATCATTCTTGGTGTAGTGGTTTTTGAATACTCAATGAAAAAATCAATTCAGCATGTGTTTTCAGAGTTCCTGTGAGCATAAATAGTGTTAGATAATACGGGAAATGCAGAAATAAAAATAGTGAGGGCTTCCGATTTGTTGAAAAAGAATAATTTTTAAACTAAATATAATGGAGATTGTGACTTTTTTGATGTGGGTCTGTGTGTGTTGGTTTTATAAAGGCTCACATTCATATAACATACATATAATGACACACTAATGTTCATTCAAATTAATGTTCCATTCTAAATTTAATCACTTGGTGAATATAAATTCTAACACAATTGTTGTTGTTGTTGTTAGGTGCCATCGAGTCGTGTCCGACTCCTAGCGACCCTCATAGGGATTTCAATGGCTGACTGTTTTCGGGATTGCCTTGGGAGTGGATTGCCAAGCCCTCCTCCCATTTTTGCGGTGCTGGGAATTGAACTCGGGTCCTCAGAGACTGCAGCACAGTGCTCTACCAACTGAGCTAAATCTCAGCCCGTTCTAACACAATAGGATAGTCCATTAAATTCCTCTTCTAAAAATATCTATTGTGTCATTATACATTGTATTTTTGTGTTAACCTGCACAGAGAAGGAGTCAGTTTCTTTTTTCTTGTTCTTATGTTTTTAACAGCTATATAACTGACATTCTGAAAAACAAGTACTAGAAATTATAAATAGAAAAACAAGGATGCACGGAAATCTTTCGCATCTTATCAAATATTAGTTATTACCAGCTTCACTTTTATTCACTAAACATAGGTGCGTGCAGTGCTATTCTTTCTTATGTCTATTATCCCAATCCCCAGAATAACATACTTCTGATTTAGATTTTTCTGTGCATTCTATTGTTAATTAAATGTCTCAGGTGCTTGTATGCAGAAGAACTAAAAGCAAACTTTGTCTTTCAACTCTTAGATCTCTTGTATTTGAGCTATTGGGAATGTTTGAAGAATCCCAAACAGTTTTCTATATATGGTCACACAAGATGTGTGTGGCAATATCTGAGATAAGAAACCCAGACAACAGCAGGTTCTGGGAGATTTAAGGTAATCTCAGTGTTAGCAATGGTGAAAACAATGGAGGGTCCTAACAGTGATGCAATCCAGTGTGTCTTAAAATATCCCTCTGATGATTAATCAGTGGACCAAATGGAGTAGACAAAGTGGACTAGACAGAGGATAGGAAGAATGCATGTAGGAAGATTACTAAAGAAGTTTTTTTTTTAAATCAAAGGCTAGAATGTAGATAGAGAAGACAAGGGACAGTGGATTTATTAAGGAGGTATACTTCTTTGGATTTATTAAGGAGCTATGCAACTGAGTGTGGAACTGGGTGTTCTATCATGCTGAAAATAAAAGTAAACAGTCCTACCAAGGTGGACTCTGAAAGCTCCCCAGTATCATTTTGATTTCCCTACTCCTCTCAGGAATTATTAAATGTAGTATAATATGTGAGACAGCAGACTCACGTAAACATAAGGAGACAATCACTGAAATCGCACCTGTTGTATAAGAACATAGGCTGCCTTCATTCTTACTAATAGCAAAAGATGGAAACTTACTAGTCTAAAAACAAACAGGATTGTGCCTGATTGCTTAAGAAATATTTTACTATTTGCACTAATATAACAATCAATTCATATTTAGAAGTGTGGAAGTTACCTACACATTATACTTGTAGTCAAAGTATCAGAACTTAATATCAGCAGTAGTAATAATATTTATAATCAAAACTCTCTGTAACAAGACTGAATTAACATATATACTCCTTACAACAGTTCTATGAGGTAAGTGCTTTTACTAGTCTATTTTCTATTGCTATAACAAAAAGCCTGAAGCTAGATATTTTATGAAGAAAAGAGTTTTTTATCTCATAGTTTTAGAGGCTGAAAGTCCAGGATTGGTTAAGCTTTATGATGGGTGGCATTTTAGTGAGAGCCTATGCTTGAAGAATCATGTGAGGATACAGGAACCAGATATCTGAGAGGGGCTAGTCTTACTACTTTTGTAACAACCCACTCTCTCAAGAACTATCTCACTCCACAAGACCAGGATTAATCTCTTCCAAGGACAGTAATCTGAGTAAAGTAATTACTTCTGCTGAGCCCCACCTATTAAAGGTTGTACAACCGCTCACATCACCAGACTGAGCTACCAACACATGAATCTGCTAACCTGAAAAGGGATGAGAATAATAGGAAAGAAAATAGAGAAAAGTATATTCATTTTATTTATTCTTCAAACTTTTCATTATGACAAGACATGAGGTTATTGACTCTTCAATTTTGGACCTTGAATTGCTAATGAGAGAAATAAATAATGAGAGGATAAAAATGTTATAAAAACACTCTTTAAAACCTTTTTTGTAACTTAATGAAACTATATTTTTCTGGAATAGGCTGTTGATCTGTGAAACTCATGTCTGTATCCATTTTACACTACTGATTAGAAATAATACTCTATCTTGCTGAACCAGAATTTGGTCTCAGGTTCTTTCTCAACACAAGGCTTTAGTGGCCACTATTAATGGACCAAAGTTCCCACAGAAGAAACTTCTTTTCCATCCAATTGGTATAATATGTATTCTACTGAAAAAGAAAAGAAGACATTTTTTCCATTAAGGTATATTATTCATGTAAATCCAAAAATACATTTCTGCAAACTTTTAAATGGAGCAATTGTAACAAGTCATAAAATGGTGCTCAGAAAATTGAATAATTTGTACAGTTCTCTCTCTAGATGGAACTGTCTCCACATCCTTTGTCCTGATGCTGTTAAAAGATAAAAACCTAAGAAAATTCTCTGCTGAGAAAAATCTCATTCAGAAGCCAAAGAACTATTTTTAGTATTGGGGTAATTAATAATAATGCTGCCCTAGGCAGTAGGTGCTAGATTTAAAAAGGAAGTCAGTATTTTAGTGTGTTAATAGGTCAACAGACTTCAAGACCCACCACATGGCACCTCCCACCTGCTGTTTCTCACATAGATCCTATTCCATGTAAGAAAGCAAGGAGAAGAAGAATCATGCCTTTATTGGGCTTCTGTTCTCAGAAGAGGTGGCTTAGGGTTTGAAAAGTGCCTAAAAATAGAAGTCAGATAAATAATGATCCATAAACTTGGTTGTGCTATTTGTTACTAGCTCTTGGGGACAATAGAGAGGCATTTTCCAGCTAGCTAGTAAAATAAACAAATTGGTCTTCTGAGGAGGAAGTGGGCTGTGGGTCTCTGAAGAACTCATGGTGATTTAGACCTCTGACTCCCAGAACAGGATGGCTTGATTATTACCTGGATGATAAGAATATCTGATCCAACAATGGAAGGTATCCATCCAAAAAGATGGGAGGACACAATCTGTCTTGGAGACCTAGAAAATGTGGTCACACAGACACATGCTGGCAGTGGCTGTGGAAAGATGTCTCACAGAAAAGAAGCCTTAATTGGCCACTGCTTTTCTTAAGATTCTGAGGGTCAGAACAATTCTAGAATGCACTGCCCTTTTTCAAAGGCATTCAGATAACATCTTGCAAGGAAATGGAAATGTCCCCAAATCCCCGAATGGTCTTTCCCTTTTTCATTTTTGAAAGTCTGGAACTGTACCTTTCAAAGTAAGAACTTTAAAACCAAAATATCTAATCATGAATGAAAGGGTACAGCTCAGTTCTTGAAGAATGGCCTTAACTGCATTGTTCTAGCAGTGAGAACAAATTCTTTTCATCAATATTCTTGTCTAAAACCTAGCACTTTATGTGGAGGAGGGCAGGAGCACTTTGAATCCTATGGGAAATTTTCCTGACTTTAATTTTTAATTAAATCTTTTCTTGCTGGCAGTAATATAGTTTAGGGAAAGGTCATCCACAAAAAAAATTGTGGTTTTAAGTGGAGCCAGGGGAATGGGAGTAGGAAATGTTTAAACTCTTCTCTAATTCCTCACAATATTTTTAGAGAATGATGCAATGTTTAGTTGAATGATGCCAATATTGATATCAGTAGGTAATCAATATTTGTTGTGTCTCAAATACTCCACAAGGTGTGTAAACATATAATTATTTATTATCATCTCAAAATCTCCATGAGTTAGATCCCAGTTGTAGGCTCCTCTTAGAGGTGAGGAACCTAAATTTAGGCAGGGTAGTATTAAGTAATGTGCACCTGGTTATAGGTCTAGAAAAGAGCAGTCACCGGAGTTAAACCCCAGATTAAAGAATTCAATGCCCACTTTCTCATCCATAATTATTCTCAGTAAAGTAAACCTGGAAAAAGCACAACACAAACAGTAGTCTCTATACCCAGAGTCAGATAGAAAGAAATTCAATTCCATAAACACTTTCCTATGAAGTATTACAATTAACTTCACCCTTCTTTTTAAGTGGTAAGCTATAATGCATTAAATTAATATAGCTATATCACTGATATTTGATAAGTACCTTTTTCTCAGTAAATTTATATTTTACCATGTATTAATACATAAGTGTATAGTGTTAGCTTCTGAAACAAAAAGGCCTGATATTCATCTGCTTGGGTGGCCATTTAAATTAGTTATGGGAATAAAAGATTATGTGTTAATGAGTGAATGAATATATTTAATGGCAATATTAGTGCCAACAAAATAAATGCTTTGCTTAATCCATTAAATCCTTTCTTTTGGTACAGAATATAATTAAATCTCACTATTCTTTCAAAATGCAGAGAACTTCACATAAGCATGAAGGCCATTTTTAAGTTTTTAAGTATTTGGCAATTTATCATCTGTTTATGAGAAAAATTATTTTTTCTTTGGGGCTGAATTACCTAGCAGTCTAGAAACATCTAAAGGAAATTCCAAAAGAAATCCCAATACTTATGGAACTTAGATAGAAGGGCTGCATAATTATTGTGTGATTGCAGTGGTTTTAGAGTACTCAGAAACCGGGTAAACACTTAATGTATTAATAGGATCATCAATGTCTATACTCTAATGTGGTGCTCCATCTGAATTGCTTTTACAAACCAATCAGGATTACAGTTGTCCTTAGGAAATGAAAGGTAGTGTCAATGCCTGAGGTTCCTACAGTGCTATGGTTAAGAGTCTTCAGTTTCATTCCTCGTTGTACAAACTCTAGGGAGGGTAATAATTGTGCTTCTCCAGAGAATAAAAGAGGTCCAGGGACCTACACTGACTGTCTAGTTGGATCCTAACAGTCAAAGGCACCATTTGACTTATAACATTCTCATTTCCTGACACCAAGTCTTGTGCTGCAAATTCATATCACAATATCACATTTTCGGTGCCCACACAGAGGAGTGTGGTTCAATTACTTGATCCAGTGCTGAAGCACAATTCTGTATATCACTTATCCACTTAGTAAGCAAAAAGTAAGGGCCTACTGTGTGGACACACTGAGAATATTATACTAAGCAAAAGATCACCATCTAAAGGGATGTGACCTAAGTGATCTAAGTAATGTTACCCAAAAATACATGTACAAAAATAGTCTGAGAGTGGGTGTGGGGGAGCACCCCTGTAATCCCAGCAATTGGAGAGGTGGAGGCAGGAGGATCACTAGATCATTAGTTCAAGGCCAGAGCAGCCTGAGTAACTTAGTGATACCCTATCTCATGATTAAAAAAAAAAAAAAGTACTGGCTAGAGGTGCAGCTCAGTGGTAGAGCATGTGTGGGTACAATTCCCCAATACCAAAAAAAAAAAAAAAACATTCTGATTACAGAAAAATCTTCAGGTAAGAAGCTGATCAAGGGTTCACATTTCTAAAGAATCAAGTAGAAGAACAATTTAGTGGTAATCTGTAAAATGAATAGGCATTAACTAGGCTGTGGATATGGAGTGAGCATGAGTCAGAATTCTAGAGCAAACGGGCAGAAGGTCCAAAGACCCTGACATATGACTGGTGTGAGTAACAATGGAGAAGCAGTGGAGAGCCAACCCTAAATAGTCTTTAGGCCGTTAGTATGCCTTCAAAACCAGCAAAAGGCAACAGGTGATTTATAACACTTTGGACAGAGGATGGGAGATGTGACTCCTTGATAGACTGACAATCTCAAGAAGTTTCTATAAAGTTGCAATCTCCATCATTTCTCAATGAAAATTTACACAGTAAAAGTAGTATTACTGCATCAAAAAGCAAGCCGTTTTTCTTTTTTTTTTTTTAACAAGGAGCTAGTCTTATAGTACACAAAGCCCAGGAAAATCCAGGCGCAGTGGTGCATACCTGTAATCCCAGTGGCTCTGAGGTGGACACAGGAAGATCATAAGTTCAAGACCAGAAGCAGTCTGCATAACTTAGTGAGACCATGTCTCAAAAAGTAAAAACATGGGCTGAGGGTGCAGCTTAGTGGTCCAGAACTTGCAGAGCATGCAAGCACGAGGCCCTGGGTCCAACCCCCAGTAACACACACACAAAAATAAAATAAAATAAAATAAATAAATAAAAAGCCCAGGAAAATACCACAAGACTTATGATCAGTTTCTAAATGTCGTTGTTGTTGTTGCTGCTGCTGCTGCTGTTGTTGTTGTTAGATGCCATCAAGTCAGTTCTGACTCAGCAACCCTGTGAGCAATAGAACGAAACACTCCCTGGCATTGTGCCATGCCAGTGTCAGCACTATGTCAGTGGGTCTTTGCTATTCATATGGTTTTTGATGGCTGATTGTATTGGTATTGTTTTGGGAGTGGGCTGCCGTGTCCTTCTCCCATGTGCAATACCTGGCTCTCAGAAAGTGCAGAGTAGGCACTCTACCAACTGAGCTGAAGCCCAGCACTCTTTTAAATATTAGGGGTATCAAAGATTGCACATAATTTCAAAAGTGAAGATAATGTGAGAAAAGCTTAAGACCTAGCCCTTCACCTTCTAGGCAAGGATACCGAGGGTCAGGAAGTAAGTTATCAGAATTCACAGAGCAGCTAAGTCAGGGAGGTGATGTCTCTGACTGCCTTAGCATTTTCCATTACTAGGGAGATGAGAGCAAATTTCCAGGGTGTTATTCACATTCTCTTGATTCTGCATTGTGTGCAACCAAGACGATATGGAACCTTCAGATAACAAAGAGCAACAGCTTTCAGACAACTAGCAAATGCCCATTTCAGAAGTGGTGAGAAAATGAAACATAGGAAGCACACACACATTTATGTATTTTTTATATCGGAAAATGACCACATTCACTGTCATCTTCCCATTGAAGCATCTCCCTCAGCAAACATGTAATAAATTTATAGATACAAAGAGTAAATACAGTCATTCTGCGTCCTCTCAACCAGCAAGTATTAATCACTTGTGTGCACCACACCATAATTCAATTAAATTCAACTCTCTTTTACAAATTTTTGGAAGGTAACAAGACAAAAGACCACCAAATGAAATTTTGAACAATTCTTACTGACTGTCGTATTAGGTGAAACACGCAATGTCCTTCAGTTTTAGTCTCCTCGTTAGTGAAATGAGGATATTAAATCATAATGAGCTCACTGTATATGGGAAATAGTAAATGAAGTCATACTAAGCCCAATACCTCCCACATGGAGCTTAATAAGTGTTTTCTAAATGCATGAGTGACTGGAAAAACACTCAAGGCTTTCTATCCCCCTTTCGTAATGCTGTTTCTGAACAGGTACCTTTGGCATGTTTCTGCTTGGGGGCTTGTGGAAAACAGAACCCATTTATTCTCTGGGTGCAGCAAAATGCTCCCATTACTGTAAAATATCCCCAAGGACTATGAAGTGGAGTTGAAAGGCTGGGATCTGTTTTGCCAGGTGTTAGAACATCATCCCCATCAGATTGGAGACACAAATACTATTTTGTTGGGCACTGAGAGATTCTGCTCTAATGGTTATATCTTCTCCAAAAGACAAAACCAACTGGAAGCCTGTTCTTGCTCCATGGTGGTTTTGCCCAATTGTTAATAGGCTACCCAGTGGGGTGATCTGTGAACCTAGAACTCAGCTCAGCTGGGGGAGATGTGATGTCTACTCATATCAACATTAACTGCCAATGACAGAATGCCAGAGCCCAGGAGCTGCTGAGAAAACCATTTGTGTGTCATAGGTCACTGACTGTATGGCTAGCTGCCATGTGTGACAGATTCTGGTTGGATCCTGACAGTGCCCACCTCTGAAAGAGGGGACCTGCTCGTATTTGATTATGTGATAGTTGTTTGAACAATTAGCTAATCTTTTTATGCTTTTAAATATGAATAATTCTATTGTATCAAGTTGCACACACACAAAACTAGGTGGCTCCCCCATTTGTTTTTTAGTCTACTGGGCTTTTTTTAAACCTACAAGTTGATACATAGAGAAGACATTGTGTTGAGAAACAGTTGAATTTGGGATTGGCCCTAAAGTCAACATCTTTCCAGCTCCACCGCTTCAAGAAAGCTACCTCACCTACTAGGGTGATGCAAAAGAGTCATCAAAGGTGCAAAATTTAAGGAGGTAAGTAGGACTCTACTGGTCTTCTTAAATTTGGTACCTAAGTGTCTTGTCAGCCTTGCCCTCATGCTGGTTCTTACTCCGAGTCTCATAATTTTACGAACTGAGACAATTTGATAACCTACTGCTCTATACAGCACAGCCAACTGGTAAAAGGTGGCTTTTAACCAGCAACTTTCACAATTGCAAGCTCCCAGTGCAGCCAGATGTTACACCTGATTTCAGTTGCATGCCAGTGCAATGTGAGTGTTCATGGCTATCCAAGAATTCCTCAGAAAGCAACCACTGATGGACAGACAAGGATGCGGAGATGCAGATTAAGCAGCAATACATAGAACCATCTAGAGTCATCCTGGTAAAACCAATTCACCCATGCTCCACAGGGATCCATTTGAACTAAGGTGAAGAAATTCCAAAATAGCATTCAAAATACTTTCTCTGCTCATTTGAGTTAATTTTAGGGAACAAGTACAAACAATAATAATCCAGTGTCCCACAATAGAAAGTTGCTATTCATTTCCAAGTTAGTCTTCCCTCTATTCTACCCACTCTCCCATAATTAGTATTACATTCCACATAAAAGTTTGTTTTGTTTCTTACTTAATATCACATTGTGACTGTTACTTTGTGTCATGAAATGTTCTTAAGTTACAATTTTTAATGACTGGCCAACAGATCATTTCCCATATGTAACATGACTAACAATTTGTATGTTGGTGAATTTGAATGTGTGCCTGTAACAGTAATATTTGATGACCACTTTGTCCCTATTTATCAGTCCACATGTTTTTGTGTTAACATTTATGAATTAAATAATATATCAAATATCATGAGATTTTTAAGGCTTCTGATATGGAATGCCAAACATCTTTCTAGGAAAGTTGTCCCAATTTGCATTACCCACAGTTGGGTTTACAGTGTGTGCCACAAGAGGACTTTTGCACTGTGAAATACTTGGCATTGGAAGGAAAAGACTGGGCCTCAAGCTGTTTATAAACAAACAAAATTTCCATGCCTATAATGGCTCACCTCCTACCAGCCTGTTTCCCTCTCTCTTACATCTCTTTTGTGTTCTATTTTCAGGGATATAATCCCCCTGGGACTGGAAAAAGGGGAGGGGTGCAATTTTTTTGCTTATCTTTTCTTCCCTCAAATGCAGACTGAAGACTTGAAAGTGAGAGGCTGTGCTAGACAGAAAGTAAGGTGAAAAGGGGCAGAGAAACTCAGACTTGGGTGCTCAGTATAGCTGCACTAAAGGGCAAGAACTTCCTGGAAATTTCTTAAATACAAGAAAAGCATGTTCTACATCCCCAGGAGTGATGAAAAATTGTTTACAAGGTTGATGTGGCTTATTTACTTAGCCTACCATTTATTAAACACATGTAGTTTACTTCATACATTTTAACTGGAGTCTTACAGCATGGGCAAGTGTGATTATTTCCATATTAGACAAGAAAATTGATTCAGAGAAGTTCAATGAGTCGCCTAAAGAACAATCAATTAGTAAACAATCAAGCTGAGTTTCAAACCAGGCCTGATCCAATGACCATCTTTTTTTGCAATATTCTCCTATCCCACTAAGTACCTCTGGCTCCAGGAAAACTGATTTGGATATTGGACTTAGCAAGTAGATACATTTAATCCTTCTGATCTTGACACTGTTCTGGAGTCCCTTTTTTATTTTTGGTGTTCCCTTTGAAGTACAACTTTCTCTGGAAATAATAATTGACAAGTCTCTATTTATGCTTCCCTGGTCACTTCTCTAAGAACTTCACTTCTATAAAGTTGTTTAAACTTCAAACAATCCTACAAAGTAGGTATGTTACTATGAGATTCTTACAAAGGAGGAAGAAGAAATCCAGACAGGTTGAGAAATTGGCCTATGAGTGCACAGTGATTGTATAGGAAAGTTGAGTTTTTTAGTCAGATATGCACAACTGTTCTCTGCTCCAGTGGTATTCCTGGTAGCACCTCACCTCCCATTGCAGGTACAATGGCGGAACCTAAGAACCATGCCTAGACTGCACTGATAGCATAGTGAATTTAGGTGATGCCCTACTGGAAGGTAATGTTCAGACATGGCACTCGGAGGTTATCAAACACAAATGAACAATCAATTGCTGCTGAATCACCTTGCAGTAAAAACACCTTCAAAATTTTCAGTCGAGTTTGTGTTTTACCATTTCTTCTATACCGGATCTCACAAACCTGATCTTTAGACACACACACTGCCTGCCTGCATGCCTGTGATCTACACCTGGCCCCTATTGGAGAGGGCACATGTTCAACATTAATTGCCCAAATGACTTCAACCAAAGAACGGCAGATGAATTTAAGCAGCCAACCATCCAACAAAGAAATTTCCATTAATATTCACAGAAGTGAGCGTGCAGTAGAACAGAGAGTCAGATTGATGCTGGTGATGAATACATTTCCATGCTTCTTGGTGTTGTAGGAGAGGGATGATGATAATTCCTTGACACAATTGAAATACAGTGAGGCTCCCATGCTCTGCTGTGGACACAGCCACGTTAGTCTGCCTATGTCCTTCAGATTAAGATAAAAGGCTTAAAGTCCTTGAAGGACATAGTTTTGTCGACATGCTGCTACAACATCTGAATGGCAGGTGAAAAATATGGTGTTTTTGAGAGATGTTCTCCTTTTTGAGCATAAACATGTTTTAATATCTTCAGGTATTTGCACCAAATAGCAAAAGAAAAATCCATGTGATCGATTACATGTCTCCTTTTATGTCTACACATCTTTATGGGACATATCAAATGGGTGTCTTGCAAGGGAACACTTCTCATTAGAATGAATAATTAGCCCATTGTGTTATATTTCTGATCAAATTAAAAATAGCCTCACATCACAATCTCAGGGCTCAAGGTGTTCCACCTTGCCATGAAAAACGTGAGTATGTTATTTGGCAGAAAGAATAGACATTTGTGGAGTGAGTAAAGAGATGGTGTGATTGCTTTTTTAATATGTGAAAAACTTCAGAAATATATGGAAAAGAGAATGGAGAATTTTGGAATGATCAAGTGCTCAGAGGCACACAAATCCTTCATTTACCATCTGTGTGACCTTGAGAAAATTTAAAAACTTCTGTGAACTTTGATGTTCATGTCAGAGAAACTAAAATTGCTGTTATAACTAACATAATTGTATATAGAGAGTCCCTCCTAATACTGGGCAATTTATACTGATCATTCATTTTGCATCTGAATTACTTTTCATCAGTGACCAAAAAATCTTGACAGAAACAACTTAAAGTAGAGAGATACTGATTTTGGCTCAGAGTGTCAGAGGAGTCGGTCCATGATTGCTTGGTTCCATGAACTAGAGCAGAGCATCATAGTGGCAACAGGCAGTGGGGGGAGACAGTTTTCACAGCACTTTGGGTAAGAAACAGAGAGATCTTACTGGATAGGGATAGGCATAATATGCTCCCAAGGACCTCCTGCCAGTGACCTACTTCCTCCAGTTAGGTCCCACCTCCTAAAGGTTACAGAAGCTTCCCAAATAGCCCCACGTGGGGACCAAGCATTCAAACAGATGAGCCTGTGGGAAACATTTTATAGTAAATCCAAAATATTAACAATGTCTTAAGCTCTTTAACTGGATTCACTGACTTTTACCTTTAAAAATATCTATGTCAGATAGAGATTATTATCTTCCAAATGTGGAAACTGAATTCCAGAGAGATTAAACATATTTGGCTGGTACGTGGCACAGCTGGATTCGACCTCCAGCAACCTGATTCTGAAACCATTGCCATTAGGCAATGTTGCTTCTCATGTGTCATCAATGATTTAGCTCAGTTGGGAGAGTGCTGCTTTGCACTCTCTGAGGTCCTAGGTTCAATACCCAGCACCACAAAAATGGCAGGAGGACCTGCAGCCCACTCCTCAAACAGTTAAGCATTGAAAACCCTACGAATAGCAGAGAAGCACTGACACAGTGCCAGACATAGCACAGTGTCAGGAAGTGTTTCATTCTGTTGGACATAGGGTCTCTATGAGTCGGACCCAACTTGATGGCACCTAACAACAACAACAAGAAGCATTTCATGATCATCAATTTAAGAGTTGACCAAATCCTTTTTTTATTCCTCTTTATTTAGAAATGTTGGTGAGATACAGAGTAAGAAGATTTTTGCTATTTCCATTATGCAACTATTACATCACTTTTGGATATACATTCATCAACTTATACATTTCAAAGAAACTTTTGATTAACATATGGTAGAAAATCATATGCAACTATGGATTATATCCCCTTTCCCCCATAGGTATTTATATCATTGCATCATCTCTTTTGAGATTATCCTCTTTATACCTCCACCTATTTCCCTTTCTATTGTCCCCTTCCTCAACTAATAAGTTCTTCACAGTCATAATACTCATAGATGTGATCCCTAATAGTGGCCCAAGAAATTTCAAACTTGTCATCCAAGCACTTGATATAAATTAAACACAATTTACCTGAAAATAGAGGAAGTAACAGCATAGAACTGGAGTTATGTGCTTTGGGGGCAGTCTGTATTTGGTGCTGGAGCCCATTTTGCCTCCTAGTAGCTGAGAGGCCCAGGCAGAGGCTCAAATTTCTCATCTGCTTGTCATGGGGAGTTATTAGCACCATACAAATAACACAATTAAGGTTCAAGAAATGTTACTAATTATAACAAGGTTGTCCCATAATAGTGATTGTAATAATAGTAGTAGCCATCTTAATAACAGCTAGTCTTGAAGTAGAAATCATAGTAGCAGTAGGAAAGTAGATATATTGGTTTCCTCAGGCCACTATAGTAAAATATCACAGAGTAGAGTAGATGGACTAAATGTCAGAAATTTATTTTCTCACAATTCTGAAAGCTAGATGTCTGAGATCAAGAGGTCAACATGGTTGTTTTCTACTGAGACAGCTTTCCTTGGCTTATAGATGATGGCATTGTCTCTGGATCTTTACATGGTTTTTCTTCCTTATATGTCTGTATCCTAATCTCCTCTCATAAGTAAACCATTTGTATTACTTTATAGACCACCCACTGTAACTCAATTACAGCTTTGAAGGCAGGCCTCTAAATACAGTCACAGGCTATGGACCTGGAGATGAGAACTATAAAATATGAGTGTCAGAGGGACACAATTTAACCCACCAATAGCAGGCCTTATGTATACTGACTTCTGAAGCATCTTTGAGTATGCTTAACATAATGGAATTTAGCACACTTAAGCTTTAAAGATACGACATGCATAATAATTTGAACAAGATTGGACTTTTGACTCTCAACCTAGACAGTACTAGTCATAGTGTCAGGAAGTGTTTCATTCTGTTGGACATAGGGTCACTATGAGTCAGACCCAACTTGATGGCACCTAACAACAGCAAGAAGTCATCTCATGATCATCAGTATAAGAGTTGACCAATTCTTTTCTTATTCCTCTTTATTTATAAACGTTGGTGAGATACAGAGTAAGAAGATAGATACAGAGTAAGAAGATAAAACACAGTACTAGTCCACTAATGTTCATATACAAAAATGGGGATTTTGCCTGTGTGTGTTTTAAGGATGTTAGGCATGAAGTGATACTGGGATTTTAACTGAGGGATTGCACTGGAAGAACAATCATGTAATGAAAAATTATTTTGCATTCCACATGACTTTTAGATGCCCCTGAGATATTCAGGTAGATTAAAAACTCTTTATAACCATATATGTCTAGATTCAAGTTCATTTGACATATGAATGAGTAAAATTTATTCCATTTCTTGGAATGCACTAAATTTTGTAGGAGTGCAACTTCTGTGTAAATGGAGAAAAACCTTAGTTTTTTAAATGTTGCAAAAAAGTTGTTTACCTTTCGGAAAATCATATCCATACAGAAATATACTTATTGGCATTATGCTTCCAATAAAGTACACCTGTTTCAGTTCACAATTTTAGTAATTCCATTCATGATGATTTCATATATGGACATAGATATCTTACTACTTCATTGAATCTTCTTATAAAGTCTTGTCAGTATTCTTAACATTTGAGAAATAGTGGTTATTTTATTATAATTCATTTTCTTTCAATTCTCTTATATATTACAATTGGGGATTGCATTGATTTTTTAATTATATAGGTAGTTTATGTTACCTATGAATTTCATGTCAGGGTAATAAAAGGAACATTTATAGACTATTATTAAAAAAGAGGTAGTGAATTGACAGGATTCGAAACAACCACACTCAGCAGTGACCCCAGGATTAAAAATGCTATATGTGCCCAATAGGTCAAATATTGGACCATTGGCTGTGAACCAAACCCAACTAAAGCCTAGGGAGAAAATTGAGTCTAAGAGAGCAAGGAGAACTTGCCAAGGTCACAGAGTAAGAACAATAAAGCCAGACTGTCTTGTGGAAATATATAGTGCATTACAACCTTGACTAAGGACAGGGATATCCCACACTGGATTTCTCAGGAATATAATCCACACAATAAGCACAAATAAGGGTTTGGGGTTTCGAGAAGAAAAGCAGAGATAACATGCACAATTTGAGGACCCTACTATGCTTCTTCTATTGGTTTCTTTATGGGGGCTGGTGTTTTTGTTGGTTCGTGGATCTAAATTAGTGTTTCAAGTTTACTCATTCAATTTAGAGCTCTTTGAAGGAAGAAGATAAAACATAGCAATTAGCTTATTGCCCTGCAATTATTAAAAGGCTATGACAGCAGACCCCATAGGAATATCCCCTGTGTTTAACACTCTTGGAAGAATATATAGCCTTCTAGTTCACTTTCTTTCACTTATTTTGTGGCAAGTCACATGAATCCTCCAACACATTGCCAGAACAGGCAGCAACACTCTTCCTCTTAGTTTTTGATATATTACTGAGACTTTTAGCTGCATAGTCATCATAGCTCAGAGGAATGTCTCAGTAAGTATAAGCCATTGATTGGCAAAGCAAAGTCCATCAAAATCTACAATGATTCTCCAACACATAGATGATAAAATCTGTTTTACCTAGAATGACATTTGAACTTTACCCTATGAAACAATTTCTCCATTTCTCTAGCTTCATCTCCTATCCTACTTCCTTCAAAGCTCCTTCAGTTTAGCCATACAAAATGCAGGCTATCATTATTTATCATGTCTTGTGATCAGGCTATTCCCAATCCTTGGGTTTCTCTCATCTACTTAGTGAATTGGCCCTCAATATTAGAGACTCAGTTCCAGTGAGAAGCATTCTTATTTCAGCATCTCTTATCTTTGCCTGTCACCTGCCAATGTTTTTCCATTATAACACTTGTCACTTCGGAGGGTCATACTGATGAGCCTATTTCTGGGGACCTCCACTCAATCAGATAGTGAGTTCTTTAAAGAAAATATACTTTTCATATTTACTTTGTAGTCCTAGAACTTAGGATAACACTTGTGATACTTCCACTTATTAATGTTCATCCAAAAGAATAGTTGATGATTACTGAATACAGAGGATTTGATCTCCTTGTACTTTGCAACAGTGGTTAGGATTCATTTTCTCTTTTTAGTTGCTTTTTTCAGGTTGACTCTTCTTATATTCCAGAGCCAAGAGACCAAGATTTCTTAAATATACCACAAATAAGTTGAAATCTCTTTAGTTGCATGTAATTTCAGTCATGGTTTCACATTGTTGATTCATTCTCTCTCCTCTCTCTCCTCTCTCTTTCTATCTCTGTCTCTCTTTGTCTTTCTCATTCAGAGCTTAGAGTGATGGGACAAAGTGATACTGAAGAAGAACTAAGAGGAGTTAACCAGATTGCTTATGGAATCTTATAAAAATTATTTTCATGTAGAAGTGGAGTTTTATCAAAAGCTATAAATCAATACGTTTTTGAGGCTTGAGTAGAAGTCTAGAACAGAAACCTGGTGAGGTTGTGGGTGCTTTGCCATTGGTTATGATATTGAGTGCCTGTAGATACTTGACCAATGGCTGTGGTGTTGAATGGTTATGGACTGAATGCGCAATGTCTACCACAGGCTCATGTGTTGATGCTTGATCCCCAGCTGGTGGTGCTGTTTGGGGTGGTTCTGGAAACTTAGGTGTTGGGGACAAGCTAGAGGAAGTAGATCATTGGGGGTGGATACTTGAGCATATGTTTTCTCTTGCTGCTTCCTGTTTCACTGTGTGCTTCCTGGAAACTGAGCTTCTCTGCCATGTCTCCCTCACCATGATGGACTGAACGCTCTGAAACTGTGAGACAAAATAACTTTTCCTCCTTTATGTTGTTTCTGTCAGGTATTTAACAGCTGTGTTTTAAAAAGTAACTAACAGAGTGGCCCTCCTGCTTCCTGCTAAAATTACTAAAGAGGCTGAGGGAGTAAGAGGCTGTTTTTCCTGAATGGCTGACAAAAGAAGGATGTGGCACAAACTTTCTGTGAAGCAACTTCTTTTTGCGTGGAGAAAATTTTATTAATAAGGCCATGAAGATGTCCATTTTGGAATTATTGATATTAGGAAACTAATGAAACTAAATGTGTAACAATAGTGATAAATTTAATAAGTTATGGAACATCTACATGATGAAATTTTATGGAACCATTAAACACTGTGTTTATTAATTCAAAATAAAAATAGCCAAAACAAAAACTATAGCGAGGCAAATTTTATGCTTTAGCTAATTTCATCTTTTTATCAAGGTTATAATATTACTTATAATTGTCTCTATTTCAGACAAAGAATCTAAACTAAAAACCAATATGTGAGCTGGGCGTGATGGCACACAAGGTGGAGGTTATCCCAGAGGCTTGGGAGGAGGAGGCAGGAGGATTGCAAGTTCGAAACTAGAGGCAGTCTGCATAACTTAGTGAGACCTTATCTCAAAAAGCAAAAAAATGGGCTGTAGGTGCAGCTCAGTGGTACAGCACTTGGAAAGCATGCAAGTGCGAGGCCCTGGGTTCAGCCCCCAGTACCGGGGGAGAAACAAATGTGTAAAGGCATGCTCACATGGTTGATAAAAAGTGAAACTGGTACTTCAAATCAGATGGGTCAAATAACAAGTGTATGTTCCTACTACTGTGTTGAACTGCTTATGAAAACATTCCTAGTGACATGGGAAAAAGCTCAGTCTAGAGTGTCATATGACAAAGATGATTACAAATACCTGTATCTATTGCCTTAAGACTTTAAAAGGAAAATAGAAAAGGAAAAATTAAATAAGCAGAGGAAGAAAATAATCAGTTGTGGTTTAATTATATGTAGCTTTCTCTTTTTCTTTTATATTTATTTTCTCCCTGAATGTTCTAAAATGAACATTCATTGAAGTAATATAGGAACAGGAAGTATTTCTGTTTTATTATAGATATCAAAATGATGGTATACACCTTTTATTTCCAGGCAGCATCCTTGTGTACATCCTGAGCAAAACTAGGCAAAAAGCCCACTTCTCTGAAAGGTACTTTAACATTGCTTGTTTCCAGCAGGTACTGCAGCATTTATTACAGCATCACAGAAGGACATGAAGCAAAATGGTTTAGGAGGGACGGAGTGGCAGACTTGACAAATGATACAATCTGGTTGAAGGAAGTAACAACAAAGAAAAGCCATCTGACGTGGTGATTAGAAGGGCATTGGCAGCACATGGCAAAGTCAGTGGGATATCAAGGTCCAGAGCCAGACCACAGGGTGTGAAATGAGACAGAGAAATGAGGGGTATATCAGCAGGTAGATGCCACTTTCAATCAATGGGAGAGTAATAGCTTGCCAATTGAAGTGTGCCAAGTTTACATAAAGGTTGCCCATTGTGATTCAACAATCACCTCAAATTTCTCAACTGCAAATGTGAAGTTCATACGCATTTGACTGAAGGTAGAAACTGCCATCCTTGGGTTATAAAGAAAGGATTAAGATGGAATCATTTTGGATTGCCATCTTAATACCCTGCTAATTTCTAGAATGGGATGGAATTTTTGTTTAGTCTTTCATTGGTCTCATCTTACAAATGGGGCTATCAGCATCCTTGTTGTTGTTAGGTGCCATAAGTCCGACTGATAGCAACCCTACATATAACATAGGAAACAGTATTATTGTAAGTGTTCTCTGCTATTCATAGGGTTTCCTTGGCTGATTGTTTTTTGAGAGTGGGTTGCCTGATCCCTCTCCCAAGCCTGCAGCACCTGGTGTTCCCAGGTAGTCTCCCATCGAAGTACTAATCATGCCTGACCCTGCTTAGCTTCCAAGATCTGAGGGGATCAGTTACCACATTGGTATGGCTGCAGGCGTTGGAGTCTTTGGGTTGTTGATATGGATTAACGACTAATTTGAATCCTCTGAACTGAACATTCTTGCTTCATGTAACTTTCCAAGAAAACAATAGTACAGGAAAAACAATTGCCATTAGCTCAGCCTGCCCTTGGAGAATTTAATGAAGAGGAGGAATCTAGGGAGAAAATAGCTTCTTTCAGATTAAAAACCTGGATACCTCCTTTCTATCAACTTCCCTATCCTCACTTGTCTAAACCAGATCCATTTTTCTCCTACACCAGCAAGCCTTCCCAGTCTGCTTTCTTTTCCTTAAGTGGCTGCTTCCAATTTAACATACTTAGTGGTGTTCTCAAGTGAGCCTTCAACAGAACTGAGCCATTTAAGGGTTTGCCCTCATCTCATTATAAATTAGTTTTAAATATCTCTCAGTATGCACAACATTCCTCAGCTATCCAAGTTAGAACTCCTTATTAGACTAGGAAGAATTTGCGTTTTAATTAGTTTTACCTCTGGTGTACCAAGCCCACTGAGATTACTACACTTAGTAAAATTTAATTAACTTGACAAAAGATCCTAATTGTTTTCGTGCTACTGGTCCTCTGCAAGGCTAAAAATAATGCCCTTCAAATTAAGCGGCCACCACAAAGCTTCATTTTGACTGTCCTATATTAAAAAAAATTATTATAATTCATGGGAACTTTTCTTTGTCAGACATTAGGACTTTGGTACAAAAACAGAGATTTTTGGAATCCTTTAAAAAGATATCTGGCAATAGAGGTGGGTGGAAAGAATGCAGGGAAAAGACATTCTGTCTCACACTCATTCTTGTGGAAAGCTTCGTGGAAATGAGATGAGGAACATATTGATTTGTTCAATTCCTCAAAGACTCAAGCAGACATAATATATCATGTGAATTAATAATGAAGGTTTATAAGTAAAAAGTGCTGAATGAAAGTCCATTCATTGATTCGTTTATCATTCATTTACTCCTTTAATGTCCATTTTTGGAGAACTGATTTGTGAGACAGGTGCTCCAATGACAATATTCAACCCATAAAACCCCTGTTTTTTTGCTATATCATTTCCAATGTGTGGCTTCCCCTTTCCTTTCTTTGGTCCAGCTAACATATAAGCTTTAAGAACAGGAACATTTCTTGCTCACTCTTATGTGTCCCTGAAGCCCTTTGTCTTCCAACTTTAATAATAGTCCCTTCCTTGGAAGACAGTATCTTGACACACTGTGTTACTGGTGCTGGCTTTTGCTGGTTGCTTTGTAGCACTGTAGCAAAATCAGGTTTTCACCTTGACATTGCTTGACCTTGTACAAGAAAATCTGCATTTCAGTCTTCTCTTATAAATGAAGAAATTATAATAGCCTCTCCCTGGTGGAAACTGTTGAAGGATTCAATGAGAGCAAACTAAAGCATATGTACAAGGTTTGGCAAAGAGTTCAATGTTATCATTTGAGTGCTACCTCTAAGACCCAATTCAGTTCTTAACTCTTGTCTTATTGGGACTAATTTCCTTGTCTTGGAGTCATTGGAGACATTTGGATACAACCTCAGAATTTCTCATTATGTGAGATAGTAAATATGCTTTCCCCCTTAGGTTAATTTACATCAGATTTCTACTAGTTGCTAGTGAAAATCTTGTTTGCCATTCCTTTATCTTTCAACTCTCCTTTACCATGCATTCTTTCAAATACCTAACATAACATTTCTTCAAAAATCATATGACCGACTTCAAGCATTAGCCCCCACCAGAGTAGTTTTGTGAGAACATAGATATTGTCCCCCAGCCTGTCTCTAGCCCATGGACAATGAGCAATTGATTTGGGGATTCACTATGTGCATGCTGATTAATTCTGATGGCATTAGCCTCAGAGAATCTCAGCATCTTTCGGATACAAGAGTTTTATGAATTCAAAGGACAACCAGAAAGAAATCAAGCCTCTTCCAAGTCAGTGGGCTCCCCAAGTCAAATTGACACCTCAGAAACTGGCTTCTTCCTGTGGAGGCAGGTAGACCTTGACAACTTCCCCTCCACAGCATAAGAATGAATTCTGAACCATATTTTAAGTGGAATAAAGTAATTCTTGTTAGTATAATACCATACATTTCTAAGGTCAATCATGAGCATGATATTTATGAACTTTGGTAAGCACACATCCCAGCACAGGATGAGAAATGTATACGTGATCGATGTCTATATCCTTATCTATCTCTTACTACATCTACCTATATCTATATCTCCCCTTCTTGTTCTAAACTTCCCATAAATCAGATGCATGACACTTAGTATATTGTAGAAGATTAATTATCCTCCAGCTTTGTTTAATCTAACCACAGTCATTGTCATTCAACAATCACCTACAAAGTGTGGACACAAAGTGCCAAAAAAATGAGGGACACACAAGGTAGTTCTTACCCTTAACTTACATTGTATATAACTTGCCCACTATTGATAGATATACTATTTGCTTGTACTTTTCTCTCTCTTCAATGCATTCTACTTCCTCAAGTGTATTTGTCCAAGTCCTTCTCAAACTTCAAGCTCTATGAAGTCATCTCTAATATAAACAATGGGGAATGGATGTTTTCTTTTCTCTTCTAATTCTCATAGAATACTAGTTATATCTTTCTTTTGACATATAACATATCTAATCATGTAGTAGTTATTCATGCTTAAGCTATCTCTGCAATTTAGTGATTCTTTAATATGTATACATACCCGTATGCATACATGTGTGCACATGTATGTAATGTACCTAATATATGTATTGTGTGTGTGTCCATCCTGTAACACCTACTATAAGAAATATACCTTGCATCAAATATGACACATTTTAGGAGTGCATGGAAATATAAATACATTTAATGACTTTACAAATGACTGATGTCAATTCCCCTGGAGCACAGTATTCTTCCCAATAAGAAGTGCTCATTAGAAAAAGTGATTCTTTAAGACTGTTGCATTTTTTTTTTCAATAAAAAACTGAGGTCTGTTTGCACTGAACAGAATGTATTGCTTCTCCCTGACTCAGGTCTCTATTCTATTTGAGAGGTAACATAACAAGTTCCTGTAATGACCACCAAAAAGGATGGTATTGATCTTTTAAATTGGCAGGTACATGTCCTATAGATGGAATTTTCACTTAAGAAAATTACAAGGATCAATAGCTCAAAGGTCATCAAGGGAGATGACAGGTTGTAATTTCAATATATGGCCTGTCACTAGATAATGAAAAAGGAAAGGGACCATTTGTCACATCTGGGTGATAAATCTTCCATGTGCCTCCTTATTGAACATAAAGTCGTGCAAGCTGTCAGCCATCATGATCTGGGCATCCTAATCGGAGAAGCAGGGCAAAATTTTCTTTACTTATCTAGACGATGGTCCAAAGGGAAAGAAGTATAAGTTGCAATTGTGGAAAGCATGAAGCTCGTGCCCACCTTCCCAAAACACACTTTCACAAATGATGTCATGTCTATTAGCCACCATAGCCTCATAGGCAAATGATGTCTTTTATGCTGTCCAGATGGGAAAAACTGGAGCCGGGGAAGGTGACAGGGCATAGCAAGTTGCTAAGATCAGAACCAGCATCTGACAGGCCCTGAACACTACAGACATGCCACACACTAAGCCAAATGGAGGGAAGGCAACTTAGAAGAGTAATGCCAGATCCACTGACATTTATTTGCTCCACAACCAGATCTACCACTTTTCTTCTTGCCAACATTCAGATGACTCATTCTCTCAGCCTCAGTCCCCTCACCTATAGAGTGGGAATAATAAGATGAGTCAGAGAGGTGTTTGAACACTAGAAGTTTCTTGGAACTTCTACTTGTCACTCTTTTAAATGTCAGATCATTTTACTTACACTTCCGAATAGAATGTTTTTACTGTAAAGATAAGGAAAATGCAGCAGATGAGAGAAAGGACTTTCCGTAGCTTATTTTTTTTATTCATCTGTCTAATTCATTTATGATTCAGTCCATTAACTTTCACACTAGCATTAGGAATATCATCCTTCCTTCATCTCATGGAAACAGTGGAATTACTTCTGAATTCTTGGTTCCCCCAAAATCCTTGAATAAAGTGTCCCATACCATCCCCTCACTATGAAATGTACATGCAACCAAAAAAGATTCTCTCACTGGCATTTTCTGAGTTGCAAACAGAGGAAGAAGAACAGATAAAGATTAGACTCAAACAAAGCTAAAATTAAATCCCAACTCCTCCTATAAAAGCCATGTGAGGTAAAATCATCAAGTCAATTCACCTGTATGAGGCACTCAGACTCTTCACCCATGAAATGGGGGCTTTATATAATGCACAATATCATTTTAGATATTAGAAAGAATGATTGGTGTAGAATTTCTACTCTGTAGTACACAGAAATCACATGCAGGATAGTTCTTAGATGGCTCTCATGGGTCCTTAGGTGTCAGTATATCTGTGTATCAATGAGAAAACACCTGGATGATGCATCTTTGAGACCATCCAGAAGTTTGTGCATTTTGTAGACACAGACTTCATCTAAACTAAGCCCTACCCAAACAGCAGACCAGAAGAATTACTTATGTAGGTGGTATACACCATTAGCAGTATGAAGATTTTTCTATTGTATGTTTTCTTGGGCAATGGGAGATATTTTGAAAAGAATGAAGGAAGACAAAGATGATCAGAAAAGTCACATAGGCAAAAAGATTGGATTGCAAATCATTCCAGCCTATTTGTGAGTACTGTTCTTCATGCAGACAATCTTTGAGCACTTTTTTCCATGTTGAAAAAGTACACCTTCACTCCAACTAGCCATCAGTAACCAAAGTAATGGATGTCCTTGGCTTTTTCCTTGCGAATTGTGTAGTGATTTCATAGTAAAAACAATCTGAGCATCTACTGTTCTTGTTGGGAACACACGCAAGTAAGTGTTTCACGGTCATTGGCTCCCAGTTTTCCTCTATGGGAGGCTCTGTTTTTATATCTATTTTATGGAAAATATAGAAAACTTAGTCTCATGGAGGATTCTCAGATCTCTCTTGATCACACAGCTGGTTAGTGGCAACTCTGGAGTCATACTCAGTTCTTTCTTACATCTGTGATATTGGACACACTGTGAATGGAGGGTGCTCGACTTTAAAAAAATAAGATACGTGACTGAAAGGACAGTCACATTCATGACATTCTAACTCTCAGCTTCCTTGTGCTGGATGCCTCATTTCAGATTATTTAACAGAGTCCTGCAGAGGAAATATCATGAGCTCTGATTTAAATTCAGGGGGAACAGATGCTGCTCAGAGAAGCCAAGTAACTTACCAGAGATGAGGAGTTCTTCAAATGGAGCTGGAATATTTCATCAATAGTGCATCCATGTTTGGGGAAAGGCATTCTCTACTAATTTTCTCAAGAAATACTCATATTGCTGTAATTAGAATGGATCAGGGTCAGTGAAACCATAAATGATGAGCAGAAAAGAAGCTAAATCTGAGATGGAAAGAAGCCCACTAGAGTTGAAAGGAATATGGGGAAATGGGAGAAAATACTTATCCCTCCAGAACAGGACTGATAAAGACCACATTGATTTGGGGAGCAAGAGACTGTGCCTGAGCCCAAGGTGGGACATAGAGGAAGTCTTTAGTAAATACTTGTTAAACAAATCTATTAATGATTGCAGTTAAGGATTAGCTTTCAGAATGTCACAATGCTATTCCAGGTTTTCCATTATTGGTTGATTCAGAGGACAAAAGTAGAGTTCTCCCCTTGCATGAGGAGGCCAGTAGAAAGCAAGGAGAATAAGCCAGTGGATCCTAGAAAATTGCATACAGATGCATGCCTAGCTTGTCAGGACTCTTAGAGTTCAGGTGAAAGAGACCAATCTCCTCCCCAGACTCCATTTTTGATGGCACCAGCAAGTTGTCAGGGTCTGTAGAAGAACAATAAGGTGGAACAGAAACCATCATCTAGAGAAGCACTGGAGATGAAGAGAGAACTAACATACAGAGTCTTTAACTTGTGCCAAAACTGTGCCCAGCAGATCACATCATTACATTGTTGATTTTTCCAAAGATTATGAAGACACTGAAACTCAGAGAGGGTAAATTTCCTGAGTGCATGGCTAGGAAAACAGTGACCCAGGCTGCATGACATCACCAATATGGTGCTTAGGACTGGATTTCTTTCCAGGATGGGAATGTCCTAGCATACTCTGTCTTGGCTCAAGCCCACTGGGTTCATTTCTAATGCCTTAGGGATCTGAGAAGAGGCTGGAGATAATAACCAGTCACACTGTGTTGTCTAATAAGATTGGAAATGGGAGTGGGATGTAGCATGAAGTCCTTGGGTATGCATTTCTAGGCAAAGAGCTGAGAAGGAGATGGTGAAGTTAGAGACTGAGGCCACCACTGTTGGTTATCTAAGGAGAATGATAATCAGGTATTTATCAGAATAAATGTGAAGCTTCTAATGCTGCCTAGGCATATGCTGCTGAGGTCACTGTGGGTGCAGGACAAAAGGACTTCTCTGCTCTCCATTATGTCTGGATCCTCCACTTTGGACCCCTCGGGCCACCCCGACATGTCTAGCTCCAATAACAACCAAAGAAGGTTATTGCTCACCCTCCCTTCCTGTCTTTGCCCTCTGTGTTAGCCCTCCTGCATTTTTAAGATACTAAAATATTGAATGTCACAGCATTTTCTTTAAATAATAAATTTACAGCAGCAAAATTGGAACAGCCTTCGAAGCACATTTCTTGAGATGAATCTTGGCTTGATGTATTACAACATTTAGAGCAGGAATCCCACACACAAAGGACTCATTGGGACCTGAAATTATTAGATAGGTATGAAAAGGAATGATAATGGGAAAGGCAGGCTCCACCTGACCTTTGCTTCCCACAGTCAATACTAATCTTGCTCCTCTTTACTGACACCCTCAGCCTGTGCCTAATGAAAGTTTTCCCACTATGAGCTCCTGTCAGGAGAAGAATGCACCAGAATAACATGCATATCCACATGTGCGTATATCCAGGGGTGCATGAGCAGAGGCAGAAGGCCAAGGCTTCAATATGTCACGTGCTTCCTTCCTTCCCAAAAAGGAATGTTACTCGTTCTCCATTTGCATTTGTCTCAAGGGCAGAAGAAATCACTGATATGTTGGCATAATGAGTGTGATTTGTTGCCCCTGATTTATTAGTGTGGGGGCAACTTTAGAACCATATTTCTAAATTGCCCTCTTAATATATTTTACTGCATTAGTCAGACACAGGAAGTCAATAGGCACAATTACAATACTTTCTGGAGATCAGACACACTCTAAAGTTGACACATTAAAGTGAAGGTGGCCTTTTCAAACAAATTACATTTTCTTAATTCCAGGTTATTGCATTTTTTAAGTCACCTTTGAAATTTTATAATAACATATAATTGATTGGTTTAGCAAATTGCATCTTAATTGAAAGCTATAATGTCTAAAGCTATTTTAATTAACCATTATACAGGCTTTTAAGGGCCAAGCTGCTGCAGATGCAATGAAAATAAATAAAAAAATGAATAAATAAATAAATAAATAAATAAATAAGTGACATGACTGTTGTACCAGCCTCTGTCTACTGGTATATTCTATTGCTGAACACACAGCTGTGGTCTGGGGTCAAGGGGTAGTTAGATTAAAAAGGGCACTGCTTCTATGACTTAGATCTCAGTCCAGGAAAAAGTGGCTGATATCAGATCCCAGTTATTATACTCATTTTTATTTCCTTCATTTGTTTACTCAGCTCCTATTTCAAAAATTGGGTCTGACCAGACCTAGTTTAGATTTAGAATCTGGGTTCTTTACAAAGCTTTAAAGGAGGATGCTTCCTTCACAAGGGCTTTTTCTACATCATTTTGGAAAATGAGGGATCAGCAAACCTACAGAGATAATACTTCAAAGTCCACTTTTAAAGAATCTGATATCTCTAAAATCAGATCATCATTGCAACAGTACAAATATTTGTCAGACCACATTCAATTTCACATTAAAATTATGTATTTATACTATGTAAATTATGGTCATTTAAAATAAATATTAAGGAGGAAAAAAAATCCAGTTTATCTGATTCCTGTCTTTCTTGCCATTTTTTTTTTCAGCACTGGGGGTACTGAACACAGGACCTCGACCAGGGTCCTCAAACCCTTTATTTTTTATTTTGAAGCAAGGTCTCATGAAGTTTTGAAGGCTGCCTCTGGCCTGGAACTCACAATCCTGCCTCTGTCTCCCAAATCTCTAGGATTATAGGCCTCTGCTTCCTTGGCTACTCGGTGTCCTATTTCACAAAAAGAAAAGAGTACTAATTAAAAAAAGCAACTAAGTTACCAATGATAGAATAGAAAATTAAAAGATTTCTGTTACTTTATCTTTTATAAGATCCCCATCAGAGAGTGCCTTCACTTTTCATGGCTTTCATTTAAAAGATGAACAAACAAATATGTCTCAAATGGAACCACTTTCAAAGCCAATGATGTGAAATTGTAAAACCCTAATTTTTTCTGAGAATTAAAAAAATAAAAGGAAAGTAAAAAGAAGAGAGAAAAAGAAGTGGAAAGATAGAAAGGAAGAGAAAGCAATAGGAGTGGGAATAGAAAGCCAAGCCTGTTTGTAATATAGTTAACCAGCCAATTATGCTGTTAATCCACAATGACACATTTCTCTCAGAATACCGTTTAGCTCTTCCTTGTTCTTGGCACTAATTTTCTTCCAATTTGCTATGATTTCATAATTTTTTGTCAATCATAAGCATTTTTAAAAGACTGAAATGGCAAGTTAATCGTTTACTCTAAAAGACACAAACACAGAGGTAAAACAGCTGCAGCATCATTGATGGAGTATCCCAGTGTAATGAAGGAGCAAGTGAGCAATTAAGGAGAAGGAAGAGCTCCTGGAATGAAAGTCTAATGTGGGGTTCTCTAATTTGCAAATCTATTGAGGATTGTTTAAATACGCTCCTTTTGATCAATAAAAACCCTAATGTCTGTTTGCATTCCCACTGAATGTCCCTAAACTGGCATCTGCAAGCTTAGCAAAGTTGAACAATCCTGCTGCTTGTACCATTCCAGGGAAATTTTGACCTCAGAGCAAAAATTATGTGGGTTTTAAAGATGGCGAGTTGAAAAGATAAAAGAAATTAAAAAATATCTTAGAAGCATTCTAGTCTGGATACTTCCTACCCCAAATCATTCTTTTTTCTTCTGCAGTCTATAGAAGGAGAAAAGGAAATAAAGCTTAACACTAACAGTTAACTTTCTGCTTTAGGGTTGAGGGTTGATGTGGGGAGAAGAATGTGTCTGTCACAACATATTTGATTTAAAAAAACAACAAACAAACAAACAAAGCCCACCTTTGCCTATTCTGTATCTTTGGAGGTATTGGGTTCTGTTCCTGATAGCATAAAAGAGATGTTGTTATTGTTAGGTGCCATGGAGTCCATATCCTACTCATAGCTACCCTAACTACAACAGGTGAAACACTATTGTCAGTGCTTCTCTGCTATTCATAGGGTTTTCAATTGCTTATTGTCTTGGTAATGGGTTGCCAGGTCCTTCTCCCAAGTCTGCATTCCCTGCTGTTCCCAGTAGGTCTCCCATCCAAGTACTAACCAGGCCCAACTCTGCTTAGCTTCAGAGATCTGACGCCACAGGGTTATGGCTGCAGGCATCAAAGAGATATATCACCTGATGTTCACCTCAAATTTCTCAGTTTTTCAATCTAATTATTTCCTTTGGTTTAACCTATATGTTACTTCCAAACCTTTCTCATTCTTCTCATAAATTAATGGAGTGTGTATATTTGTGTGTGTGTGTGTGTGTGTGTGTGTGTGTGTGTGTGTGCGCGCGCGCGCGAGTGGTCTGAATAACAATTTGGTAGTAAGATATGATCTCTTATTTCTTTTAGACTCAGATTCCTATTCTCTCCTCTACCCTATTGCCTTTAGCTGCCCTGGATCAAAATTTCTGCCAGGGATTTGCCCTGATCTTTGTACTTCTTCCTGTGTTAATCAGAGAATAAAATTGCCCACTGGCATCCAAAAGGAAATCTGTTCTCACCCTCTTTGGAAGTGCAGGGAAGAGGGGTCTAAACAGATGCATCAAGAGGATGTGCTCAACAAAACAGTGAGGACAGGATTCAGTGGAACAAGTCAGCTGTCGGAGCTAGAAGCTGACGGCTGGGGGCTCCAGGCACCCTCTCATGTCAAGTCACAAGCTGGGAGTCAAGGGAAAGGATGGTCCTCCTTACCCCCCAAGAGATGGAATATTTCTCTCCAGCTCATGCATAGATCATGCAGTGGGAGATGGATGGGAACTGGAGACAATGGGTAATTTCTGTCATTTATTCTTTTTAAGAACCATCTTCATAAATAAAATAATTATTAGATGAGCCAAAGTTTCTCATGAATGAAGACCAGAGAATTAAAAATCTCTTCTTTGGTAACATACAGTTGGAAACTTGGGGACAGATAAGAGTAAATTATGAGACTTTTTTTGCAGTACTTAATGGAGTTGAACACAGGATCTCATGAATACTTTGCAAGCACTACTACTGAGCTGCCCCCCAGGCCCTTTTTATTTTTTATCTTAAGGCAGGGGATCTCTCAGTTACACAGGCTGCCTATGGCATCAAATTTATAATCCTTCTGCTGCCACCTCCTGAGTTACTGGGATTACAGGTGTGGACCACTTTCCTCTCCTAAATAATGGGACTTATAATGCATGCTATGTGGTATATACACACAGCCAGAGTTAATGCTATCGAACAAAACATCTCTTGCAAACGTCCTCTGTGCCAGTCTTTGTGTTAGGTGTTGGGGAACAGAGTAAGAGGAATGATCACTGCCCTTATAGATCTTACAGGTTAGTGGAAGAGATCATCATTGGACAGGTATACGGTAGAATGTTTTGTTTGGAGTTTCACATGTGTGCAAAGGAGTTAGTTTTGATTTTCAAATTTCAGATGGCATAACTGTTTTTTTTACATATGAAAGTAATGTATGCCTATTCATAAATATGGGATCATACCCTACATGCTTGTTGTTGTTGGGTGCCATTGAGTCAGTATCTGACTCATAGTGGCCCTCATAGGGTTTTCAATGGCTGACTGTATCGGGATTGCCTTGGGAGTGGATTGCCAGGCCCTTCTCCCATTTATGCGGTGCTGGGAATTGAACTCAGGGCCTCAGAGACTGTAGCGCAGCGCTCTACCAACTGAGCCAAATCCCAGCCCTGTGGCGTCCGATCCTGTCAGATCTTGGAAGCTAAGCAGGGTCGGGCCTGGTTAGTACCTGGATGGGAGACCTCCTGGGAAGACCAGAAGCTGTAGGCTTGGGAGAAGGACCTGGCAACCCCCTCCCAAAAATCACTCTGCCATTGAAAACCCTATGAACAGCAGAGAAGCACTGACAATAGTGTTTCCCCTGTTGTACAGAGGGTCGCTATGAGTCGGATACCGACTCGACGGCACCTAACAACAACAACAACAACAACCCTACTTGCTATTCTCTAACTTACCTGTGTCACACAACCATAGGAGGAGGACATTTTTCAATGCCTAAATAGGCTTTTTGTCATCATTTTGAAAAATAGCTGCATGGGACTTCATTGCATGAATGGAATATTTTGTTTCACCTGGTTTCAAGTTCTTTATCTCTTTAAATCATACTATCCCTATTTATATTAGACTTTAAATATGGTTATTTGTGATTTTTCTGTATGATTTGGAAGCAAAGGAGACCAGTGTCTGAGAGTCTTTTGTAAGCTACAAACACAATGCAAACCATTACTTTTCAATTTCTTTTTAACTTCAAAATCAGACTGGTGCTTTGGCTCTGTATAAACCTTGATCAAATCCTGGCTTTATCAATCAAAGGGGAATTTTTCATTTGGATTTACCGCTCTGAAACATAGTCTTCTTATTTTCAAAAAGGGGAATATCGAGAAATCAAAGTTCTACCAGAGATTTAAAATGTCAATTCGGGTAAAAATTTAGCCCTGCACCTGACACATAGTAAGCCACCAGCACATCTGAGGTGTGTTCATTGCTGCCATTACTTTGTCTGGGATTCCATTATCTCTATTATATATCCTACTTTTTGTTTTCCCCTCTTTTCTACCAGTCTCTCCTAATCACAGATAGGCTTTAAATATCCATATGTATTTTGTGTGCATGAATTCAAATGGGCTTCCAACAACATTCAGGTGGGTGTCATGTCCATTTTTATCTTATACAAAGAAGCTCAAGGGTGTTAAATCAATCATCTAATATCACCTTGCCAAAAGATAGTTCTGTATGCCAGTGTACAAACCAGAAGAAGGAAAATCAGAGCTGAGATTAGCAAGATAAGCAAGAGGCTAATCACAAAAACCGTGCTTTGCACTGCAATACAAAACATGAGCTCAAGGAGCTCTACTCCAGTATAAAAGTGAGAGAATCATTCTAAGACAAACAGATACATACATTAGATAAGGTATGATGGCTGAGACTCATGACTGTATCACCAAACCTTACAGTCACATGACAACAGTAAGAAGATTTGCTATTTGCTGAACATGTACACCAGGCAATATTAAACTGGGGACAGAGTAAAGATTGAGCAACCGAACTCAGCAGAGCTGCAAGCTCACCTCCCATTTTAATTAGACCTGCACAAACCATATTTATGATTCTGAAACAGAAAGCCCATTGTGGTCACATTGATTGGAAAGTCCAGCAAAAGAAGAGAAGAAACCAAACTCCTGTTCACTCCTATTATCCACATCCCTGTCTTTGAATTTACAGATGAAAACAAAATCTCTTCCAAATGTATCATTTGTCTCAAAACTCTTCAAGAAAGACAAATGCTAATATAATGCAACCATATGTATCTGAGTCTCTTGGCACGTTGTAAAGGAAAGTCTATATATTATGACTGAAGACAGCCTAAGGAGGGAAAATCCTTTGTAATGTGGTAGCTTCTGCATTTGATAATACATTAAAACCCAATGAGAAATCTCTAAGGAGTGTGGTTTGATGGGTTGAGGTAGAGGAAAGCCCAACATAAGTAGCTATTTGTATATGAGATCACACACCAAAGAGTTATTTCCACTAAGGCCAAAATAGCTAACCACTAGTGCATTTGAAAACAGAATGGTGTAGACTCTTCATAATGCATGTATATGTGTAGGGCTGTGTCTCCTGGGAAGGTCATAGTAATGCTGTCAGTGTAGTTTCCGAGAAAGGTGGTACATTATCCTTGAGAGAGCCTGAGGTATAGGAACCCTGTTTTCCCACTTCACCTAGACTCATTATCATCAAGAAATGCCTTCATATTTGAAGGCATTTTAAGATGAGAGTTAGTACTAGAATAAAAAATTTTTAAATTATTCTAGTTTCTTTTTTGATATACATAATCTGGCAGAATAACATCCCATTAATCTGGAATTATTTCTTTAAAACAATTCTTTTTTTTTTTCCAGTACTAGGGGAGTGGAGCTCAGAGCCTTGTACATAATACACAAGCAGTCTACCACTGAGTCTGTAGCCATACTACCATGGTGCCCAATCCTGTCAGATCTAGGAAGCTAAGCAGGGTAGGCCTGGTTAGTACTTGGATGTGAGACCACCTGGGAACACCAGGTGCTGTAGATTTGGGAGAAGGATGTGGGAGCCCACTTCCAAGAAAGAATCAGCCATTGAAAACCCTATGAATAGCAGAGAAGCATGACAATAATGTTTAGTTTGTTGTACATAGGGTTGCTATGAGTCAGACACCGACTGGACAGCACCTAACAACAAGAAGTCTATCACTGACCTGCACTCAGCCCCCTTTTTATTTATTTATTTATTTTGATACAGGATCTTGCTAAGTTGTGCATGTTCTTCTGGCCTCAAACCTGCAATGCTCCTGCCTCAGCTTCCCAAGTGGCTGAGATTATAGGCAGGCATCATGGCATTTGACTCTTTAAAAGACAATTCTTTAAAAAATCAAGAATATCATTTCTCTCTGGTGTGGAGTGGTAGGCTTTATAAATCTGTTATTCCTTATTCAGTATTGTCTATGCATGACACCAAAGATTATCATTGCCAGAAAGCTGCAAAGAGAGAAGTTAGAATTTACTTATAAATTTATTTATTCATTCATTCATCAATTTGAATATGTCCTTTGTAACAATTATGCTAGTTGCTTGATACACAAAGATGATTAAGAATTTTTTCATGCTAGCTGGGCGTGATGGCACATGCCTGTAATCCCAACCACTTGGGAGGCAGAGGCAGGTGGATCACAAGTTCCAGACCAGAAGCAGTCTGCATAACTTAGCAAGACCCTATCTCAAAAAGTAAAAAAATGGGCTGGGGGCACAACTCAGAGGTCCAGCACTTGCAGAGCATGGAAGCACAAGGCCCTGGGTTCAACCCCCAGTACCACAAAAAAAAAAAAAAAAAAAAAGAATCTTTTCATGCTCTCAATGAGTAGGAAGACCCATAAATTGACAGTTACAATCCAAAATGATCAGTTATGTAATGTATGTGTGTACACTCATATATGATGTTGTTGTTAGGTGCTGTGGAGTCAGGTCCTACTCATAGTGATCCTATGTACAGCAAAAGGAAATAATACCCAACGCTGTGCCATGCCCAGCACTGTCAGTGCTTCTCTGTTATTCATGGACTTTTTAATGGCTCATTGTTTCAGGAATGGGCTGCCAGGTCCTGTCCCATTTTTGCTGTGCTGGGGATCAAACCCAGGGCCTCAGAGCAAACAGAGTAGCACTCTCCCAAATGTGCTAAACCCTAGGCCTTCTCAGATATGATAACAATAATAAAGCCTGTCTTAAAAAGCAAAGGATAAAAGAAGATTAAATTCCTGAGGTTTTGGTTAAAATAAACCAAACTTTAAAACATCAACACAAGGGTGCTCAAAGGAAGTATTTTAGGACAGATAAAAGAAAGGCATATGTAACAAAACAGCTAGTAATTCCGAGAAAATGTCTTGTTCTAAAATGTGATCCTTCCTGGAAATAGAAAAAGCTCCATAAAAATAGCACCTGCTTCTTGGAGGTGTGAAGATACAAGGAAACATATATAAGACACAAGCAGGGTGTCTTATGTGTAGCATATGACGGAAACCATTTTTTTTCATCTGGTTGTCTAAATTCTGTGAACCTATCAGGCAGCCTGGCCACATGGTAAAACTAAGCCAGTAAAGCAGGATTTCTCTCTGAAAGGAGCTAAGCTTTTCTGTGTCTTCTGACCCTTATGACATTCAAAATACATAAAAGTCAAATTCCATCAATAAGAAAGCCCTTTCAACCTTGTAACTCTAAGCACAGTTATATCACCAGCTCACTGTGTCCACCTCTGAGAATCACTGAACTCCAAAAACTGTCCTTGACCACGTAATAACATGCTATTTCTCTCTGTATCAGTTCCATAAGTTTGCCATTGAACTAGCTCACCATTCTATCACATTTATGGAACTCTGGGGCCCTTGAGTTGAAAAACTATCATCTGTTTTTCTGCATTTTTTTTTTCTTTTTCAGATACTACTACTGTCTAAATATCTGTGTCGGTTGCAAAATCCATGTGTTGAAACACAATTCCTAATCTGTTAGCATTAAGAAACAAGGGCTTTAGGAGGTGATTATTGGAGAAGCATTTGGAATTTAGACCTATAAGAAGCAACAGAATGAGGATGGAACTCTCATGAATGGAATTAGTGTTCTTGTAAAAAGAGACATGGAGGAGTTGGGATTCCCCTTTCGCCATTCAGAACACGGTGAGAAAATGCTTTCTAGGAAACAGAATATGGTCCTTATGAGACACTGAACTTATTAGTGCCTTGATCTTGGACTTCTCAACTTCCAGAGCTATGAGAAATAAATTTCTATTTTCTATAAACCACACATTCTGCAGCATTTTGTTCCAGCAGCCTGAAAAGACTGACAGATAGTTTTTATCTCAATAATTTATAATAAATCAATACTTATCTGATATATATATATTGATGGTCCATTTTAGGGTATTATTCTAGGATCTGTTGATGTTGATTTATGGTAAAAATTGGCATAATGCTTCTATTTTATTAATGAGGTAGTAGATTCAAGGTCAAACCAGAATTAAAATTTGTTTTCACCAGACCTCAAAGCCAGTCCTCAACCATTATATTACTTCTTGTAGCTCTAATTCCCAGGTAATTCTCTAACAACTTGCTTGTTCTCCTGTTGGTTTTTCCCATATCACCCTTGGTTATGCAAGGTACACCTGACATCTGTGGTTGGGTCACATGTTTGGGAGGATGATCTGGCTTAACAGAAAAATAAAAAATATAGAAAGAAACAGAAACATAGAGACAAAGACACACAGAGTTCTTATGGGGACGGGGGTTCTTATGGGATCCAAAGGTATTCTCATTCTCCATAAATATGCTGAGCATACTGCCATTCCATCAGACAAGTTTTTCTCACACTTTAGCAAGTAACTAGTCAATAAACATTATGCCACTTAGCCCTCTCCTTAGAACAATACAGCTATTTAAGTTTACAGATAACTTTTCCAAACCAATTTAGAAACCAGAAGAATTAGTATCTAAACTCAGGGTTCTTAGTTTGGACCACTGACTAATAGAAGCCAAAAACAAAAAAAATGTTCCATGTTGTAGAAAAATATTGTTCCTTGTAGGAGATCCAAGCCTAACAATTTCCATGAGAACTGATGCTAAAATATTATGGAGAGAAAGCTCAAGATGTCAAGAATGCAAAAGAGGCTCCTAAAATCTTAGATTTTGGAAGCCCTTTAAAAATCACCTGGTCTTTTAAGTAGAACCCTTCTCATTCATACTAAAAAGAAAGTTTCCTAGCATTTTCTTAAAAACATCCAGATTCAGGGGACCGCACTACCTCTGAAGATAGTGCATGTGATTTGCTAGACACAACTTTGCTAGAAACTTTTTCCTTCTATTAAGGTGAATACTGCGTCTGTCAGTTCTAATCTTGCCCATATTCAGTAAGACAATATGGGAATGTTCCTCCATCTCCTGACTGCCTCTACCTTTCACTGAAATGAGGTAATAGATTCTCAACTATTTGTGGGAGAAGGCATTCATTGGGAGATAAGGGGGAGAAGACTAGGGAAGAAAATAATTTACCAAACCTTAGAGAAGGAGAAAGTGATCCCAGGTCTTTCACAACTGTTTGAATGGAGAAGCAACTCAATGACCTGTAAAAGTTTTGTTAACTCAGGGACAGATGCTCCATGGGGGTGATTTTCTTTTCAGACGTATAGTGATAAGGCAAATGAGCATCAGAGGAGCTGCAGGGCTGATAAGGATAGTGCCCCTCCTTCAAGCCCATGCACTTAAGTTACTTTCTTCCTGTGTCTTTCTGGTCTTCCACGCATAAATGTTTAATTCTCCATTTTTCCATCCATCAGTCCACTGCGGTGGGACGGGTCTGTGGATAAAAGCTGCCTGATGTGGGTTGCCCAGACCTCCAGAAGCACTTAGAGCACCCAAGAGCTTCTAAAGAGCTGATGTCAAGATGAGGGCTTTTGATTAATGAGTCCCTGGGACATTCTGACACCTTTACATGGATGGAATTGATAAGAGCCTGGCCAAGGCTGCCAGAGGCCCTGCTTGAGAGGAATGAGGTCAAGGTCAGAAACACTGGGAAATCTGCCCAGAAACACCAGGCACATTTTCCTCTGGGGAGAGTGTGTCAGCCTGCAGAGGCCAAGAGGAGAGGGAAAGATCACTGTGTAGTACTGGAAAACAGACAAGAGACAAGACAGATGGCGTGAAAGGGGAGAAGGGAGACAAGAGGAAGGATCCACAGATAACTGAGGCAGAAGGCGCCCAGGGATTTATCCTGGAATGCCATGACTTCATTTATCAGAGGAAGCACTGTTTAGTGTCACCAGCCTTTGGGGCTGCTCCCTTGGCAAGGCGGTTCCTCTGTTCAACTCAGGAACACCGCAAACGGCAGGGCTTTGAAGTTCATTGCAGTTCTAAGCTTACAATAACTGGAAACAATATTCTCAGTGATGCACATCCTTACCAAAGAAGGGCCCTCAGGAGTCTCAGCGTGCTCCTCAAGCCATGTAATCACTGGCCAGCTCAGCCGCAAGCCACTTCCAGAAGAGGAGCAACAGGAATATCTCCTGGATTTCACCTCCTGAATGTCTCCCCAATCAGAGCCTCTCTCTCCACACTGCCTTGGCCTGGGCTTTGTCACTCTCAGCTTAAATTATTAAAAGGGCTTTGACTGGCCTCCTTGACATCTGTCTGGTATCTTCATAGCTACTCTCTAAAATCAGTGATGCTCAGAGATTAGCAAAGTATGTGTTGGGGGATGGCAGATAGAGGAAAAAAGTTAATCCAGTTTTCTCTAAAATTCATGTGAACCAGTTTTTTTTTAAAAAAAACATATACATAAGCACATAAGTGGATATGAGCACATGTTATATGTATGTATGAGGTGCGATCAAAAATTGAAATGAATATTTAAGAAAATTATTCCAACTCAATGACACCTAATAACAACAAATTACTGTAAAAGACACATTGCCATTAAATCCCCATCAAAGTACTTCCTCTGGCTTATCGTTTTTAGCACTTTCTGAAGCAGTTCTGGAAGTTCTCTTTTATGAGTGTTGTTACTTTCATCCTCTATCATGACAACACACATGTAGCTTTCAGCACTGCAATTTAGGTCAGTAAAAACATCATGGTATGTCCTCATCCACCTTATTCACTGGCTTTGGCAACATATGACTTCTGGGTCTTCTCTTAAGTGGAAATGACTGTGAAAGGGGATCATTTTTAATCAATTCAGGGCATTGAGGCAGCCAGAGCAGCCCAGCTAAAGACATTCATGAAAAAAGACTTCTAGAAGTGCTTCAGAAAGTGACAAGGATGGGATAAGTGTGCTCAAAGCCAGGGGGAGTATCTTGAGGGAGAGTAATGACAATGTGTTTTTTACTATAATTTTTTTTTAGTTTAAACAATCACCACATCTTTTGATCACACCTAGTATGTATTGATATAGACCTGTCTTCCCTCATGCTGGAGTGCACTGTGTGACTTCAGAGACTTCTCTCCATTTTTCTTAGGCTTCTGTGAAAATAAACTTGCTGATCATAGGATTTCCTTACGGTTTCTCCTAGGTATCAGCTTCTTACACCTCTTGTCTGTGTGAGGTTACTCATTTGTCAGAGGCAGAAAATGTTGGCCTTTAACTTGGTTGTCAGAGGACTGGAACTCTGAACAATGTCTCTTCACTCATTCATTTATTCATTACCCAATCATTATTTATTTACATGTGAGGCATTGTGTGAGATGCTGGAGTTACAATGATCAAAACAGTGTTGTATCTGCCCTGAGGGGTTCTTGGTTTATTGAACAACATAGACAAATTGATGGGCAAATTTCAATACAATGGGGGGAATTTTATAGCAGAGAGAATCTCAGGGAAGGTATGATTGCCCTTCCTTCCCTCTCCCCAATAAAACCTAGGTCATACTTTCTTGCATATGCCAATGAGATATGGAAGGACAAAGATGGATTTCAGGGGCTCATCTTTAACAAAATAAAAAGAAAAGAAATTATAGCAGCATAGTGTGAACCAGAAAACAAACTGTATCTTGATCCTGTTTTGAATGTTTTTCTTATTTATTTATTTATTTATTTTTCTTCTATTTTTGGATAACTAGGCACCACCTTAGCTGAACCTCTCTGGGGACCAGGCACAGGGAAAGTAGGAGAGAAATCAGCTCTAGTCCAACTTGTGACAATGGCTAATGCAGCTGCTCTATGTTCTGAGGCCCCTATCCACAGGTGCAGAGCAGGTTTGGACACCTCTTAAGAGTGGATTACAAGGAAGAATAAAACTAAAGAAGTTTATGATGTCTTTCTTGACTCTCAAGTCCTACTGAGTGCACATTTCAGGCTCATTGCAGATGGATCCTACTGAAGATGCCACAAAAGCAACACCTACCACAGCCCCAAGCTGCCCTGTGATCTTGCTGCTTCTAGCTGACAGGACCCTTGGCTCCCATCCCCAGGGGTGAATGCATGAGGAGGCAGGTGCTCTCTCATGCATAAGCTGATGACACCAGTGAATTCTTGATGGGGCCCCTAATCTGCTGAGGTTTAGGGAGGCTTGTTGTTGTTAGGTGCCATTGAGTCGGTATCCGACTCATAGCGACCCTCTGTACAACAGGGGAAACACTATTGTCAGTGCTTCTCTGCTGTTCATAGGGTTTTCAATGGCAGATTGATTTTTGGGAGGGGGTTGCCAGGTCCTTCTCCCAGCCTACAGCTTCTGGTGTTCCCAGGTGGTCTCCCATCCAGGTACTAACCAGGCCCGATCCTACTTAGCTTCCGAGATCTGACGGGATCGGATGCCACAGTGCTATAGCTGCAGGCATTTAGGGAGGCAGGGAAGTAAAAAATCCAGAAAGAATCAGAATCACGTTCGGAAGAAACAACTGAGCCTAAGGCTCCACCTCATGACCATAGTCAGTGACTGTAGCATGGTCCTCTTCCCAACAAACTGCAAAGATGAAATGGTGATGTATGTGAAGCCCACATCACCCACAGCAAAGAACAGAGTAAGTGGCAGCTCAGCTTTCTTCTGTTGGGAGGCCATCCTACCCGCCTCACTTAACAAGTCTTGCTGATGTTCTCTCTCACTCATCCTGGGTGAGCCCTGCAGCCCAAGCCTCATTCTTATTCAAACTACTTGTCCATCTTAGGCAGGAGACAGCCCAGTCCTCCCTCAGCCCCTCCTTCCCTAGAAGCAAGAACAGTTAAGAAAGGAGGATCACCGGACCCAAGGGAAGCTGTGAGGGTTCTGAGCCAGTACACACGCAGCTTCCAGACAGGAAGCACATCACAGAGGATTTCACTTCCTGAGGGAACGTGGCTCACCAGCGGCAGAAACTCTGACTCAGAGCTGAGAATCAGACACTCAGCAGTCTCACATTTCCTTCATGCTTTGCAGAATTTTCAGATATATGTCACTTCTAGAAGTGCAACAGGCTGGGGTTTATTTAGCTCAGTTGGGAGAGGGCTGTTCCACTCTCTCTGAGGACCCAGATTCGATTCCCGGCACCACATAAACTGGAGAAGTATGTGACAATCCACTTCCAAAGCAATCCCAAAACAATCAGGCATTGAAAAACCTATGAAGGTCGCTATGAGTTGGGCCCTACTCAATGGCACCTAACAATGACAAACAACAGAAGTACAACAGATAGCCTTCAGTTCTTATTATCATTGTGAACACAAAGTGTAGGATCCTGGTAGTAATTTATAGATGTTGTTGGGTGCCACAGAGTCAGGTCTGACTCACAGCGACCCTATGTACAGCAGAATGAAACAATAGCCAACACTGTGCCATGCACAGGATCTTTTTATGTTTGAGCCCAATGTTGCCTACACTGTATTTCTTCTCATTTTGAGTGGTGCCACATCAGCAAAAGGAGGTCCAATGGGATTTAGTCCATTCTTGTCATTAAAATTAACTGTACTTTGATGAGGCAACTATTCACCAGTCATTTCTTGAATGCCTTCCAGCCCAAGAGGAGGTCACATTCAGGTGCTGTATTTGACAGTGCTTCTCTGCTATCCACAGGGCTTTCAATGCTAATTGTTTCAGGAGTGGAATTCTGGGTTCTTCTCCCTTGTCTGTCTTAGTCTGGCAGCACAGCTTAAATCATCCTACCATGGGTGGTCCTGCTGGTATCAGAAGTACTGGTGGCATACCTTTCAGCATCACAGCAACACACAAGCCCCCAGAACAAGCTGACAGACTCGTGGGGGAACATAGAGATAGCTAGGAGAAATTAAGCTTTTGAGGAGCAGCATGGTGTGGCTGGAAGAAGCACAAACACTCTGAACATGACAAACACAGCACATTGACCAACATGCCTAGTACAGTACTCTTCACTTCCATGGTAATCAAGTGCCTGAAAATTAATATAAGATACAATTTGATTTTCAATTTTACACATATAAATGAATGAATGAATGAATGAGAACTTAATACTCAGTGCTGATAGAAGTGTAAGGAAACTTACACTCTTACATACTGTATAGAAGCAAAAGTTTTATAATGTAACTATGTTAATAACGTGTTTGGAAAATTTAAAAATATGCTCTGTGCCCAAGGCCCCTAGGGATTTATACTAAATAAATCATTGGAGAACTGTAGTGAGGTATGTGCTTTTATAATCATCTCAAGATCCTTTCAAATGCTAAAATGTTGGGAGAAATATTTTGGTTTTTTTATGGTATATATCTAAAATGGAATACAACACAACTTTTACCAATATCAATGAAGACCCATCTGTATTTATTACCATAGAAATGCATTAATATTTACTATACTCTGTCCTATTCACAGAAAATATTTATATTTGCCTACCAGCATAGGACAATTCTGAAAACACACACAACAAAAAGATATATCGTAACTTTGTTCTGAATGATGTAGAATCACAGGCAATTCTTTAAAGTTTTTTCAATGTTTTAGAATTTCAAATATATATATATATATATATATATATATATATATATCTTACATAATAGCATGAGTATTACAATAATAATAATAGCACGAGTATTACAAAAGAGAAAAAGATTCAGGATAGTGTGGCACATGCCTGTAATCCTAGCAATTTAGGAGGCTGAGGCAGGAGGATAGGAGTTCAAGGCCAGACACAGCCTGAGCAACTTAGCCATACCCTGTATAAAAATAAAAAGGAGATGAGAATATAGTACAATGGTAGAAAAGTTGGCTAACGTGTGCAAGGCCCAGGGTTCAACCACCCAGTACAAAAAAAAGAAGGAAAAATAAAAATGAAAGAGGATTAGTTGATCTCACAGAAGTTGAGAATGGAATGTAGTTAGCAGAGGCTGGAGAGAGTAGAGGAAGTGAGGAATGGGAAAAGTTTGGTCAGTGGGTATAAGTCAGTTAGATAGCAGTGAGAAGTTCTGGTGTGCTATTGTATGGTTGCCTGCAGCCATAGACCTGTGGCATCCGATCCTGTCAGATCTTGGAAGCTAAGCAGGGTCCCGCCTGGTTAGTACCTGGATGGGAGACGCCTGGGAACACCAGATGCTGTAGGCTTGGGAGAAGGACCTGGCAACCCCCTCCCAAAAATTAATCTGCCATTGAAAACTCTATGAACAGCAGAGAAGCACTGACAATAGTGTTTCCCCTGTTTTACAGAGGGTCACTATGAGTTGGATACCAACTTGAGGCACCTAACAACAACAACAATAACATTGTACGGTTGGGAGACCATAGATAATAATAATGTACTGTAAATTTTTTTTTTTTTGGCAGTATTAGGGGTTGAACCCAGGGCCTCATGAATCGTAGGCAAGTGTTCCACTACTGAACAGCACTCTCATTCCCTTTTTAATTTTTATTTCAAGACTGGATCTTGCTTACTTGCAGGCTGCCTCTGGCTTTGAACTTGTGACTCCCTTGCTTCCTGAGCCACTGGGATTACAGCTGTGCACCAAGGTGCTCAGCTGGTACTCTACCTTTCCAAAAGCTAGAAGAAAGGATTTCAGATGCTTTCATCATAAAGAAATGGTCAACAATGATATAGATGTTTAACCTGATGTTACATAGGTGTTGAAACATCACATGGTACACAATTAATATTTTAATTAGGCTTAAAAATGAATATTTTTAATTAAAATTAATTAAAATGAATATTTAATTAGGCTTAATATTTTAATGTAGGCTTAAAAATGAATTTGTTTTTATAAAGAACATTTTATTGAGAAAAGAGGTGAATGAAAAATCCTAATCATTTACCTGCTACAAAGTGGCAAACGTTAAGCTAAGACATTTAAATGCACTGTCTCAGTTGAGCCTTATAGCCTCTGTATGGGCAGCAAACTAGGCAAGTTAATATCCTTCCTCATACAATTAAAAATTAAAAAGAGTAAAGAATCTACCAACCAACTAAAAAACAAACCAATAATTTATTGGTATTTCTTATATTAATAATGGGGAAAATAAAAACATAGGATTTGATGAGGAAGCATACTATCTTTTTTCAGTGCTGGGGACTGAACCCAGACCCTCACACACGGTGTTAAAGCTTCATTACATAGCATGATCTTAACTGTGCAAAATATGCATACAAATACACACATAAAAAGGGACTGTAGGGAAAAAACCTACCTCTTGAACTACAAAAATTTATAGTTGGCTTTCCAGCTGTAAAATATTAGTTTTACATTCTTATCTCATTAAAGGGCTAGGTTTTAGCTCAGTTGGTAAAGTGCTGATCCATACTTTTGGAGGACCTGAGTTTGATCCCCAGCACAGCAAAAATGGAAGGATGGGGCAGTCCACTCCGGAAACAATCAGCCATTGAAGCAATCAGCCATGGAAAACCCTACAAGGGTCGTGACTTGATGACACCTAACAATTGCTTTAAAATATCAATGTCAGATGTAAATTCATTTTATTATAATAAAATTGTGAAATCATGAACTCTGATAGCCAGATAAAATCTTAAGAATATTCAATGCAAAAGTGTGTAAATAAATAAAACAAAATAAATAGTTCTCTTATTCAATTGCTGGAGCATAAGCTACTCTGGTTTTGTGTCTTTTTTTGTTCAGGGGAAAGGTGTGGGACAGAAGGGAAGAGAAAAGGAGGGGACCCCTGTATTCTTGGGCTTTTAGAAGGAAATCTAAATGATTTTAGAAGGAAATCTAAATGTTTTCTGACAGAAGGATCTCAATCCTGGCTGCACATTAGAATCTCTTGGGATCGTTTCCAAAGTTACAGGAGATTGGACCTCAGCCGTAAGAAATCCTGATTTAATTGGTTGAGAAATGCATCAAGTCAGACATCAATATTTTTCCAAACCTTCTTAGTTGGTATGGATATGTAAAGAGGGCTTGAAAATCCTTAGGTTATGTCATTTAAATTCCAAAGGCCCTCTCCAAAACACTGGGGCAAACATCTCAGATCATAAATGTTAGAAATGGAAGCCTGCCCCACTCATATACGCTCAAGGGTTTGAGCTGAACTTCCCTCTGAGCAGTACAATATTGTACACTTGCCATCATTTTCCCCTTATTTTGCATTTCAACTTTCAGACCATGCTCCAAAGGACATCTGGTGTTTTTAGAATTTTAATCCATTGAATATCTTCCTTGACATGAATTTTTTGATAAGTGCTTCAAAGCACTTGAATATTTTTATGACTAGATGTTGCGTATATTGCTTTCCAAAAAACTCCTACTGCTTTTCATTGTTTCCGATGCATAACAGTTTACTAGCTCCCACAAAATTAATTCATCAAATTTTTCCATTTTTCTGTCTTTGGTGACTATAGCAAATGAAAACATTACCTATTTCTTCATTTTGGTTGCTATTTATTCTCCCTTAGTTGAATATCATTCTTTAATATTGTATCTATTTTAATCTGGGATAATTTTATTATAAAAAGGTATAAATTCTATAAATATTTCAGACATAATCACCTTCATGAGGATTTTAAGTCATTTTTTCTGTCTGCTTTCATTATTGCTTTTGTTTTATTTTACTATAGAGAGGGTTTTCATTTGTGGGATATAAAACTTAGATATTTTTAAGAAATCATTGCTTCAAAAGTTACAAGTACTTTTCTCCTCCAAAGATCTCATAAAGTGTTAATTCTATTTTAATTTTCTGTGTGTAATTATATATATAAGCTCTTCCTTCATTGGGGATTTACATTGGTATGTAGATGTGAAGGAGTTATTGAAATTTGCATTTCCTCAAAGATTAGCTGATTTTACAAATGCCATCTATATAATGGCCCCTTCCCTCCAATTACACAATGTTTAAAGTCATATGGGTACGTGCATGAATAGATTTTCCCTTCTGTCTCATCCATCCACCTGTCTAATTTTGTGCAAGTACCATGCTGTGTTCATTTCTGCTGCTGCATAATATCTTTTTATACCCAAAGGAGCTGGTATCACCTAATTCTTTAAGATATTATTTGGCATTTATATGTGCAAATATATTTTATAAAAATTTTAATATATTGAGAGTATTTCCTTTTGATATTTTATTTAGGATTAAATAAAATGGATAAATTAATTTACAGACAAGTGATATATTAAGCATATATGGCTTTGGGGGGACATACTGAAATTTTATAATACATCTACCCCTTAGGGATCAAAGGAAAAGGCAATGACCTCCTTACTTTCTACTCAGAATTTAATTTTGATAGTGCCACCTTAGGACCAAACTTCTTGCCAATCAGCAGCCTAGACTTGAGAATTATGGAGAAAATTTCTAGAGTTTTCTCTCTACTTTCTGACAGCAACATTAAGCAAATGGAGCAATAGCAAATCAATGACAGGCAAGTCTTCACCTGCAAACAAATCAAACAGTGCCATGCTGAGCTCTGGCGCATTGCTTTGTGAACAAGGAAAGGGCTGAGGTGATTATGCAAGGCAGTCACGTTGGGTTGCCAGCCTTTCTCCTTGTTCAGTTCAAATATTATTGCTTTTAAATGTCAGCATATCACCACCGTAAGCATGCATACCTATTAAAATTTGTCTTTCCTGAGGCATTTCAGGTGGACACCTTGGCACATGATATATATTTAAATTTGAAGCAGAGCTCAGGGTGCAAAAATGCTTCTGGTAGAGTTGAATTGTTTCTAAGAAGACAAGTAACTTTAACTGAGCTCCTACTATGAGTGAAGCAGAGTGCTCCTATTGTATGTGAGGTGCTACGCTGGGTACTCCACATAAAGCACCACAGTAGATCCTCCCACACACACTGTGAGAGAGGGATCTTTCTAAATCCCCATTTTGTAGATGATGGAATTAAGTTTCAGACTGACTCAGGATTGAAATGGACTTTTCAGGACACTGAAAAGACTGCCTTAACCAAGGGCATCTTTAATATTTCAATAATGTTCCAGAGAAATCTTTCTGAACACACAGGCCTTGAACCCTCTGAAGATGAAGGGCTCAAGTTGATCTCTTCAAAGATGGCTCAATTGATTATTGGACACTTCTGGTCTGTTTAGGGGAAAACAGACAAACAAACAGCATATCCAACTAGATTCAAGTACCTTATCATTTATGGCCTTAAACTGCTATTTTGTTCCTTTGAAATTAAGAAGTTTTAATGGGGCAAAGGTTTTTGCTTATACAGCTCCAAGGAATTGGAGGGACTATTATTCCCACTGAGTGACATGTGACATGGAGAAACTGTCATCCTCACAATTGGAAACTCAAAGTGGGGTGTCCGTCTGCCATTCATGACTGGAGGTATCAAAGAGATCTGATTTTCCCTTAACTATCAAGACTTTTAGTGGAAATCCCTGGACCCTGGGAAGCTATCCCCTCAACAACAATTTCTAACAAGGGTGTGTTCCATGATAATGTCACATTTCTATTTCCTGGGAAGTGGTAAGCCAGAATTTTAAAAGTCATTGTTCTTTTATCTCCTCTGCAACTTCTCAGGTTATAGCTTTTCAGAGTCTTGCTTGATCCACCTTTGAGTACCTTGCAGAATGGATAGGTGACTTGTCCTTAGCAGGTCTTTCCAAAATCTCATTTCTCTTGGCTCTGCTTGAGAGAAGAGCGAGAGACCAGGCCATTCAAGGTTATGCCCTCTAATGAGGACCTGCAGTAACAGGATCAGGGTAGAGGATTTGATGTCAGGAACGATCAACATCCAATCAGTACAAAATTATTTTCTGACTCCAGCTGACCATGCACTTTTCTTTGCAGCTGCAACTTCATTAAATGGAGGACTGAGTTTCCAACAAGAAAAGGTCAACATTTCCATTTGGGCATTCAAACATCTCCAAGATGGGTTTGAGGCTTTAGTGTTCTATTGATTCAACCATCCCCATGCTGAGCACAGAACTTTGCCCAGAATAGATGGGCTATGTCAATGAAAGCTCACCAGTGGGGCTATTTATGTTCAGTTTGATTCACAGAGCTATCAAATATTGAAGTTGAAGAGAACAAAGGTAATTCTACTTTAGTATAAATTCGCAAATGAAGCTTTCATAATCAATGCATTACTGAAGCTGAAATTCATGAAGAATGCTTTGAAATAAGAAAAAAAAATCTTGCCTTCATTGGTCCTGTGTCTACTAAACACTTACTGTATATAAAACCAATAAAGGAGGAATCTCTAGAAGAGACAGATTCTGTCTAAAAGAGATTAGTATAATTAAGTGTCAAGTGATATAAAGCACTGTTGATCAGGAAAGAATGGGATTTTATTTGGAAACAGATTTGTGGCTTTTGCACATGTAAATATGGAAGATATTATGATAAAATAAATAGGCCATCTGATTGTAAGTTTGCTTAAATTGTAGTCATAATGACAGAAACTTCAAAAATGAATTTCATGCATTTTGTGTATTCCATGGCATTAAGTTGCATCCTCATAATATTTTATATTTTAAAAGTATATTTTATGTTAGGCATTCAAGCTGCTTCTCTCAAAAATATAAGCTATAGAATAGATAATGTTGATTAATGATTTATAAATCCTCTATTATTGAAGTTTTGTTTTCCTTTCAAATATTCTTATCTGTACAAGGTGCATTTTGCTCTGTAAATGGATCATATCCTCTCCTTGCACACACAATTAAAAGATTTTGGTCTTCCTGATGGTTCAAAAAGTCTTCATTCTCTAAGTTTACTTTTGTGTTTCCAATCTGATTTAATTTTAAGCATATTTAATTAGCAGTGAATATAGCAAATCAACACTAAGTAAAATGATTTGATTACCTATAATCATATAACCCACAACTGAAGGCTATTTATAAACCTTTTAATAAAATGCTTTTGTTTTGTTTTGTAGATATGTTCATATCCCTCACATATCTTGATGTCCTTCATCTTGGTTCATTGATTTCATAGGTTTTATGTTTGTTTGTTTGTTTTTTTAAGTTTTTTTCTCCCTCCTTCACTTTTCTGATACTTAGTTTCTTTGAATCTTTCTTTTTAAATGGATGGAGTTTTACCTTTCCTGATCCAGATTTTAGCACCTATATTTAATACAAGTTATGTATAAACCTTCTCCTTACATAATAAACATATGACTATGTAGTGAATCTGTAAGGTAACCGTACAAAAATGAGCCAGGTTCCTCCTCCTGGTTCTTTCCTGTCCAATGTGACTTATCCCCAGGACGTTTGAGAGTTAGTGTGCTTATTCCATTTAAGAAATACTCTATCTCATTCCCAGCACTACCTACAGGACTGTGACCTGGTTATCATCCTCCCACCAATGCACAGTCTTATTATGGTACACAGACACCAGCCCATCTCTCAAAGTAGAGGGATTCAATCTTATATTCCCACACATCAGATGCATGACTTCAGTCTCATAGAGGTCTGGATGTATTAGTTCTCTTTAGGTTTTTTCCTGGCTATTAGCTTCAGACATTTTTTAAGCCAATTGTTTCTTCCTCATGACCAAAGAGAAAGCAGAACATGCACAGTAAGCTGAGTTCTCAACTCACCTTTCTCCCGGGCCAGATCCTCATCTTACTTTTATTTAGCCTCCGTTTCCTTTCATAAGCCCATGACCTTAGCAAATGCATATTGAATTCTACAAATCTTGTCATAATACTGTGCTGAAACTGGTCCTGAGAAATTTCGATAGGCAGACTGACTTTAACAAGGGTGTCAAGGGCTATCTGTGAGGAATTTCTTCCAATTTCCCACTTCAACTGGAATAATGTTGGAAGGCATTGTGAAGGTAGTGGTATGGGTCTTAAGTAAAGGCGATAACCTGAGAAGAAGCACCCACTTATGATTCAGGTATTTGCCAGAAATCTTCTCTAATTGTACATCATTAGTAAGATTTTATTTCCTTTCATTTCTTGGATAATACCCTGCAGTTCATTTCATTAATTCTTACCTAGACACTCTGGCATCCTCTCTTTCTGTGTTAGTACTTATCTTTCTAAGAACTCTCATACCCTGCATAGGAATGGAAATTGGTGCAAAAGTCTTACAAAGCAATTTAGCATTACTGGACCAAAGGCTCAAAAATGTTCACATAGAGTACTTTGATCCAGCAATTCCAGAAACCTATCCAAATGAAACAACCAAAGACATATGGGAAAATAAATAATGTATAAATATATTTGTAGAAATATGTTTATCACATTGTAGTTTCCCATTTTGGTATGAGAAAAAACTAAATAGATAATAAAAGAAATTATTAGATGATAATATATCCATATGACGGACTGTTATGCAGCCATTAAAATGGTGCTTATGGAAAATTGGTAACATAAAAAATACATATGGTACATGATTATGATAAAGATGCAAGGTGCAAGATTGTGCATCTGATCACAGGCATGCAAAACCTGCATATAAAATAGATTACATGGAAAAAGTGCTAGACGGGGAGGGAGGAGGAGGAAATGTAGACAGCAGGATTATATGGGTTATTTTCACACTTTGTTTCTTCTTTACTGAATCTTCTACATATTCCTGAACGGACAGCTTTTTAATGTAAAATATTTGCTGTAAGTTTTTAAAAGTAACTTTTAATCAACATGTTTCTCTTTCATCATGACAGATGATATTCTGTGCAAAGGCACACAGTTCACATGTCTCTATTTTCTTTCCTTCATTATCAGACTTGGGTCCTCATAAATTTCTTGTGTTTGAAGATTCCCTGCTCACACATGCAACATCAGACCCAGAGGCTGCCTCTCTCCCTCCTTCTTCAGGGTCATTTCTACCCAACCCACCCACTGAGCACAGACTCTGGCTACTTTAATGCACCATAAACTTACATATCTCCAGAACTTGTCTGGTGCTTGCGATCATCATTGCCCTAAAAAGAAAACTAAGAAAATTTCAGTTTGTTCAGTAAAAACTTTGTTCTTAATTTCTTAATCTGGCTGCCACATGTTTCTGCTGTCTCTCTGCTCAACACCCCCCCCCTTTTTCTCTCTCTCTCCCCCTCCCTTCCTCCCTCTCTCCCTTTCTCCCTCTTTTGCTATATCCATGATTTGGTGGCCTGCAGTGTGAATATCAGCTCTTTTTTGGGAGGTCTCTGAACCTTGCCTTATAAGCCTTCTGCTATCCCCAGTGAAATTCTGCTGGAAGATTTCATAAATTCCTGCAATCCACATTGGGTGATGCTAGCACCTCCTTCCCACCTTGGATGGCCTCTTTCTCACATTTCAGGATGATTGATACCCCAAGTCCTCCAACAACTACCTGTCTCATGCACCCCTGACCATCTGTCATGATATTTAGTGCAAGATAATTCAGGAAAATTTCCAGAAGGCTTGCACACAGTTTGGGCTGCTGCAAAAACACACATGATAAGATTTTGGTCTCTTTATTGCCCCTTTCTCTCCCCCTCTCTCAGGAAAAACTCCATCATGGGCAATTTCATTTTATACAATTAAGCAATTAACGAACATGCATGGAGCATCAGCCACAGGAAAAGTAGAGTGCCACCTCCAGGGGGAATTTAGGGGAAGAGAACCAGGTGTCCTTATGTTCAGAGACTGAGCAGTCTAGCAGGGAAGATAGACAGGTTTGGGTACCACGAAAATCAAAGGCATGGCATGGTAAGTGATACAGTGGGGGTATGGGAGCAAATTAACCTTTATTAGGCCTCTACCCTACACTAACTATGGGAAAATCTGCTACAAAGTAACAAAGTCAAACAGTCAAAACAACTCAATAAATAATTTCAATTACACTTATTTTCAGAGAAAACTCAGAAAGGTATATGAAAACTGTAGGGAGAGGGGTAAACTTGAATCTGAGTTTCAAAAATCTAAGCTTATCTCCAGGACAGGTGGTGCACACCTATAATCCCAGGGGCCTGGGAGGAAGAGGCAGGAGGATCACAACTTTGAGGCCAGGGGCAGCCTGTGTTACTTAATGAGACCCTGCTGAGATAAAAAATGAAAAAGGAGCTGAGTGTGCGGCTTAGCAGTAAAGTACTTGCAAAATCTGAGTGTGGCACTTGGTTAAGCTCACAGCACCCAAAAAATAACATAAAAATCTAAGTTGAGTGGATAGAAGTTTATACAGATACAATGAAAATGATGAGGTAAGCAAATGAAGGAGTCATATGAAGAGAAACACATATGCTCATTCTCCAATTCAGTGTATCATAACTCATGGGAAGAAAATAATTCTAAGACTCATGAATTGCTAGAGAAAGGAGTCAGTGGGTCCTTTCACCACCAAAAGAACAATTAACTGACAAAATTTATGAACAAACAATCATTTGAAGTGTCTGGAAAATATCCCAAGGACATATTCACATAATGATATATTTATTTGAGAAAATTTGCTAAATTTTTCTAAGAAATGTGAGAGTCAGACAGACACTAAGCTCACGCCTACTATGCCTGTTATCTGAGTGACTCGGTAGGCAGAGGCAGGAGGATTGCAGGTTTGAGGTCAGAGGCAGCCTGTGTAACTTAGCAAGACCCAGTCTCAAGATAAAAAATAATTTTTAAAGTGTTAGAGGTGCAGCTCAGTGTTAGAGGCCCTGGATTCAACACCCAAGTACCCCTAGAAAGAAAGAAGTAAAGAAAGAAAAAGGAAGGAAGGAAGAAAGGAAGGAAGGAAGGAAGGAAGGAAGGAAGGAAGGAAGGAAGGGGAGAAAGAAAGGAAGGAAGGAAGGAAGGAAGAAAGAAAGAGAAAGACAGAGAAAGAGAGAGAGAAAGAAAGAAAGAAAGAAAGAGAGAGAGAGAGAGAGGAAAGGAGAGGAAAGCAAAAGAGAGGAGAGGAGAGGAAAGAGAAGGAAAGAGAAGGGAAGAGACGGGAAAGGAAGGGAAGGGAAGGGAAGAGGAGAGAAGAGAACAGAAGAGAGCAGAAGAGAAGAGAAATCAGTGGCATGAACCAAGGCCTTCTCAGGAGGATGGAGGCGCCACCTTTCCCAATGCAGGGTCTGTGGTTAAGCTTGCACCCTGGATGAGCGGGCTACCTGCATTTTTCTCATCCTTTATTCCCCATGCCCATCCTGCAAAGGCTTTGTTTCAGTCCATAATGGAGAGATGTGTTGACCATGTTGATGCACCCAACTGTCACACCTTGGAGGAACATTCTAATAAAGAAGAGACAAGCTATGAAAAGTCAGGGGTCCCATCACCTCCCAGCTCCACGCAGGCACACTCATAGGGCTCTAGTTCCATTCCAGGAAAGTGGAAGCTGAGAGGCACAAGGGCTTCTGTTCCCTTACAACACCCACTCATGGATCATCTCTATCAACACAGGAAAAGCGGGTTGTCCTCCCAGTTCCAGGGCTGTGGAGTCTGGATACTGCCCAGGGGTCAAGGCAGACCATTTAGAAAAGAACTCCCCACCTCTGCCTTGAGAAATTGATTTTATTTGAACACATCATAGAGAACTTGATGCCCGTAGGAACTGAGGGAATTAATGAAGATCTGGAGAGGATAGTGATGGCCCTATGGTATAAGCAAAATGGCAGAGCTGGCTGAAGTCCAACAGAGAGAACCAAAGAAACAGACAAAGGAGGAGAGCCCTCCTGGGATCACAGTCAATTCTTGAGGTCATGAAGGCTGTTCACAAGTGCTAAGCTAAATCCATCCAGGAGCAGCAGAGAAGGACATGGTGCCAAGCATCTTCCAAGCCACACACAGATCCATCAGCTCAGGGCAGAAGCCTCGCTGCCACTTGAGGCTTCAACACAACCCCTGAGTGCACACTGCCTATTGTAAGGGAGAGGCAACTCACAGGAAACCAGGTTTACGAATAAAATCCTACTCTGTCCACTTGGTCTAGAAGGTGGTGTGCATGTCCCACACTGTAAAAACTCAGGAGAGATTACAGAGGGAAACTCTCAGTTTCTGACTGAATGTGGGGCAAGATGCCATCAACTCCTTAACTGGTGACAGTGACCTTCAAGCTATACTCACATTCAGTGATGAAGGTAAAATATAACCAGCCCCAAAAGCTTAAGCACAACTTTTGATCAATAGGTGTGCACTACCAGGGAAGTTCGCCTCACAAAATTAGCTCAGCCAAATCACAGAACAAATAAGTGATCAAGCAAATGACTAATAACAGTAACTTCCAGGGGATATTATTATGCAAAGTTTCTGCAATACATTATCTAAAAAGCTCAGTGTTCAATAAAAAATATAAGATATGCAAAAGCAACCTATTGAAATATTATCTAAAATGTTATGTTTTTAACAAAAAAATGAGACATGCAACAAATAGTTGTACAAGATGACATATGATATGAGTCCATTTATATGAAATGATCAGATTGGAAAAAGTCTTTAGAGACAGAAAGTAGATTAGTGGTTTCCAGGGGCTGGGCTGGAGTCAAGGACAATGCATTATAACTGCTTTCAAGGAGGAGAGAACTGTTCTGAAATTAAACGGTGCTGGTGCTGATGGCTGTACAAACCTGTTAATGTTTTTAAAAAAGATATTGAGTTGTACACTTTAAATGGATAAATTTTATGATAGATATATGAGGTATAGGTAGGATCAAAACTTATAGTGAATATTTAAATTTAAAAAATGTTATTACAGTAAAAGACCCATCACCATTAATCTCCCTTAAAATCCTTTCTGTGGCTTCAGACACATTTATCGCATCATTTTGTCCATTTTCTGAAGCAGTTCTGGAAGTCTTCCCTGGTGAGAATGTCTTTAGTTATGGTGTCATGCCTGTCTTGATGTCCTGAATCCATTCAAAATGTTTACCTTTCTTGGTCATTTTTACTTTGAAAAACAGCCAGGAGTCACATGGTGCCAGATCTGGTGAATAAGGTGGATCAGGACTCACCATAACATTTTTATTTGACACCAATTGCCATACCAGAAGTAATGGGTGACATTAGAGCATTGTCGCTATGGAGGATGAAACCATTATACATCAATAGTCATTTTTATAAAGATAACTACAACTGTGCCAGTTGCTTTCTAAGATAGCTACAGAATTCAGTGAGATAGGGAATAAAGACTCATAGGTATTGGGGGGACAAAATTGCTCATAAAATAAACTATAATAATTTAAAGACCCTTTGTTATGACTAAAGATCTTATTCTAGAATCAGAGGGAGAACATTCAGGCAGAGATCTACATATCCAAAGACACTGAGATGCAATAAACAGAACCTGGCCTGCTCTGAGGACTTCTAAAAATAGGTGCCTCTCCATGCCTCGCTAGAAAGGAAGTTGGACAAAATTGAATCAAAATCATGTGAGGTCCCAAATACCTTACTAAGGTTTGTATCTCATTCTAAGAACACTGAAGAATTACTGAGAGTTTTAAACAGGAGACAACCAGAATTAAATTTGAATTACAGAAATATTTTTCTTGCAGCATTGCAGGAAAAGGATTAATGAGAGGAAAACAGAGGTAGAAAGACAATTGAGGAGGGTGTTTTAAATGTCCCCTCACAGAAAAAGTTTGGCAGTTTCTAGGAAGAAGAATCAAGAGATATTGCTAAGATGGAACCATTATCTTGGTGAGCAGTTATACACAGGAGTGAGGAATTCGAGCAAGGCAAGCTAACTGTAAGACCTAAGGGGAAAATTCACCAGAGTTGTGAGTCAGGCTCAGTCCACTGGTAAAATTTAGGATACATTAGGAAAAGGATGTAAAAGGCACAAAAATCGAGTAACCCAAATTGCTAGTTCTTTCTGTTGTATTTTGAATGATGACTACACAGCTTAAAATATCATTTTCTTTTCTATCCATTTTCTTTACATAACCCAACCACTCCATCACTGTTCTTTCTTCAACAGCCCCTAAAGTCATCCCCCCTTGTTCCATCCCAAGAACCTCATTTGTTTCAGCCCTCCATTTGCCTCTTCATTTTGCATGTTACATGCTCCAAAGAACCAGGTTGACTGTGAAAACTCTTCTTTGGAAGGGAGTAGAGGTGAAGAAACAGAGCAAAGACAGAATAGACTCAGTCAAGTATAGTCACTTGATAATTTGTTTCATCAATCCTGTTTCCAGGCTTCGGACTGGATCCTCTCCCCTAGAAAGTCTCAGTACTGATAAGGCTAAAAACTCCTCTGGCTTGATCACAAAGCAAAGTCCTCAGCCTTACTGGAACAATGCATTTGTTTGAATTTAGAAAAAGTAGCAACTAAAATGCAAAAGCACCAACCCTTGTTGGAAACACCCTTTTCAGCCCATATCAGGAGTACTCCCTGAGCAAAGGCCACTTGGGGAAAGTCTGTCAATGGGGAGTGGAATTGCACAAACAGAAGATGAAAATACACTTTTATCAGCCCTATTAACACATTTTCTATGCTCCTTGCAAATGTCACATGGACCTAGGAAAGTGGAACAGATATATCAAGAAAATGCTCCCTCTCCTATTCAGGCTGAAGTAGACTTCCCTGAGGACCAGAGCTTTGGCACCAATATCGTCAGCTGCCTATTTCTTTAGTGTGAACATCTACACAACTTCCTCTTCAGGGAGTTTTGGCCTATCTGTTGCTTAGGCTATGAAGCAGATGGAACACAGTTTATAGTTCAGTCAGGAATCCAAATTAAAGTCATTGGCTTGTTCATAATGGGATTAATGGGAATAGAGGAATACACCCTGGCAGCTTGAGAAACTGCCCAGAGTTGGCAGGAGGCCAACCCCCATGTTAGGTACACATAGGTGTGCCAAGTGGCTAAGTCCACACCTTCTGAAATTTCATAGCAACACCAGGAAGACTACTGAGAAAATGGGACCGGGTAGTGATGCTCATGTTCACTAATGCCAAAAAATTTTGTGACTTAATACTGTTTTCCATATATATATATGGAACAATGCATATATATATATATATATATGGATTATATATAACTTATACAGTTATATACAGTAATATTTGCACTTTCAAGTGCACAGTTCTAAGCTTGAAAAATACAAATAATCACATGATAACCACCATAACCAACAAAGTTCCTCTATACTCTTATGTAGTCAAATCTCCCCTCTCCCCACCTTCAGCACTAGGCAAATATGGGTCTGTTCACTATTCTTATAGCTTTGTCTTGGCAAGAAGGTCATATAAATAGAAGCATGCTGTTATAGTTGGGAACTGGAATGTTCCCCACGGCCCCATGTGCTAAAGGTTTGATCCTCAGCTTGGAGCTATTGAGAGGTGAAAGAAAGTTTAAGAGGTAGAGAAATAGTAAGGTGTCTTCAGGTCATTGAGCATGTGACCTTGAAGGAGATAATAGGACCCCAAACTCCTCCTTCTTTCTCTTTTTCACTTTCCACCCATGAGGTGAGGGATTTTGCTCTGCTGCCTCTATGATGAGGCAGCACAGAAGCCCAGAGCAACAGGGTCAATGATACATGGACTGAAACCTCCAAACCGTGAGTCAAAATGAACCTTTTCTCTTTATAAAAAGTTGATACATCCTAGGTATTTGTGCTAGTGATGGAAAGCTGACTGAACACATGCAATATGCAGCCTTTTGAGGCTAGCTTCTTTCACTGAACATAAACATGCTTGAAGTTCATCTACTTAGTTAAGTATGTGTTGTTTATTTATTTATTTATTCATTTACTCATTTATTTTTGTTCTTTAAGATAGTTTCACTCAGTGGCCCAGGCCATCCTAGAAATCCCTATGTAGAACCAGCTGGCCTCAAACTTGTGTCAATCCTCCTGCCTCAGCCTCCAGAGTACAGGGATTATAGGAGTACACCATCACACCTGGCAATAATCTATTCTTTTTACTAGATGTATCACCATACAATTATCATACAATTAACATTTCAGGCTGTAGCTAGTTTTTAATGACTATGAATAAAGATAGGATAACAATTTGCATACATAGTTTCTTATAAACATAGGCTTTTACTTCATTTGTTTAAATACCTCAGAGTAGATATGTCCAACTTTGTGAAAAATTGCCTAAAGTTTTGTACAAATTGGTTGCAATATTTTGCACATGACCACCAGTGTACGAGAATTCCATCTGCTCCCTGCTCTTACTAACATTTGACAGGTTTTTTTTTTTTAGGTTATTTATTATATGAGGAATGTAGTAGTTTCCATTGTGGCTTTATTTTGCATTTCCGGAATGATTAATGTTGTTGTTGTTGTTGTTAGGTGCCGTCAAGTCGGTATCCAACTCATAGTGACTCTCATAGGGTTTTCAATGGCTGACTGTTTCGGGATTGCCTTGGGAGTGGATTGCCAGGTCCTTCTCCCATTTTGTGGTGCTGGGAATCGAACTCAGGACCTCAGAGACTGCAGAGCTGCGCTCTAACAACTGAGCTAAATCCCAGCCCGATTAATGTTAAGTATGTTTTTATGTATTTGTTTGCTATCTATATACTTTTTTAGTGATATAGATGTTCAGTGATTTTTTTGATAGACCTTTTGTTCATATTTTAATACAGGAGCTTTGTGTGTGTTTGTGTCTGTGTCTGTGTGTGTACTTTTGTCTGGTCTTGGTTTAGTTTCCTCTGAGGTACTTAGGATCAAGCCTATGCATTGCTAAACACTCTAGCACAAGCTAGCTCCTGAACCCCAGGTTTTAAATTATTGAATTATTAAAATTCTTTAGGGTCTCTGGATACAAGTTCTTTATCCAGTATGTGATTGAGAATATTTTCTACCAGTCTTTGGCTTATCTTTTCATTCTATTAACCACTTCTTTTAAGGAGAAGTTCTTAATGCTGAAAGAGCACAATTGATTGAGTTTTTCTCTTAGTAGAGTAGGCTAAAACACCTTTGCCTAACTCAAGATAACAAATATTCTTTTCCTATAATTTCATCTTGAGATTTTGAAGTTGTAAATGTTACAATTAGGTCTGCTATTCCTTTTGTGTTATTTTCGCAAAAGACATAAAGTAAAAATTTTTTGTTTGCATGTAGAGATTGCCATTATAATTGAGGTTTTGATCTTTTAGATTCCTTCCCTTGCTTTCTTATTTACTCATTTAGAAATATTTGAAATGTAATTTAGTTATTTATACTTAGTTTGTTATTTTTCTTCTTTTTTCCTTCATCTTTGCCCTCATGGCCCCTCATTATTGTTACTGTATCAAAGATTCCAAAACTTGGCCATCTTGACCTACAAAACCAGAAATTTTAAATTTGAAATGTGTCTCCTTATCAAATTTTGATTTTAACTGTTCTTCATGTGTTGTAAATTGGTTTTTGTTTCCTTTTCCCTTCAATTACTTATTTGCCTCAGTTCTCATTCTAAATGTGAATATGATTTTAGCACTTCAATGTTTATACTTGGAGGCATACATTTGAAAAAATATATGAGAAATAAATCTGTATGATTCAGGTCCAAAACATAGTTATAACATTTCTTCCTCCATATCATTAGAAGATGGAGTCATTAAGCAGCTATGGGTCTAGATCTTACTGAGAAAAATGATCTCCAACTAACTTTCAAATGTTCCTCTTTCTAACAATTTGTAAAAATGAGCAATACTTTCACACCAGATGTTGGTGTGATTAATGGCTAACCTACCTTATAGCATTATTCAAATATCTCCTTCTCAATGTGGTTTTCCCTGGCCAAACTAAGGAAAATATGAGCACCTTCTCCCAAGGGGACAACCACTGTCCACTTCGCTGGTTTCAGTTTTTTCTACTTACTACATACCATTACATAACTATAGAATTTTAACTATCACTATAACTGAATGCCTGCAGCCATACCACTGTGGCATCCAATCCTGTTAGATCTGGAAAGCTAAGCAGGGTCAGGCCTGGCTATTACTTGGATGGGAGACTGCCTGGGGATATCAGGTGCTGTAGACTTGGGAAAAAGATTGGGCAGCCCACTCTCAGAAAACCGTCAGCCACTGGAAACCCTGTGAATACCACAAAAGTGCTAACAATACTGTCTCACCCGTTGTATGTAGGGTCACTATGAGTTGGACACCAACTGGATGGCACCTAACAACAACAGCAATAACTAAATATGTATGTGCATGCGAATATGTGTAGACAGGTAGTGTTTAATGATTTTTTTTTCATAAAAAGGGGTTTATTGTTTGTCCCTTTCTCTTATGAGATGATGTAAGTGTATAGTTCTGTTAAATACTAATAGAGCTGATTCTCCTTACATTTTCTGTCCCATTCTCTTCTATTTTATAAATGTTGCCAAGATGTTTTCTGCTTCTAGCCTCAAAGGTATTTGCCCTTCAGAAAGTAGGCATACCCTGAGGTCAAATAGCTTTTCAAAGTCTTTTTATGAAAGATTAAATCCATTGAAGAGATTATAATAGTGAATGGGAAGACATTTAATGCGCCGCTTCCATTGTCAGGTAAAGCAGATGTGTGATGTCCTTCTGAAGGAGCTGACCCACAGGTTAGTCTTTGGCAGAACCTGGAGGAATTGAGGCTATGTCAGAGGTGAAGGGATAAGTTGGTTTGAATTCAAGAGAAGAAGCTCTGTCAACTAGCAGCTAACTTCTAAGAGGCACTTTTTCATCCAAATGTAAAAGGCTTGACTAAGGACTTATAGGGAATATTTTCATGAGATAATAAGGTAAAGCTCTATGATGAACATGTCTAAAGACAAAAACATTTCATATATGAATTATATGGATTTTCAATGCTACCCTAAAAGTTAGCTGATATACACGTACCTATTTTTTTTCAATTACTAAAAATAATATTAAAAGTATAAATGCATGTAATGCACAGGTGGAAGAGCTTTTGGAAGTCTCCATTACTTTTAAGAGTGTACAAAGCGATACACTTTTCAAAATAAAGGACAATTGAGAATCATTTTTCTTCATAGGATTTTTAAAAGTTGTAATTTTTAGATTGGCTTAAAAACCACAATAACCATGCAATCTATATGTAATCTGTTTTTAGTGTAAAAGTGGGGTAATTTAAAAACTGAAGAATGGACCATCATACAAAATGGCATAATGGTGCAAACAGTAATGATTGGTTATATTAATACTAGAAAAATTATGTTTCATAGCATAGAGTTTTACTAGAGATAAGACAATATAACAATCCTAAGTATAAGTAATACCTGTAGCCATAGAACTGTGGCTTCAGATCCCGTCAGACCTCGGAAGCTAAGCAGGGTCAGGCCTGGTTAGTACTTGGATGGGAGACCGCCTGGGAACACCAGGTGTTGTAGGCTTGGGAGAAGGACCTGGCAACCCCCTCCCAAAAATCAATCTGCCATTGAAAACCCTATGAATAGCAGAGAAGCACTGACAATAGTGTTTCTCCTGTTGTACGTAGGGTTGCTGTGAGTTGGATACTGACTTGAAACACCTGACAATGACACAACAAGTATAAATACCTCATAATAGAATTTCAGAATACACAAAACAAAGATGAATAGAACTAAAAGAAGAGAAAGAGAAACTCAGAGTTATAATTAGAAATTCCAACAGTTCTCTCTCAGCAATTGCTGAGACCATTAAGCATAAAAGTAGTAAGGGTACTGAGGACTTGAACATTATCTACCAATTTGAACTAATTGACACTTGCAGAAACTCCACCTAATAAACAGCAGTATAAACATATTCCCAAATATTCATCGAATATTTTTGGAGATAGATAAAATCTTGGCCATAGAAAATTCACACACACAAAAATGAAAGCACACAAAGAATTTTCTCTCATCACAATGTAATTAAACTAAAACTAAAAAACATAAAAATGTAGCTCAGCTCATATGCCTAGTATACGCAAGTCCCCAGCACCACCACCACCAAAAATAAAGATAGACAGAACATCTTTCATATGTGACACAGTCCAAGAAGAAACCATAAAATGATGAAACCTCTTAAGCAGCATGAAAATGGCAAAGGAGCATATTAGAATTGTGGGTGCAGGCAAAACAGATCTTGATTATTTAGCATTGCCTATTTCTACTAGGATAAAAGAGAGGCCTAGCATAAAGAACCTAAGCTTCTGCTTCAAAAAAAAGAAAGAAAAGAAAACAGAAAATGAATACCAAATTCAAGGCAACATAAATAGATAGGAAAAAATAATAAACATACAAAGACAAATTGAAATAGAAAACAGACAAACTGAGCTTGTAGCTCAGTTGGAAAATGCTTGCCTGGCATGAAGTTGTGGGCCTAAGTTCCATCCCAGCACCACAATGAAAAAAAAAAAAAAAAAAAAAAAAAAAAAAAAAAAAAAAAAAAAAAAAAAAAAAAAAAAAAAAAAAAAAAAAAAAAAAAAAAAAAAAAAAAAAAAAAAAAAAAAAAAAAAAAAAAAAAAAAAAAAAAAAAAAAAAAAAAAAAAAGAAGAGAAAGAGAGACAGACAATAAAGTCAATGAAATCAACTGCTGCTTATTTAAAAAGGGCATTAAAACAAAATAAGGTTTTCAACAAGCTGATAAAGAAAAATAAAAACAACAAAATGTCAATATTAGGAATAAAATACAGGACACAGTACTATAAATTTTTCACAAATATTAAATGGAAAATGAGGAGATATGGTAAATAGCTTCATGCCATTAATTTAAGATGAAGTAGACAAATCCCTTGAAAGACGTGGACTATCAAAACTTTCTCCAGAAGAAATAACTTGAATAGCCTTATATCTAGCAAGTAAATTGAATTTGTAGTGAAAGCCTTTCCACAAAGGAAACTCTTAGCCACACAGCATCATTGGTGAATACTAATACACAATTAAAATGCAACGAATACAAAGTCTACATGAAATCTCCCAGAAAACAGAAAAGAAGGGAATATTTCTCAGATAATTTTAATAGGCCAGGATCATCCTGCGACCACAATCACATATAATGAATTACAAAAAACGAGTGGGGCTATTACAATGGACTTCATTATTATAAATGCAAAAATCTTTGATGAAATTTTAGCTAGTAAAATACAGCAACCCACAAAAAGGGACAATGTTTACCATGACCAAGGTGGGCATAACATAGCAATGCAAGTTTGTTTGAAATTTTAAAATCATGCAATGAAACACTTGTACCAACCTGACTTCAACATTGTATATAAAGGTGAAGTATTTGACATAATAATCCACAGGAAAAAATAGGTAATCCACAAGTAGATCTACATCTCTGTGGTTGATATTCTGTTTTTGCAAAAGTGCAATGGTAGTTCACTGGGAAAAGGATCATATTTTAATATAATGCTCACTAAGTATAACATTTATAAGGATTTCTATTAAGGGTAATATTTTTGGTAAATGGAGCTGCAATGGATACTATGAAAATTTTCTGATCTTAATCTCATGTATATGAGTTAATCTAAAATAATGTAAAATAAATTAATCTGAAATAATATAAAACCAGTGGGAAAAAATCCAAAAGGAAACTATTCCAAGCAGTCAATGGCATAGTCTCTTTTTTACTCTATGTTGTTAATCTCAAACATCAAACTGAAAACATGTTTTCAGCAAATGTTAAACATCATGTTCATAAAATTAATAAACAAGGAACTCTCATAAATAAAAAAAGTACATGTTAAGGGGGTTAAGAGAACATTACAAGCTAATACCTCACAGACAATAGTTGTGGTATATCAATAAGCATGAGAAATACTAAGTCTTGTTGTTAGATGCTGTCGAGTTGATGTCCGACTCATAGCGACCCTGCCTACAACAGGGGAACAGTATTATTAATGCTTCTCTGCTATTCATGTGGTTTTCAAAGACTGATTGCTTGGGGGGAGTGGGTTGTCTGGTCCTTCTCCCAAGCCTACAGCAACTGGTATTCCCAGGAGATCTCCTATCCAAGTACTAACCAGGCCTGACCCGACTTAGCTTCTGAGATCAGGAGGGATCAGACCCCAAAGCAGCATGGCTGCAGGCAAAAGTTTCATTAGAAATCCAATAATATTTTTTTAATACTTTAAAAAATTGAAACACCAAAAACGATGACAGCTCTTGACATATATATTCATGTTCATTGCTGGTAAAAATAAAAATAAAAACAAAATTTCTAGAAAAAAATGAAAATATGTTCAAACTCTAAAAAATAAAAAAAAAGATATTGATATGCTTTGATTCCTTATTTTTCTTTTCAGGCTCTCACTTCTTGGAATTCTTCCAAAGGAAATAATCAGAGCCATACACATTGCTTTATGTACCGCTATATTAATTTAAACATTATGTGTAACACTATGAGGAAGCAGTCTATTTTACATTATAATTATAACTGCTTCCTTCTATGTCATTTGTAATTATAGGTTTTAGTAATATACCTGTATCAGTACTTAATCTTCCATCTGGACATCCCCACTGAACTTAATTCATATGAAGGCAGAGACTTGATACACTTTGCTATTCCTGTTTTCCATGGGCCTTCACAAATATGCAGCTTATTAAAAGCCAAATGTTTACTTCACAAATACTTAGTAATTTTTTAATCAAGTAAGTAGTGATTCATCAATGCAACACATTATTGGGCAGCATTTCAAGTAAGGGTCAAGAACTCACTGTTTTTTTTCTCATCTTGAACATGTTCCTATGTTGAGTATAATGTACAGAACCTAAAGCTGTGTAAACAATAAGAACCTCACATTCATTTCTTATTTTAGTATTCATAGATCCTTAGAAAGAGTCTAAGTTTATTTTCCTTAATTTGAATCAACACTAAAATTTAAAGCTACAGAGAAGTTTGAAATGTTGAAATGTTTCTCAGGGATTAATGAGATTAAGGTTTCTGCCACTTTTTCTTCCTTCCCAGAGCAGGTAAATCTCCTTTCTGAGGTTGTGAGAAAAGTGTGTATGGATCTCTGAAAACCTAGTATACTGTCAATACTGTGGGATAAAATTATTGGTAGGATGACCATATAAATTGTTTGGAGAAAAAAAGTGACACTATTAAAAAAATTACTCTAAAACCACAGACAAAATGGAGACTGTCTCAGGGAGAAAAAGGACATGCGGTCACCATGGATATTGTCATTATGCATAAGGAGTTCTCCATTCACAGGTATTTCTAGTAAACACATAAAGAACAAGACATTGTTATGGGATATTTAGATACTTAGGACTTGGCTCACCTTGCCAGTAAAAATCACAAAAGAAATAATATCCTGATGACCCTTGGCATCATGAATATATTCTTCATTCGGAATTTTCTGCACAATACTAAACAATTCAAAGGAAACTCATCATGAATATTAAAATGGGCCAAATTTCTACAACGGTCTGCCTGATCTTTTAGGGTGGGAATCACGTTCATGTTGCACATCACCAGGTAAGCTGTTGTTAGGTGCCGTCGAGTCGTGTCCAACTCATAGCAACCCTCATAGGATTTTCAACAGCAGATTGTTTCAGGATTGCCTTGGGAGTGGATTGCCAGGTCCTTCTCCCATTTTTGCAGTGCTGGGAATTGAACTCGGGACCTCAGAGACTGCAGCGCAGCACTCTACCAACTGAGCTAAATCCCAGCCTTGACCAGGTAAGAGCAGGTGTTTAATGCTTAACAGAATGACTTACACTATTTCAGTTCCCTTTTTATAACTTACAGCTCTCATAATTCATCATAGCTAAAACAAAAATGTACCACATGAACAACAAAGTCACTTGATGGCAAAGTGGGATATTAGAATGGGAATCTGAAGCTTTCTTTAATTTGAACATTGGGGTTCAAAGAAAATGTGTCTGGAACAGCTTTTTGGCCAAATGGCTAGGTCTGCATTCTCTTCATCTATAGACTTTTATGTGGCACAGGGGATGCCCTGCTTTTTGCTACTATAGCTTTTTGGATGCTGGAAAACTAGAGGGAAAACCCTCATAAGCAGTTAATAATTGCTGACTATTCATAGCTTTCCAGTGTCTGCAATGCCTGGACTCTAGGCATATTCAGTTTTACTATATCATATCTGATCCTCACATAATAGACAATCTCATTGCTATTAGCACCATTGAAAGAAAAAGCTGAATGAAAATTAGAAAAAGTGGAAGCCTATTTTTTACAATGCTGATCACAACTTACTTGTTATTTCAACAATTCTTTATTGAGCTTACCATATACTCTGGGCACTATTTTAGCTTCTAGTGAACAGCAATGAACAATGCTAGCCACTGGCCTTATGGAATCTTCATTATAGTATATGGTAGTGTGGTGTGTGTATATGTGTATATGTGCAAACAAATATATAAATATCAATTATAATATCAGGTAGACATAACTGGGTAAAAGAAAAGAGATAAAGGTTTAGAAAAGATCTCAGGGAGAAAGGCTGATATTTTATATACAGTGACCAAAAGAAGCCTTTAGAGAAGGTGATGTTTGCAAACACTGAATATGAGGGAAAATGCATGTTTGCCTCTGGACAAGAAAAAAAAGGGCATTTGCTATAAAAGACTGACTTGCCCAGGTACAATGGCACATGCCCATGATCCCAGCAACTCAGGAGGTAAAGGCAGGAGGATCCTGAGTTTGAGGCCAGAGTCTGCCTGTACTAAGTGAGACCCTGATTTAAAACAGCAACAACAACAAAAACAAACAAACAAACAACAACAACAACAAAAAAAAAAAAACATGAGCTAAGGGTACAGTGCAGTGGTAGATCACTTGCATAAGTATGTGTGAGACCCTGGGTCCAACCCCCAAATACCTGAAAAAAAAAAAAACTGACTTAAAGGCTGGTAACTCCCTTTGGAATTTAGGTTTCCTAAAACTGAGAGTTAAGTCACAAGAAGGAGATCAATACTTTCTTTCCAAATATCTTTCTGGTCCTCTATCCCTTGAAACAACTTTGTTTACTTTCTCTAACTTGAGATCCTTTATCTACAAACAGGCAGGTGGGACACCCTCAGGCTTGTCAAAATTGCAATGTGCACCTGAATTCAACATGACCCTTATTTCCCACACCAACATGTTCAAGCAACAGATGTACAGTTTACTTAATGTATGTTGTTGTTGTTAAGTGCCGTGAGTCGGTATCCGACTCATAGCGACCCTCACTCATAGCGACCCTAGTAGGGTTTTTAATGGCTGTTTCGGGATTGCCTTGGGAGTGGATTGCCAGGCCCTTCTCCCTACTTAATGTATACATGTCTTTAAATAGTTCATTCCAATGTGAACCAATAAATTTTAAAAGGAAACATGGTATTATGGCTATGTGTAGGGATGAATTTGGGGTGAGAAGATAGAAAAGAAGTGGCTCAAGGCTTATTCTGGCCAAAATAGAGAATTAAAACTTTAAAAATATTTTAGGCTGGAGCCCATGAGGCCAGAACAAAATGGCCCCTACACGGCAAGACCAAGGTGTGTCCCAGTTTAAGTCCCCCATCTCTGATAGGCTGTGCCTTATCAACCCATTGGCCAGTAAGGGAAGGCCTCTGATTGGGTGTTCCATTCTGCCTCCCCACCAGTCAAAACAATCTAACTAAGTTTCTCCTGATTTGCATCTAGCTTGTGATTGGTTACATTCAAATGTAGACCTAAGTTCTGATTGGTCCCACAAGTGTATGTAAGGACAGCTCTCTCTCTGTTTGCAGGCATTTGCCCTTGGAGACTTTGCCTTTGGAGCATTTGCATTTCAACAGAGATATTGAGGGAGACTAAAAGAGCTGAAGAGAGGCGATCAGAAGATGCCAAGGACAGCCAATGAGGAGAAACAGAAGACACCAAGGAGAAGAAGAAAAAAGATGCTGAAGACAGCCACCACAGAGAGCACTGGAACGACGACTGGATCAGCATCAGAGGCCGACCCGAGCAGGCCTCTGCAAAGAGCTGCAGATAGAGCCATTATTCCTTGAGCTGTTGTACTTGTGTACCCTCAGAGCTATATAGCACATAAAAGCTGTATATAGTTAAATAAGTGCTGCACTTTTCAGTGCAGCACAATAAAAGAGCTGTTCGACCAGAGACCTCCCGTAGTGTCTTTCCGTAGGCGTTCCCCAGGTCCCTGCGGGTTCTGGATAGGGAAATTGCATGTAGAGCTCCTGCTCCATTATCCAGGCCCAGAGAGGGTAGTGGAAAGCCCTACAGCTATGACAGGAAAGCATGACATGGAAGGCAACTAACTGTACAGATAAACAAGAAAATCACTATATTGAAATTATCCTAGACACATTTACTGAAGACTTAAAGTGACCTTTTCTCCCTTTTAAAAAGGAATGGTTAGGTAATTAGCTCAAAATTGTGAATTTATCAGAAGGAGCAATAAAAGTTTTTCCAACAATCCTAAAGGGCCAACAATTATTTATTGAGTATCTACAATATAGCCTACAGCTGTAGCCCTGTGGCATCCCATCCCATCAGATCTTGGAAGCTAAGCAGGGTCGGGCCTGGTTAATACCTGGATGGGAGACTACCTGGGAACACCAGATGCTGTAGGCTTGGGAGAAGGACCTGGCAACCCCCTCCCAAAAATCAATCTGCCATTGAAAACCCTATGAACAGCAGAGAAGCACTGACAATCGTGTTTCCCCTGTTGTACAGAGGGTCGCTATGAGTTGGATACCAACTCGACGGCACCTAACAACAACAACAACAACAGTCTACAATATAGCAGACTCTGTGCTAGTCACTGAACTAGGGATACATTGTGAAAAGAATAAAACTTTGCTCCCATTCTAAAGAATTCTTACTTGGGTTCTAGAGAAGAAATACATTGAACAGAAACAAAGAAAACATTAAAAAGAGAAAGACCCAAAAAGTGATGTGTACTCTGCAGAGAATGAAAGAAAAGTAAGGCTGTGGGTGCTCAAGGGATTACTTGGACCAGGAGAGTGGTGACCAGAGAAAGAACCAGCAAAGGGGAAAATGAATTTCCAATCAAAGGGAGAACTGTGTGCAATTATCTGCTTAGTAATTTTAAACACATTCTCTTTTCTCTCTTTAAAATGTATTATTCAATGCCACTTAAAACTACTTCATGCAACCACCAGAGATACAGAAATGCACATTCAAAACTTGGAAGAGACTGATCTATAGGTTTCAGATTTCTTGCAACCTTAACTCTGTGAATCACAGTGTCTGTGGTGAGTATGAGAATTCATTGACTTTGGGGGCAGGGCTGGGAGCACTCCTGGTATCACAATCCTTACACAGCAAGGACATACTCCCCACATCCTAGAGGCAGTTGAGCACCCACACTGGGGGTTACTGCTCAAAGCACTGAAGCCCAATTTGTTCTGAGTGTATTTTGAGTAAATATCCAGTTTAGATGTCTAATCATGTCAGATCTAAATCCAATGCATCATAATAGTTCTCCTGAAACATGAAGGGTGGAGAGAGGGAAGGCATCAAGATGAATTAGCACTTATACACCTCTAGTAGTTTAGAATGCTATAATATGTAGAACATGATGTGGATAACGTATTTCCCATTTCCCTTTTTCTATCCATCCTTGCATTCTTGGCCCTAACAATTACCTAGCAGCTATTCTGGGTTCAGAATCTAAAGTTTAAGAAAAGAAGAGAAGGATGTTCCACAGTATCCCATTGGTGGTCCTTGAGACTCAATTATTTTCTTGAGTCAGCATTATCAAACTGGCTACCTCCTTAGAAATTTATAAGAGAAGCAATTCGACAATCATAGTCCTAAGCACAATTCCTTTCTTCCATATCTGTTATTGTTTGGGGGTAAGGGTAAAGGGAGAACATTACTATAACATGAAATAATTTCAATTTGCTTAGGAACCAGTGAAGGAAAAATTGTAGTCAAATTCAGAGTGAGTTCTTATAAAAGAATATTCTAATAGTATGCCTTCAGATCTAAATATTTTCAGAAAAGAGTGATGTTGCTAAAGCAAGTGTCAAATATTAAGTTTCTTACATTGGAAATGTCAAAACTTATACAATTCTTGATAAACTCATCCAAATTTCAAGTATTGATTGATACATGGCTTCTATCTAATTGTGATGGTTAATCTTGTCAAAGTGATAGATTCAGAAAAGCTTAGTACATTAGTAAACCACATTCCATGATATGTATGTAAGGGCATTTCCAGAGACAATTCTATCATGATGGTTCTGACCTAAGGGTAATCCACTGATGGATTCAGAATTCAAATAAACTACTCAGAGGTGGTGGAACTATGGAAGGTGAAGTCTGGTTGGATGAAGTAGGTCACTGGATCTTGTTCTTGGGTGCTATGTCTTGCCCTGGTCATTTCTTGCTCCAGCTTTCAATGTTTCCTGTCAACCATGATTTGAGCTGCTCCACCAAGTCCTCCCTGCCTTGATGGACTGAAACCTCTGAAACTGTGAGCAAAGTAATTTTCTCCTCCCTTAAGTTGTTTCTGTCAGGCATTTGGTCACAGCAATGATAAGAAATAACACACTAGTTATATATAATTTATATGAGTTTGTCTTTAAAAAATACTTAATAGTAGTTTTACCTGTTGCTTTGCCAATATTATGCTACAAATTTTCATCAATTAGTCAATTACCAGACAATTAGTGTTCATTTATTTATTTTTTAACTTTCAGAGGTAGGAAAACTGCCAATCATTTGTCTGCCTATGACAAATTATGATTAGACATTTGTTTTGACATTTGTTAAGACATTTGTTTTGGTTTGGAAGAGAGGGATAGGTGAAAGTGAACTGATTTCTGAAGAAACTACTCAGGAGAACAAAGAAGTATGAGGTAGCTGATTCTTCCTTTACGTTGTTATGGAGCCTGAGATTAGGAAAATAATGTAAGCACTAAGAACATAATTGCTACTTTCTAGTAAGTACTTGGAACAGTTGTTGCTCTAGAAACATGTATCCATGTATTTTTCACCACTGCTGGCAAAGCAGAAATTGATTTCTATTGCATATTTGTGGAAATGAAGTTCAGATGGGTCATGATACCTAACTGAAGTCTCACAGTTAGTAAGTGTTGGAATCTGGGTTTACACACGAGTGTGCTGAATGCTATGTCCAATATATGCTGTCTTCTATATATCTCTTGTGTGTGTGTGTGTGTGTGTGTGTGTGTGTGTGTGTGTGTGTGTGTCTGTGTATGTATGTATTACAGGAGAAGAAGTTTATTGGAAGCTCACAGATAGTGGAACACTCCATGATGATAGCAGAGCAGGCATGAAGGCAGCAGCAGCAGGGTCTGTGTCAGACAATCTGATTGCATGGAGGACCAGGAACAGGAAGAGATAGACTATTGTTTTCATCCTTGAGCTGAAGATTTGAGCTCTCTGCAAGCTGAGCTACAGGTAATGTTTTCTCTATGAATCTGTGAGAGATGACAAAGCACTGGTCATCAATTTTTCAAAGTGCTAAAAGAACAATAAAATCACACTTAAGTCATAAGGAACCAAGAAGTTCCTTTCAAAAAGATGGTGTCCTGGAAATTCAGTTATTTCTTTAAATCCATTGAGAACTGATAGGTGCTACAGACATTGTTCTTCTCTACCCACCTGACCCTGTTGTTGTTGTTAGGTGTCATTGAGTCATGTCCGACTCATAGTGACCCTCATAGGGTTTTTTCAATGGCTGATTGTTTCAGGAATGGGTTGCCACATCCTTCTCCCATTTTTTCAGTGCTGGGAATTGGACCTGGGACCTCAGAGACTGCAGAGCAGTGCTCTACCAACTGAGCTAAATTACAGCCCCTCCCACTGTTTTTATATGGTTTTCAGTCCTGTAAAGAAGAAGAAATATCAGACTTCTCTATTAACACATAATAAACAGGTACAAAATGCCTAATTGCTTTCTTTTATATTTGATTTTCAAAATACATAAAGTAGAAAGATACAAACCCCAGCAGAATAACTCACAGTTCTGTCCACTGTAACACTTTGGACCTGGAAGGGAGCTGAGTCCTCAGAGGTATGACTAGACCCTGTTGTTGGACTATGATGTGAGTGGTTGCTCAAAGCATAAACTGAACATGGAGAAACGGAAAAACTTCCACCCCTTTCCAAGTTCTCCTCCCCAAATGCCACAGCTAAGTCATTGATTGTGAAGAGTAACCATTGTCCTTTGGTTTCTTTAACCATATAGAAGAATAACCACACATAGAAGAATGTGTCCCCTGAACAAGGTGGGAGAAGTGGAGTCCTTTCCCATCCATTTTTGACATCATTTTCTGTCCATGCTGCAGAGAGAAGCATAGCCTCTCCGTTCTACAATGTACTCTAGCGTAACACTGGGATCATAACTCTTATTTGGTCTTCTCATAGGAAAGAGTTTATCGATAATGTGTCTGGAACATGACTCCCATATAGTATGAGTTCAAAAAAGACTCAGTAATTGAAGAGAAGAATTAACAAATTAATTGCCATTCCCCTCATATTTTTCAAAGCTTTTTACATACTAGGATAAGCCTTATGCTTACTAATTATCCTTATTAATAAAACTAAAATCAGCATTACTCTTCAGTGCCAGAGGGACTTTACAATTGAAAAACTCTTTTGAAGTTGGGAGAAAGCAGCAAAATACCCAATTAAAAGATGAGTAGTCACTCCTGAGGCTCAGTGCCCACTTGGTGGCAACCATTCTCTGTGTCCATCCCCTGCTTCTTCATGGTGCTAGATGCAAACCTCTGCTTATGATTTGTCTAATTAGCAGGTTTCTATCTGCCATCCAGACATCTCCAATTCATATATCCACCCATATTTAATTCAAGTTCTTTTCCCCAAACCCATTTGGCCTTTTCATGTCACAATCCCAGGTACCAAGATTATAATGGGCTCAGTTTCTGAAAAGGAAGCTTAGAATCACAAAGACATTCTTTAATCACTCATCAAATCCCCAGAAGCCTACTATTCTAGTATTCTTTCATCCTTTCCTTTTTTTTTTTTTTTTTTTTTTTTTTTTTTTTTTTTTTTTTTTTTTTTTTTTTTTTTTTTTACCGTGCACCTATGTTTCAGGACAAGGAAACAAGCTCCCTGCCTTCTTGACCTTACATTCTGGTGTGGGAGTCAGTCCCACAAATGCACACACAAAAGTCAATAAACAACATATGTTTAAAGAATGATCATTGATGCAAAGGAAACCAACAAAGGATAACCTGTACGTCTAAAAGAAGACAACACATCTTGCCTGTATGAAAATCTAAAAGGTGGTCCATGGGGCTAGAACGTGGTGCATCGAGAGCAGGATGGAATAAGATGAACTTGGAGAGGTATTCAGGGCTCTGGTCATGGAATGTAATAAAGCAAAAGAATTGGAATTCATCTTAAGAGTTCCAAAAGCCAGAGAAGAGGTTGCAGTTATGGAGTCATATGAACTGAGTTATGCATTAAATGTATTTCTCTGGCTTCTTTGTGGAGAAGAGATCAGGAGGCAGAGAACAAGTAAGAGACTGTGTCAGTCTTGCAGGCAGAGATGAGGATGGCCCAGACCAGACTAGTAGCAGGGCAGAAGCAACAAAGTCTTTCCTGGTCTCCATCCCTAATTTACTGAATTATTACTGTTACATCTCATTTTGACTGTCACAAGAAACCTTCCAGCATATCTCTAGGATAATATGCTTCTCATACGGCTTCCACACTGCTTACCAGACAGATTTTGCCTCAAATTTCCCAACTCCCCATCCTCCATTCCACTGTCCTGCAAAAGTTATCACAAAGAGAAGAAGGATGAGACACAATTACCCAGGAGTAATTTCAAATATTCTTACCAGGTCTCCCCTGACATACGGGCATACTCTGTGGGCACCATGAATGAGTTTTTTGAATATGTTCTCCAAGGGATGTAGACAATCTCTTTTCTTCTCTTCTTCCTCATCCTCAGTGGCCCTGGGGGTATAGCCTAGCTAAATACACAATATATCCAGAATGGCTGCAATGGGCCTCTCTTCCTTTTATACTCAACATCTTACCATCTCCTATTATATTTGGTTTTATTTATTTTTTCCCTCAACTTTGCTTTGTCTGAAAAGATGAGTGGACATATAAGTAAGAAGGTTTAAGTGCAAGGCAACAGAATACTTATTTTAGTACAGGTTTGGGAAGACTGAGCAATGTCAAGGAGGGTAGCAAGATTCAATTTGTATCTTCAAGTAGCCAGCATAGGGTCTGCAAAATAAGATTTTGATAAATATACCAATGAATGGATGAATGAATGATGAATATAAACAATGCACATTATTCAAGGTCAAGAAGAGTAGAGCAGCGTGTGTGTGTGTGTGTGTGTGTGTGTGTGTGTGTGTGTGTGTACTGATGTCATAAAGCAGTGATTACTTACTATCAAATTAAGGAAAGGCCACTTAAGCTTTCTTTTAAGGCAATATGTTTCAAATGAAAAAGGACTCCACTAGTCGGGAAAGATATTTTATTTTCAATCTTCTAAGAGGGTTCTACAAACAATAGAGCCTCAGAGTAAAAAAGAAAAGATAAAAAGAAAAAGGAAAAACAAGTATTTTTAACTAGTGAGTAGACAGCCTTTTAAAAAAATCTCCGACATAAAAATGTGAAAATGTAGTTCTTAACTCTATTGCAAATACATTCCTAGAAAAAAGGATCATTTATGGTGATGGGGTTACCTAGAGCTGTATACTTGTTTAAGTGCTATTCATATTTTCTTTGAGTTATTTCTTCATTTCAAATTCAATTGGAGATCTGTGCAAATCTAGCAAAATATTCTTTGGATTACAAAACTATATAAAAATGAACACAACCTGTAATTATGAAGTATTGAGAATGTGAAATCCTTCACTGGAATGAAAGATTCTAAAGTGACATTGTCCACAGAATTTATTCCACTGAAGTGTTCAGCCAATTTGATTTAAATACAAAGTAAAATGGGAGTGAGCACTCATAAAAACACTTCTCTTTGTATGCATTTTGACTGAGTCATAAAAATAGTATGTAACAGGATATCAAGAAACATCTGAAACAAACTTCTACAATAAAGTAAGAAAGAAAAGATAATCTAAAAATTGTCTGCAATCCAAAGAAAAGCACGTGCCCTGCGATTAGGGGGAAAGAGAGAAAGCATTTGCAGCATGAGTTTTTGTGGTCTTTCCCCAAGTATTGCTACGTTTTTGACCTTTGGCCCAACTGCAAAAGTTAAGTGTCCTTCACCAAAGTCCAAATCCCCAGGAAGAGACATGAGAATTCAGAGCACTGTAGGCATCATCACGGACCAAATGGTATCAACCCTCAGAATCCCACATGGTCCCTGTTCTCCTTTTGATCATTTATCCCAAAACATATTCTAAAACAAAGATTTTAAAGTAATTTGCCCTTTCTCTTATCAAAACTTAAAATCTCACATTATTTTAAGATAAATTATAATTATAGGAAGAAAAATCAGCAATTTCAACTGTCAGTCTTACAATATCCTGGTAAGATCAATATAAAGAAAAAGAACAGTGGGGAGTAGAGTCCAGAGCAAATTTAAATTTTTAACTGTTCACTCCTCCAACTCCCAAATGCTCAGGGTAGGGCATAAAATCTACATCTTGAACATTAAGTGTTCTGATAGTCTTCATTCCTTATGCATTTGTCTCTCATAACCATGAGATTACTAATACACAAGATAAATGCATAACATATAACACATATTACAAAATCACAGACTGATCCAGATCTCTAGCATCCTTCTTCTTTAGAAGATGTGTGCAAAGAGAAGCCAGGACACTGACACTGTGAATGTACAAAAAATGCTTTACATGATGTTACAGAACATTGTCTGCAAAAACATTTGTAAAATATATTTGACTTTAAATAAACAAGAAAAACATCAGGCTACAATAGATCATAAATATGGTTATTAAAAGATCACAATTAAACTGAAATATAAATGGATCATTAGAAATCCTTAATTTTTTCAATGTTAAGAATCAAACCCAGAATTAAAAAAGAATCTTTTTTTATTTCAAAGGTTGCTTCTTATATTGAAGCTCATATTAAAGCAACAGTACAATGTTCATAAAATATAAGTGTGATGCTGTAACATTTTCTTACATGTCAGAATACTGATATTTGTATGTATACTAAAATAAGAACTTTAAAATTGTACAAATAGATACATTAAAAATGACATAGAAATAGGGCGCTTCTCACTGAAACAAGACAGTTATATCTGGCACGTATTAGTTTAAGATGAAAGTAGAAGCAAAAAGATTTACAAGAATCAGCAGTAACAAGTTTGATGCTCAAGAGACATAATTGTACATTGTATTGTACATACATTGTATGGGTTTAAGCTGGCTGAATATTATATATTTCAAGTTTAAAAATGCACTACATATAGAGTGTCCATAGTTTAAGGCGAAATTACAGCTCAGAACTGTTGTCCTTTCTAATTTTGTGGAAGCTTCTTTGACAAATTAAAAAATAAAAGAAGAGAGACTTAGATGTTTATAACACATAAACAATTTCCCTTCATTGTTAAGTTCACCATTGGATTTCTCCTTCGCTTAAATATTTTGTATGCCAAGTGGTTTTTCTCTAGTGAAGTTAATAAACAACTTCACTATTTGCCTTTTTTTGTGTGTGTGGGAAAAGGTACTTCACAGTATTTACCACTTTGATGTCCTTGCAGTTTTAGTAAATGTATCCTCTCTGTAAAACTTTGCTTGTTTTAAATGAGCCTTTCATCGATTTAAAAAAATACCTGTTTACACATCTTCTAGATTCTTGAGAACGCCAGACACAGTTCTTAAGGCCAAATTTGTATCGTTATTGTTAAGAATCATCATCAAAAGTGTCTTTGGAACCATATAAGTCTGCTAGCTTCTTAAAACGAGGTCCCCAGTTCTGTAGATAGTCATAGTCCAAGTCTGAATCTGTGCTGGCAGACTCTAAGGAGCTCAGGGATCCAGCCACGGAACCCCTGCCTTCATAACCATAGATTTGGATGGAGTCATAGGGAGGGGCCGTGGGGTCATTATCTGCTTCCTGTATCCTCGTGTTGATAAAGTCATCCACATCCACGCTGTTGGGCGCTGGCCTCAGCCCAGGTCTAGGCATGTACTGGTACTCAGGTTTGATGTCTTTGCGTGGGATAAATCCATTGATACCATCAGGATTCTGCAGAGTGGCGATATCAAAGGCTTCTGTGTCTTCCTCCCCACCCCCTTCATCATCATAGGTGATGATATTCTCACGGACATCCTCTTCCTCAAAAACAATGAGTGGCTCTTTCTTTTGCCGTCTCAAGGTCACAAACAATACCACAATAACTACAGGGAAAGAAAAAGAAAGTAAGCGTTGGTTAAGCCCAGTGGTCCTGGATGCTCTTCCCAGAGGAGCTTGGCTTCCTTCATAGCATAGAGTGCAGATGCTTCAGAACTGGGAACAGTATAGGAAAAGACAACATTGTCTGGAGTCACCAAGGATGTATAAAATTAAATTCCACCTGTCTCTATCTCTGCACAATCTGTCATGAGAGCATCACATCCAATGGCCTAAGAGGCTGGAAGTATTTTGAGCATTTTGCTAGTGAATCCTGATGCTATTTGGAAGTCATCTTCCTAAAAATTAGGAAGATTACAAATGCAGTGGTCTGCACTTTGTTAAAAGGGGCTAATGCCCAGCTTTATTTTTGCAAAGGAAGGTAGCTGCCTTTCCCAAGCTTAAGAATGAGGACATTCAGCCTGGTGCAGTGGCACATGTCTCTTATCTCTGTGACTTAGAAAATAGAGGCAGGACAATCACAGGTTCAAGGCCAGATGCAGCCTGAATAATTTAATGAGACCCTGTCACAAGATAAAATGTAAAAATTGAATTGGGGATACAGCTGATTAGTAGAGCACTTGCAAAGTATGTCCAAGGCCAGTATATCCAAGGCCCGGGATCAACCCCAATTACCACACACAAAAAAAGAAAAAAAATGAAGACCTTCAGCTAGGCATTCCATACATATTCCCAGCGACTTGGGGGACTGAGGCAAGAGGATCATGAGTTTAAGGTCAGAGGCAGCCTGTGTAACTTAGTGAGACCCTGTCTCAAGAAAAAAAATAAAAAAGAGTCTGAGGGTACAGCTCAGTGGTAGAGCACTTGACTAGCATGTGAGAGATCCTGGATTCAACTTCCAGTACCATAAGATAAAATTAGGATATTTAGAGAACTCAGGACCTACCTTCCTACAGAGGAAGAGCAACAGTCTGGGGAAGAGCATTGACACTATTATATAATAAAAATAAACCTTATCATAAGGGTGGGGGAGGAGACACTCATTAAGACACCCCAGGAAAAAAAAAATCTCCTATTTATTTGAACATAAAATACAGCGTCATCTGAAAGTGCAGATGAAGCAATCCTACTTTTCTTTGGAATGGTATTCCATCTTAAGTTTGGGCAATCCAGGAAGATAGAGCAGAGTCATTTATAAGGAAAGCTCAGACTCTGCTTAATTCTTTATCAGTTCCTTCTATCCCTCTCCTCTCTCCCACCAGAAGACTTCAACAGTGTTTTATTAGAAGACTCTCCCACACATTCAGAAAGACTGAAGCAAATATCTGTGGCTGAATTTGGCAAGTTGACTGAGAACCATTCTTGCTTCAAATCATTCTGAGATGCAGGGATGAGGGACTGCATCTTCCCTGGACTTCATGGAGTCCCCAGAGCTCTGTGACTTATTCTGGGTAGCACTTTCACCATCCCAGACCACTCTTCTCCATTCTCTTTGATTGGCTAACTCTTCCTCACCTTCCATTATGGAAACAGTTCCTGGTGTTCCATGCTAACAAGGGACACGGCTATTGGCTATTGCTCTGTACACTCACCTGGCCCTGTTCTTCCCAACATAGTCATGTTTATCATGTGGTTTACACACTTGTCTTCTCCAACATTAATTCTTAAGAGTTCCTCATATTTTTTTCTCTCTGTGTGGAACACACACCCAGCTCAGTCCCTTCCATCAGCTGGAAAATTCTTTCTGCCTCTGACATATATGCATATCTTCCAGGATGATGTTTCTGACCTTCTCAGGCAATGTCACACACTTTCTAGTCTGTGCTTGCACTCCCTTTTGCTCAAGTTCCAATCATAGCAGCCACTGTATGCCTCTGTTTGTTCATACACTCCTTCCTTGACAGGCTGTAAGCTCATCCAGCACAGAGACCTTGTATAATTCTTCTCTTTATCCCTTAGGACCTAAATAAGGGTCTGATCCCCAGTTAATATTCAATAATTACTTGCTAAACTGAACTCACTGGCTCTTTCCCATGGAGTTGGCCCCATTAATTCACTCCTTGGAGAAGTAAACATCTTGGGAAAAGCATAAGTTTGGTGTTAGACATATTTGCATTTCAATCCTGATTTTCTTGCTCACTAGTTATGAGACACTGGGGACAAATGATCTAATCTTCCTGAGGTCCAGGCAGGATAGAGGTGATTAACACCCACACATTGCTGTTATTACAGAATGGACCACAGATGGGATAGAAGTGCAGAAGAGGGGGCTGTAGCTCAGCTGGAAAGTGCAGGAAGAGCTGGAAGGGGTCCCCATAAGCTGATGTGGGCACACAGACATTGCAGATGATGATGAGAGGAAAGGTCAAGGCTGAGCTTCAGCTGGCTGGCATCCCTTCACACTTGTGATTATTCTTTTTGCCTCTTATGTCCCTAAACCTTCTCCTTTCCTCTGATGAGGCAAAAAGCCTTGCTTATATAACAGGTCTCTGTCTAAATTCCTCATCTGCCGAATCCTTGCATTTCCAGCCCCAGATGGCTTCGGATATACAGTCTTGTGATGTCAGGCAAAATGCACATCCTATCCTTCTCCCAGCTGTACTAGATTGCCTGTTAAATTGCATGTTCTTCCCACAATACCTTAAAACTCATGAGAGCTAGACTGCTTATTTTTTTTATTTTAAACTGTGTGCACAGTACAGAGTGTGGTCCTGGTAACCAGCCTGCACCAGACCAATTATGTTTCAAGGATATGTATCTGATCATGTCAGATGACAGGAGGTCCTTACCCAGGAGAATGACAATGCAGGCCAGGATGGCGATGAGTGCCCCTGTGCTCAGGCCGGCGTTGAGGATATAGGCCTCAGCATTACAGGACAGCAGCGCCCCATTCACATCGCACCCACAGACTTTGATAGTAAGGGTGTTGGTGCTACTCATGGGCGGAATGCCGCCATCGCTGATCACGATGGGCAGGAGGTATAAATCCTGCTTCTGCCGACTGAACCCGCCACGCCGGGCATACACCCCTGCAGTGTTATCTGTTGGAAGAGGGGAGACAAGATACATTTTCAATCAAGACCTCTCGAATTACAGGTGCATGCACCTTGGCAACTTTGAGAGCATGCTTCTCATAACAAAAGATCACAATCAGAATCTTTCTGACTTATTCTTTAATCTGGGTACCTATAGAGGCTGCACTCACGTGGCACTGTAGGATTACAGAACAATCTGCATTTGCAAACAAAACTTAGAAGTTGTCTCTTTTCTAATTGGTCCCCACCAAATGCCTTCCTCAGAGAGCTAAGCATATCATATTTCACTTGAATGTTGAGCCCTTTATCAGGGGCCACACAAAAGCAAGAATTTTAGCTATATACTCTTTGTTAGCCTGCAGCCATAGCCCTGTGGCATCCGATCCCATCAGATCTCAGAAGCCAAGCAGGGTGGGGCCCGGTTAGTACTTGGATGGGGGACTGCCTGGGAACACCAAGTGCTGTGGACTTGGGAGACGGACCCGGCAACCCACTCCAAAAATCAATCTGCATTGAAAACCCTATGAACAGCAGAGAAGCACTAACAGTAGTGTTTCGCCTGTTGTACGTAGGGTTGCTATGAGTCGAATACCGACTTGATGGCACCTAACAACAACAATAACAACTCTTTGTTAGCACCTGTACCCATACCACTGTGGCATCTTATCCTGTCATATCTTGGAAGCTAAGCAGGGATGTCCTGGTTAGGACTTGTATGGGAGACCATCTAGGAATATCAGATGCTATAGGCTTGGGAGAAGGACCTGGTATCCCACTCCCAAAAAACAATCAGCCATTGAAAACCCTATGACTAGCAAAGAAGCACTGACAATAGTGGTGGGCAGGGCACAGTGTCTGGCAGCATTTCATCTGTTGCACACAGGGTCACTAGGAGTCAGATTTGACTTGATGCCACCTAACAACATCTATTATATGTTAGCATGGCATATGAAATATTTGAGTGTGAGAGCAAACAATGACAACAACACAGGTCTTCTGCTTTTCCTGTTTTCTGATAAGGCTTTTGTCATTTTTTCCTTGTGATGTTTTTAGAAGAGGTTCCATATGGACCCCTCAAAACGTTGTCCAAATTATGGAGCCAGTTATGAGTACCAAAGAAAATATCTTCTGTAAAGAGAAAATACTATATTTCTTTGAAACCTAAACACTATGAGCTACCCAGTCTGGTGTTTTGCTTAGTTGGTTGATAGAGCACTCTTTTGTGCTCCCTGAGGCTCTGGGCTTGATCCCCGACACACACACACACACACACACACACACACACACACACACACACACACACACACAAAGGGAGTAGGGCATGGCAGCCCACTACTGAAACAGTCAGCCATTTAAAACCCTATGAGGGTCCTTATGAGTGGGCCCTGACTACATAGCACTCAACCATAACACAACATGAGCTACCCCATTAAACAAGTCAACCCCTCCTACTTAAAACAGTTCTTTTTTCCTGTTCCCCACATAACAACAGCCCAACTCCACAAAGTAGACCATCAAAGTCATCCTCCCCTAGACTTGACCGTGCGTTCTCTTCTCACATCCTGCCCCTTCCCACATGAGACAGTCCAGCCTGACAACGGGAACTTCCTTCTTGTTTCTCAAGCACATCATATTTTTCCATATGCCTAGTCTTTTTTGTCCTTTGCCTTCTTGCCTCCCAACACTTTTCTTTGATAGTGACAGTTAAACATTTCAAGGATCAAAAGTGGAATTCCAAAGTCATCTCTGCAGGGAGGCCTCCCTAGACCTCTCCATCACACATTTCCTTTGTGACTCATCACATTGTGTATTCCTACAGAAAGAGGTATTCCCTGGTCTCTCATGATTGCTGATATAACCACTGTGACCTCAATGACGCTGTGAACTTTGGGAGAACAGGGGATTTTATCTGATTCATCTCAGGCTCTCCAGTGCCAAACACACAGCAGACATTCAATAAATATTTGTTGAACATGTGGTGTAACTGTGTTCTTGGAAATATCTAACCAAAATTCCAGATGTTGGTCTTCATGTAATTCTCAATTTTTGTAACCTATGCCCCCTGAGTGCATCATATTTTTTCTACCAGCCAAAAAATATGTTTCTATAATTTATATCCTGGAAGGAAAATGTTGATATTATACAATGGTAGAAGTTTATAATATGCTGCATCAAATCTCTCTCTCTCTCTCTCTCTCTCACATACACACACACACACACACACACACACACACATATACACAATTATCCTCTGCTATGATCTGCCTGTTTGTGGGTTAAGAAGGAGTAATTTATAACAACATGAATGCTATGAGCAACCTCAAGGCCCACCAGCTAGTAGCCTTTAAATAGGTTAATACTGTTGTTGTTAGGTGCTGTTGAGTTGGGTCTGACTCATAGGGGCCCTATATACAACAGAAGAAAACACTCCCCAACACTGTGCCATGCCTGGCACTATGTCTGTGTTTCTCTGCTGTTCATAGAGTTTTTGATGGCTGATTTTTTTCAGGATTGTTTTGGGAGTGAGCTGCCAGGTCATTCTCTTGTTTTTGCAGAGCAGAGGATCGAAGCCAGGGCCTCAGAGCACACACACACACACACACACACACACACACACACACACACACACGCCCAGTAGGTTGATGTACCATACATTTGCTGCAGTGGTAGGAAAAAATAGCCTTTCAAGATTAAATTGACATATTTTAAGTTAAAAATATATTTTATTCTCTGTGAGCTCATATATGGCAGATCTAGTCTCATTGAGGGATGAACAGACATACTGAGTATTGTAGAAAGTGAGGCGTGTGTATTCAATAGCTTTGGCAGGCCTTACAATGACAAATGCCCAGCCCTTCACTGCCAGCATCTCAATCAAAACAGAGATATATCACTCATTTCTATATCTTCTGAATTTTACATGATTGGCATATTTTGCTCTTATCACTGGAGAAAAATTATATATGCTGTGAAAATAGTGAAAAAAGGGTAAAATAGTCAAACAAAATTCAGTCACCTGACTGTTCTTTCCTGTTCTAAGCAATGCCACTGTCCCACCCATAGCAATTAAATTTACAGTCCTATAATAAATTATTCAAAAGCATGTTATTCTTCTGTATTTCTATTTTTTGTGCTCAGATAGGGCTTATGCAAATTAAAAGTTATAATATAGACCCCAATTTAATGACTTGAAATGTCATTAATGCTATCATGAATAAAAATGAATATTAAAATTTGGGAAGGAAAAAATTAATTAAATTGCTTGTTCAAATATAAACTGTGATATGAATGAAATCCCCAGCGGATCATTTATTAAGTTTATCTACTGGGTCCTACTCTGGTACCCCTGGTGTCATGGATGAAAGGAATATGAACAGAATATTTTTGTTTCCGTAAACTTGTGGAAGCTGTGGTTTAAAATCTATTCTTCAATGAGCCATCCATGCAAGACTGCATCTCCAGATCACAGCAGGCAGACTTACACATGAAGGTAATTGAAACTCAGATGCTAATGGAAAACATGGATCTGAGCATAACACCAGCATGAGAACTCAAGACGTTTCATCTTCTGAATAGCCAAGTGTTCCCAGACACTCTGAAACTAATACAGAAAAGCCCATCAAAGTACCCAACTGCCTGGACCATTCAGTCTCTGAGTGATAGATCAGTGCAATTTCTTCTTCAAAAATTTCATTAAAAATCTCTTCTAGTAAAACACGTTTTACATGTAGATTTTAAGATCAATGCAAGAGATGGGAAAGAAATGGACTAAAGGTCTCTTCCAGAGATAGTAATCACATGCTTTAGGATAAATCACTTTTCCCCCATCTAGAGCCTCACTTGCTTGTCTTTAAGGCAAGGAGAACGAGCTGGTGTCTGTGGGACATGCCTGGGATCCCAGTGACTTGGAAGGTGGAAGCAGTAAGATTGCAAGTTTGAAGCCAGAAGCAGCCTGCGCAATTTAGCGAGACCCTGTCTCAAAATAAAAATTATAAAAGGGCCTAGAGGTGCAGCTCAGTAGTAAAGCATTTGTCTAGAATGTACAAGGTCCTAGATTCAACCCTGAGAACTACAAAAAAAATTAAAAAATAAAAAAATAAAAATAAATAAAATGTAAACAAAAACAAAACAAAACAAATAACCACAAAAGAGGAAAACAGTTCATATCCAGCATACTCGATGGAATTGTTGCTGGAATTAAATAATATGACAAGAGACAGTGATTGCTCTCTATGCTCCACTTTTAGAGGCATCAAGATATCTTTCCACCAAAAAAACTTAACACCCAGTATTGAGACCCTCCAAGAGCACCTGGTGAAAGGTGAACCTGGCAGATAGGAGTCTTGTCTGGGTTGATATGTAGGTGGTCTTGAGTCAATAAAATGTTCTCCGTGTAGACTCAAATTGCTCAGGCACCAGTACCAATGCAAGTGTGAGCTTATTCCAGGAGGGGTGGTTCTGAGCATTGGCCTCGTGGCCTGTGATGACCTCTCTTGTGATTTTTGCTGAACGTTGGCCAAACATAGCCACTATTAACCAAGCACTGTGGAAGACAGCTGTAATGCCAGAAACTTTGGAGATGAAGGAAAAGGATTGTAAATTTGAGACCAAAGGCAGCCTGTGCAACTTAGTGAGACTGTGTGTCAAAATAATTTTTTTTCAAAAATGGGACGGTAAGGGGTAACCTATATGAATAATGTTTATCAAATTGCATATATGAAAATTGTCACAATGAAAAGTATGTCAAAATGAATCACATTATGATGTACATTAAAAATTTCTAATAAAAAGAAAAAAAAATGAGGCGAGGGGTGCAGCTCAGTGGTAGAGCACTTGCCTAACATGTGTGAGGCCCTGGGTTCAACCCAACTACAAAGAGAAAAAAAGCCATTACTTCATTATGCTCTAGAATATATGAAAATGTAGACATGCATAAGAAAAAAAAGCTAATCACAATAACAAAATCTATTTTCTGGGTACCACTTTTGCAACCTAATAATAACTATGGATTCTTTCATCTAAATTATTGTAAGTAGCTGGGCACTTTATCTTTCTTTGACAGGGCCCCCTCACTTTAATTTCACAAGATTGGGATTTGTGAATGAAAGAAAATAAGAGGTTCAGTTAGGACACATTTGCAAGGAAGTGTTATATGGGTTTCCCGGCTTATAAAACACGTCAAAAAAAGATAAATATTCCAATAATTTAAAAATTCCCATCAGGAGATTTCTCAGATCCTTCTCGTATCTATACAAATTCTGTAATGAGGAAACTCGTCAGTCTTGAGGGTCAAACAGAAAGAGTTTTCATTTTGGACCTATTAATTGATTAATTTTAGATGTAGTAAGTGAATATCTTGGGGTTTCCATATTTTTATCTATGAAACTAATATGAAAATAATATTTTAGGGCTAAATTTGCTAAATTTGCTTCTATTCATAAAGTCACTTTGCACATATCTGCCTGTTGGAGATGCTCAGCAAATAATAAATCTCCTCTGGAAGCTCTCCTCTTTGAGCAGGACACCAATGAAGAAGAGAAACTTATTGGCAAAGAGAGGAAAGTGAATTCTTGGAAATGTCATCAAAGCTTTGAATGCAAGTGCCTGCACAGAAAAACTCACCATCCAGAGGTAAGCAAAGGGTTCATACCCTGTAGCCCTTGGCAACATATTTCCCAGCATAAGAAAATGTCTTTCAAGCACCTCAGTTTTTCATCTTAATACCTAATGTCTTCATCCCTGGATATAGACATACAATCATTTCTATTTTTTCCCCACTTATGCAAAAAACTAATGTATGGTGCCATTAATCTCTTGTATAAGTCATAAACAAATTGTAGTCTTTCTATTAATGGTAAAATAAATTCAAGGTTCAAATCTTTATGTCTGTCCCTGGAATCCTAGTCACCTGGTTTATTTTTTTACTTTTTATTCTTTTGTAGTACAAGGGGTTGAACCCAGGGCCTCTTGCTTGCATGCTTTGCAAGTGCTGTATCACTGAGCTGCACCTTTAGTCCACTTTCTTACTTTTTTGAGACAGGGTCTCACCAAATTATACAGACTGCCTCTGGTCTTGAACTTGCAATCCTCCTGCCTCCACCTCCTCAGCAGCTGGGATTATAGGCGTGCACCACCATGCCCAGCACCACCTGCTATTTTTACCCATATACTTTGTCATCATACTAACACAATACAAAGATTCCTGACAATCATGGTCTCCATGGCACCAGTTTGGGATTGCAAATATAAAGGTTACAGTGATGATGAAGTTCAATGGAAGGACATAGAAAATCCAACACTAAAGGCAAAATAATGGTGGAGAAACAGTCCTTGATAGTTGGACTTCACTGGGTGCCAATATTATGTTAGCCTAAAAAACAAAAGGAGCAGAACAAAATGAGCAACATATGGACAGAGATCCCGCATGTTAAAAGTTTGATAAAAGGAAGCACTGCAGCAAAAGAATATAATATTCCGTAGCCACCATGAGGTCAGGACAGAGGTATGAGCTAAGCAAAGGGAATCTGTCTCTTGAGCAACTGCCCTAAAGCTCTTAGGATGTCCTTCCTTGCCACCCTTTGGCCTCTGTACATTGTTCTACTGAAGGTGTAGAATCCCCACTACAGGACCAGGTCAGAGACGCTTTAGCCAGAGGGTAAAGTCCATTGAGTGCATCAGGTTAAGGCTCCTCTCTTGAGCGTTCATGGATTTGGAGAATCTAGACAAAGCCTGGCTCTCAGGGTGATATTCTCTTCACATCTGACTGAAATCCACCTGCTCTACCACTTCTGCATAACTTCAGGGACAAAACAGATCCACCTACTGCAGTAAAAAGCCATCTCACACTAGAAGACAGGGAACTATCTAGGCACTAGCAGAAGAATCATTTTTTGTCTACTTTGCCCGGCCCCACTCCACTTTTCCTAGGAATGTAGTAATAGCTTTATCAAGATAATGAAAAAATACATATAAGAATACATATGAAATATATACAGTGTGTGTATCCCAAAAGTCTTAGTGATGCTTCAAGCTTTAATAATTTCAGGAGAAGATAGGATATACAATTACAAAATATATCATTTGAAAGATTATTTAGGTTTATTTTGCATTTATTTAAATTTGCGAATTTTGGAAAACTAATCTTCAGTTTGGTGTCAGTCAATGTTTGCCATCTTCAATAAGAGTGACTGAAATAATAGAAATTTCAAATAGTATTTTTACAGTCTATAGCCTATATACTTATATAGTCACTAATGCTCAAAGATGAGTTGACTAGCCTGTGTGAATATTTTCTTGCCTTTATGAACTCTCTCCTTGTCTATAGTCACTGCCAATATTGTGCATTTCACAGCCCACAGTGATTGTCTGAATGCCTTGCTCTCCAACAGACAGTAATTTGAGTACAGAGACCTTGTTTCACTCACCTTTTCACTGATCTTTATGCATCTGCAGGGTTTTGTGTGCTGACAGAAAGAGAATGGCTGAATGCTATTCTTTTCAATGTATCTCCCATCAACCTGGCATTTCAAAACTGTCACATTTTACTGATTCATTTGTTGCAACCAATTTTCCGTTTCCATTCCTCTCATGACTCCCTTTTGAATTCAGCCGGACCAATGATGCCTATAACTATATTGTGGATTTTGCTCCTGATAAATATCTTCATCTATTTTTTTTCTTTTTCTTTTCTTTTTTTTTTTTTTTTTTTTTTTTTTTTTTTTTTTTTTTTTTTTTTTTTTTTTTTTTTTTTTTGCTAAGAGGTTGTGGGAATGGAAACTAGGGCTTTGTGCATGCTAAGAAGGTGCTCCACCAATGAGGTATATTCCCATTCTTTTATTTTTTACCTTATTATTCTTTTCTTATTATTGAGATTGAGTTAGATTCAATTAAGAAACATTTATTAAGCTTCTAATTTGGGCAAATCTTGTTCATTGTTACTTTCACATTCGTTATTCCAAAGAATTTCTCAAACTATGTGCAAAAATATAATTACCTTTATCGTGAAGGAAAGAAAACTGAGAAACCAAGATGGAATCAATTCTCACAATAGCATGGAAAATACAAATACATGTTAGGTGCTGTCGAGTCGGTATCCGACTCATAGCAACCCTCATGGGGTTTTCAATGGCTGACTGTTTCGGGATTACCTTGGGATTGGATTGCCAGGTCCTTCTCCCAGTTTTGCGGTGCTGGGAATTGAACTCGGGTCCTCAGAGACTGCAGCGTAGCACTCTACCAACTGAGCCAAATCCCAGCCCAAAACTGGCTCTATTTTCACAAAATTGATCCTGACATACTGATAGTATGTCATGCCAATCAAGCTAGTCCCTTTTTTATCAACTTTTCTTGACAATATTAGTTAATTAGGTGAACTTCATCACAGCATATATCTATATCTAGAGTCTGACAGACAGTTTCTAAGTAAAGGAACAGCTCTTAAAAATGTAACAATGTTGTAGCAGAGAGCCTCACAAAGAATTAGAAATACTCAATACCTCCAGTCCCACAGCATTTTCAGAAACACACACACACACACACACACACACACACACACACATACTCAAAAAAGTCAATGTGCAAAAGTCAAAAAGAAATCTGTTATTTTCCCAATATTTTGGAATGAGAGAAATGCTAGAATGAAGAAAATTCTCTAAGAGATGAGAAAGACTAACTCAAGAATCTGATGGCTCTTATACCTCCCAGGTGGATCAAGAAGTTGCACCCTACTCTGGTAGGAGTAATTATGTCATGAAATCTACAAAATAAAAAGTTCAATAAAGAATATATGGCAGTAATAATTGCCACTGCACATGTATTAAATTCAAGCATGTGCATGTGATATCTAAGTGTGCATTGTTTGTTGGTATTGATAGAGTTTGCCTTGTTATATATTATCATGTTTCTTATAATCAACTCCTCTTAGACTTAAGTTTTTAGTTGTTGGAATGGTGTAGAGGGAGAAAAGAACATACTACATTAAATATTGCTCAGATTAACACAAGTACAACAATCAGGAATTCAGCAGGATATCGACATTTATAGACTTAGCAAATTAGTGAAAGCAAGGACCAGAACGAACCTTGAAAGAATAATATGTCTAATCTACCAACAATACAAATTTGAGATTTTGTTGTTGTTCTTGCTAGTTTGAGGATGGAGTGGATCCCAGAAAAAGTGTGCTCTGTATAGAACAAACTGCAGCAATGAATTTCAGGCAGGAAAGGAACATAATTATTTACACAAGTGAAAATGGCAGGTCATTAAAAGACATCTGCCATTTTGATCAGCCAACAGAGCATCTTCTGTATTGGAGCAATTAAGGTGGAAATACACTTAATGAAAAAACTGTTTGGCTATCTTTAAACTATAGTGACAAATCAGAATCATAGTTGAATGCTAGTTAGTTCTGTTCATTAAATGTTGTTGTTGTTGTTGTTGTTGTTGTTAGGTGCTGTCAAGTTGGTATCTGACTCATAGCGACCCTCGTAGGGTTTTCAATGGCTGAGTGCTTCGGGATTGCCTTGGGAGTGGATTGCCAGGCCCTTCTCCCATTTTTGCGATGCTGGGAATTGAACTCGGGGCCTCAGAGACTGCAGCACAGCGCTCTACCCACTGAGCTAAATCCCAGCCCGTTCATTAAATAAATGTCCTTAATTTAGAAAAAAAAAGTCTTGAAAGAAAGAAAGGCAATATCAGGGAGAATCTGTTTTGATGATATTACTCAGCCAATCCTACTTTCCATGCAAATATATTTTGTTTGTTTGGTTGGTTGTTTAAACAGTACAAATTTAACTCTAAAAGTATCAGAGCTTGGTTGATCCACAAAATGGCTCATTTTAGATAATATTACATTTACAAAATAAACACACTTGAAGATCATGTCTTCTGGGATCCAATCCCTGGGCATTAAATATATCACTGAGGAAAACCAAATAAATGGATGGATGGAAGTGTTGAGTGATGGGGCATTGTCTTCTTTAGACTACCTTAGCACCAAAGGATGTGTTTTCTTTTCCAGCCTAAAGCTTATCTTATAACATAATCATTTCTTTCCATAATAATCACACATTCCTGAAATTTGTGAAGAATATCATGTTAAAAAGTATTTTCTCTTCACTCTCTTTTTAATTCATACACTCAGTCCATCTACTTCTCTAAAGTATTAGGATACTACCTACACAAAGCTTTGATGTTAGTGAATCCACTGATGCACTGAATGGATTAGAATACAAAATGATTAGAATGCAAAATGATAAGAAAATAATAGATGTTAGTGCAGTGTGCCAGGGGCACAGAGAAGGAAGGAACCATGATGGTCTGCAATGCCTGGCAAGGCTTTTCATTTAAAAGAAAACTTCATTTAAGTTGAGACTTAAAAGCTGGACGTGGTGGCACACACTTGTAATCCCAGCGGCTTGGAAGGCAGAGCCAGGAGGATCGCAAGTTTGAGACCAGAGGAAGTCTGCATAATTTAGTGAGACCCTGTCTAAGAAAGTAAAGAAAAAAAGGGGGGCTGGGGGTGCAGCTCAGTGGTTCAGCACTTGCAAAGCATGCAAGCTCGAGGCCCCGGGATCAACCCCCAGTACCACCCCCCCACACACACACACACAAAAAGACCAGAAGTTGAGACTTAAAGAATGAGAAATGGGTATGAAGAATATACTCCAGGTAGAGACAAAGTATGGACATGTGATAAACATGATCTATTTGGGAAATTAGACATGGCTTGACGTCTCCAGTGCTCAAGGTACCAAAAGAAAGGGCATGATAAAGGCAAAGTGCACAGAGAGTAGATCATAGAATGACTTGTTCCCTGATCTATGAAGTTTCAGTAACATCCATAGGAAAATGAGAGCCAGAGAAGATTTTTAAAAATGAAAAAGAAACACCATCAGTTATGTTTATTAGAGAAGTTAGGGTAAGGCTAGAGTCACAAAGAACTACTTGGAGACCACTGTGTAGTCATAGCTACTCTGTACATAACTCTTTAAAAGTTACCTGTATGATCTGTGTTGGAACATCCCCCAGTGACTTATATGCTAAAGGCTTTGTCTTGACAGTTTGGCATTATTGGAAGATGGTACAAACTTGTAAGAGGTGGATCCTAATGGAAGGAAATTAAGTCATTGGGGATGTGCCCTTGATGTGCATTGTGGGAAGCCAATCTCTTCTTTCTTTCACCACCTAGCATCCAAGAGGTGAGCAGCTTTGTTGTACCATGTGTTGCCTACCACAAAGCAACACCTTGTCACAAGACCAAAAGCAACAGGCCAACTGACTACAGACTGAAACGTCTAAAACTGTGAACCAAAATAAGCCTTTCCTTTTTCAAAAGTTGATTATACCAATATTTCTTTATAGTAACAGAAAGCTAACTATACACTATTATTTAAATTAGCTTTGATTTTACCATACAACTAACTTTGCTGGATGTACTTTAGGAAAATCCCTGACATTAATGACTGTGTCTTATTCATTATTACAGACTCACTCTTTAGGCGCTTCCTGACATGTGGTACCAAGAATAGTTCACCTTTCCATGATTGCGGAAAGACAGTAAAAAGGAAATGCAACAGGGAAACTAAGAAAGCCATAGCTTTTGAAAAAAGTAACGCTGACAATGAATGTGACAGAGAGATCAATGGTGAAAAAGGTCAAATAAAATAGAAAAGGTGCTCTATGGTGTCTATAAAGCTTCTCTTTCATTTGATTGACCTGAAAATCCTGAGTATTTTTGTTATTGTTATAACAGGAACTTATTGCAAACTCCTAAAATTTCCCTCCACTGCTCAAATGACAAAATAATATTGTTTTTCTTTTCTCAAGCTTGAGACAGAGTCTCATGATGCTGCCCAGGTTCCTGGGTTCAAATGATCCTCCTATCTCAGCCTCCCAATAGGCACATTACTATGCCTGGATCAAAACAGTGTCAAGCATCCCTATGATCTGATAAACCTCCAAGTTCAGTCCAGTTGGCCCATTGCTGAGCATACATACAGTCCTGCTCTTCTGAAATCCTGAGACATATTCCAGTTGTACATGAAGCACTTGGTATTTCAGTGCCTTTATTACCCAGAACAGAAGCTCAAATAATGAATTAAGAGTGGTGTAATGGCTAAAATTTTTTAAACGAAATAGTAATAGAATTAATTGTGTGTAAAATATTCAAGCATTACTATGAAGATTCTTCCTTGTAAAGCCAAGCATTTAATCTCCAAGCTTTGCTCTTTCCTCTACATTTGATCAAATGATCGTGGTTTGCAACAAGCAGTTTGAAAATTAAAATGTGAAGCTGACATTAGGACATCTCAGTTTAATTATTTTATCCAATAATATGTATGTTGTTGTATGAGTGAAATGAATGATAGTAATGACAGTAGGAAGAGGAAGAAAGGAGTAGGATTATTTTATTATGAAGTACTCAGACTATTCATGAAACAGTACAGTGCTTTTGAAAGAGAACTTGGGTTAATTGTAAATGTGTATTTTAAACTCCTGGGTGAGCAGTTAAAAAGGCAAGTACAATTGCTATACTAACAAAGTAGAAAAGAATGGAATCATATAAAATGCTCAGCTGAAGGCACAAAAGCCAGAAAAATAATAGAAAATATAACTTCAAAATGTATTTCACAACCGCATCCAAAATATATTGTATCTATTCATAAACTTAATAAGAAATGCATAGAATAAAAATGAAGAAAACAACGAGGTATTCTTCATGGTAATAAAGGAAGAATTGATTCAATGAAAAGTCAGACCAAGTTTCTGGATGGGCAGAATATTTTCAACATATTAATTCTTCTTAAATTAATCCAGAAATTTAGGATGAATGCAATAAAAATTCACAAAGATATCTATCAGGCACCTGAAAAAATAATTCTAAATTATATCTGGAGGAATAGAGGAACTAAAATTTATAAAATAGTAATAAAATAAAAATAGTGTGGAGAAAATACATCAGGATTTAATATATATACATATGCAACCATTAAAGAAAAATATGATACTAACACTAGAGTAAATATACAGAATGAGAAGAATAGAAAGCATCCCCCAAATTCTAGTCATACATAATGTAAAAGATAATATAGATGGTGTTATAAAGCACTCAGGAATGGTTATTTCATAAACAATATTTAGGAAATGGCAGGCAAATGGAAGCTTGTATGGTTTACATGGATAAAAGGTTAAAATGAAAAAAAAACATAAATACAAAAAAGAAAAGATAGATGAATATCAGTATCAATTTGGATGAGCAAAGCCTTGCTAAGGATAATATGGATATAGGAAAATCTACTACAGAAGGTATAACACTTATACTTAAGAACACAAATAATCAGAATTTAAGGAACATTGAAATATTGGGAAAATCTATGAAGTTATGATAGGCCAAAGTTCACACAATTAATAGGTGATGGGATTTACAAATCACTTGTAAACTCATGACTATATAATTTAAGAAATGGGCAAATCATATAAACAGCCAATTTATGAGAGCAAAACACAAATTGACTAACACTTACTAAAAAGTAGCTTTTACTTGTGATGAAAGGAATGGGAATTATAAAATATCATTATATTTTCCTTGTTAATTTGTTCACTAAAGAATGATATTATGTATACTTGGCTTGGATAGAGGAAAATGGTACTTATGCTACTTTCCTAATGGTATTATAAATGGGTAGAATATTTCCTGTAGATTGTTTGTCCATTATGTATCAAAGGATTTTTATCTAGTCCTAGGAATTTGTCTTAAAAGAATAATTGGGTATCTGGCAAAAGTGTGTGGAAACGATGCACTTGCAAACAATAGTCACCTGATGTTATATACTGGAAGTTAAGAACATTATTAGAAATCATTTATGTACTGATACAGAAAAACATATACTCTAAATGGTAAAGCACTGGACATGTCATTTATGATTTCATTTCTTTAAAGAAAGAAATCTATGCAAAGAAAAATAATGGAAGGGCATACAAAATAGTAACTATTTCCAGGTAATATATTACCAAGTTATTTTTATTATTTTAAAATATTATTTTCCCATGTTTATGCTTCCTAATTTTCCTACCAGGGATACTTATTAATTATGCAATAGAAGAAAATTATACAAATCTTTGCAAATATATTTTACTACAATTATCATGGCTATGATTAAAATGGAAATTGAAGTAGCTTTTCCTTTTCTGTTCACACTTTGCCCCAAATCCTAGATTGATGAATTGAATTGCAGAGTTTTCCTCTCTGAGGATTGTTATTATTTAACAATGAAGTAAACACAGACTGAAAAGGATTCACAAGAAAAGACATGAGCTTTTCATTCAGTGTACAGTGTATTAAATGCACCAGACAGGATGCTCAAAAGACTCAGACTTAGTTTTTAACTGGTTGGCAGTGTGACCGTGGGCAGGTCACTAACTTTTCTAGTGTCTCACATCTTCATCTCATTTAAAATTGGACATAAGCATACAACATGCCCACCTTAAAGGCTGCTTGAAGAACTAAGTGAAATAACACCTCTGAAAAGATTTTACAAACAAGTAAAGCACTGGATAGATGAAGGATTATTCTCAGTCTGTTTTTTTTTCTCCTCCCTTGCACTTTCTTATCCATTTCACATTTTTTATGTTTCTAGAGATGTCACAAGTCTGATATTTTCAAAGTAAATGCATCTCAAAACCTGGGCAGACCAGCTCTTCATCTGCCCAAACAGCACCATTTCTGATATTAATAGCACAAGATGGACTTAAATGTTGAAGAGCCATTCAGTGTTCTACTTCCTGCCTGCCTGCTGAGTCGGCTTTGAAGCTCAGGCTGCAGAATGGAGTAAGATAAAATGAAATAAAAGGCTGATATCTATTAAGATGGCTTTCCCTCTTATATTTCTAAAGATGCCGAATGCTTACACTGAGTTTAGGCAAACACAATAGTGATTATTTACATGGCATAATGGAAGCAAACACTCATGGAGAAAGTATCTCGATGCTTTTACGCAGCATGATATAAACCATTATCTCATGTTTTCTATGGAAAACAGTCTCAGCTGAGAAATCTGGTAACTCAGTAGGCTATTAATAGGATGTGGAATGTGATTACTCCTTTTGGATTACTTCAATATGTAATTACTTTTAGGAGGTAGTAAAAAGAAACTCTATTAAATGATAATTATAGGACTGTATTTGCTTTAAGGTTTGGTAATAGCTCTAAACATGGGAGTTTTCATTAACTGTTGCCATAGTTAATAAAGTAATTTTTCTTAAAAAGTAGCAATTCTCTGCCAAAGTATAGCTCAACAGTAGGAATAGTCTCTCACAGGAGAGGGTAGGGAAGATGGACTGTGTGGTCGCTGGCTCATCTGCAGTAATATAATTGCCTTGAAAATATAGATGGGATGCATGAAGTATTGTGACAAAGTAAAATACTTATAATGCCCTGGAGAACAATATTCCTTCATATGATGTTTATAGAGGTTAATGGTGACTAAATATGATTACACATATAGGAAGAAAGGCAGGCCAGGCAAAGAGAAGTTGGCACAGCAACTAGAGTCTAGAAATATCAGCTGTTTGCAAGAGGTGTCCCATGATAAACAGGGATCTGGCTGGGAATAGTGCCGGGAATTAGACCTCAAATGTAATTTGGGGATTATATCAACACATAGATCAATGACTGATGACAAATATTTTGGGAAAAAAAGATAATACAAGAGGTACTGGCATAACAAGCATATGAGATCCTCAGAGTTTTTTGAGCAACTGAACAAGTCCTTCCACTATTGATAAAGATGAATATATTATGAAATACATTGTTTAAGTATTTTGCCATCATAAAATTGATGTAAACCTAGGCTAGAACAATATAGCAGTCTGTTAACTTAGGATGGGTATGTCAAATCTCATTCTCTCAAAATCCAAGTAGCATAGGAGACATTTTCCTGCTTTAATTAGGAGCACAGAAAGGATGAGGCTGTAAGATCTAGCCTCTGAGTGACTTGGTTTAAAACTCTTTTCTAACTTCTATCAGGCTGACTGATGTTGAACAAGTTACTTAACGGTTCTGTGAATGATAATAATAATGCCTATCTATGGCACAGAATTCCCCACATGTCTGGCATCTTCTCATGCTGTGTAAGCTTTCATGTTGCTGTGATGCCGAAAGCTATGCCACTGGTATTTCAGATACCAGCAGGGCCACTTATGGTGGACAGGTTTCAGCTGAACTTCCAGACTAAGACAGACCACAGAAAATGACCTGGCAGCCCACTCCTGAAGCAATTAACCATTGAAAACCCAATGAATACCAGAGAAGCACTGTCAAATACAGTGCTGGGAAATAAGCCCCTCAGGCTGGAAGCCATGCAAGAAATGACTGAGGAAGATTCACCTCCTCAAAGTAGAGTCAACCTTAATAATAGGAATGAAGGAAAGCCCCTCGGACCTCCAGTTGCTGATGTGGCAAAACTCAAAAGGAGAAGAAACACAGTGGCTGCAACAATGGGCTTAAACATAAAAACATCATGTGCATGATGCACTGCTGGGTAGTGTTTCATTCTGTTGAACACAGGGTTGCTACGAGTAGGTCCCAACTTGACAGCACCCAACAACTAGAACATGACACAAAATAGAGGAGAGATCTTAGCATGTTGCTTGGAACACAGCAAGGGAATTATGGTATCCATGATAGTCATAACAGTCTCAGTCACTGGGAAAGCAACTAACCTATAATGTTGGACATGGCTAGCATGGAGCTAATGAAAACATCTGTATTCAGAAGGACCACCTTTTGTTCCCGTGCTAAATGATAGCATTTGTCTCCCTGTGTTCACAGACCTATATCATTGGTTTATATGCACGATTGTCACTAAGAAGGAATTCTCAGAGTCAAATAGCATGGCTAAGAGACAAAAACCCTATTCTTCATCCAGGGCTCTGCTGCCAATTCTGTCCAAGGATGGTATCACTCTAGGGCTATACAACAAAAATATGTCCTTCTAATAATCTGCAAGTTGAGAACTTCCAGTTGATTAAACGAGAAGCCAAAATCATATTAAACTTTCTCATTATTACAACGGACAAATAGTGCCTAGTTTCATGCCCTTTGGGCAACAATTCTGAAACCACCTTTAGGTATGAAGTTCTGTATCCAGACACACTATGTTACAACCATGCTTAGAGAGGAAGGCCTGTATTTGCAAGATTACATTCCCTCACAAAGTTGAACTAATCTTTTTTAATGCTTCCCTTGATATCAATATTCATAAAGACATGCTCCCCCCAAGGGATTATCAACCTCTTGAAAAAACAGATAAATAGAGTTGTTTGCATGTTGACCCTGTAAGCTTCCCCACTTGGTTTTCCCACTGCTTCATGAATATCAAAGCCAATATAAGAAAAAGAAAAGAAAAGAAAATTAGACACACTTATTCATATGGATCAAATTAGCCCATGAGTTAAAATAGAGGTAGCACTATTATTTCTTATTTGTTCTTCAACACGAAGGCATTATTAAAGATAGTGGAAATATTTGTGCTTTGCAATATAAAAGCCATTTTATTCCATTTCTACTTCTCTGAATGCATAAGAACCTTAGTACAAACCTCTGTTGTCTCTGACTGTGAAATTTTGATTGTGAATGATTTCAGGGGGTAGGCTGAAGATAAATCTTGGTCCATTGGCTGTGTCATCCTTGTCATCTGCACTAATGGTCACAATTGGCTGAAAGGGAAAGGTGGCCCATAAATAAATCATGATGACATTGGCATATCATTTATTCAAAATATTCCGGAAGGCTAAAAAGCCTGGTTTTAATTAGAGAACACAACTTCAGAGTAAAAGTAGTGCAGGAAACTTCCTTGGACATCAGGAGGTATTTCCAGGTGATGTTTTCAAAATCAAACTCTAGTTCCAAATGGCCTGCAGCCGTAGCCCTGTGGCATCCGATCCTGCCAGATCTTGGAAGCTAAGCGGGGTTAGGCCTGGTTAGTGCTTGGATGGGAGACCGCCCAGGAACACCAGGTGCTGTAGGCTTGGGAGGAGGACCTGGCAACCCCCTCCCAAAAATCAATCTGACATTGAAAACCCTATGAACAGCAGAGAAGCACTGACAATAGTGTTTCCCCTGTTGAACAGAGGGTTGCTATGAGTTGGATACCGACTGCACGGCACCTAACAACAACTAACAACAAGTTCCAAATGCATTGCTCTTAGCCAGGGAAGAGAAAAGCAGTATTACCTGGTTGGAAAGTGGCTTGGTCTGATCACTCTCACAGATGAAGCCTTCATAAGGGGCAGCAAACTTGGGAGCATTATCGTTGACATCAAGGACCCTAATGGCCACTGGGACTTTGGCTTCCTGATGCCTATTGTCTGGGAGGAGAGAATGGAGATAGTCAAAGAATGCCAGGTAGGGTCACATATGGTCCACCCTTACTCTTGGGAAAGAATGAGCTTCAGTCACACACTTGGGCAGTTCAGGGAAAGGCAGTGTTATGGTTTGAACATGAAATGCAGTATAGCCTCAAAGCCACACTGGGGACTTGGTTGCCTGGTGATGGATGTTGAGAATTGACAGGATCAAATAGCTCTAATCTAATCAGTGGGTTAATTCCTTGATGAATTTATAATATGATGGTTTCAATGGGAGGTGGTAAAAAGTAGAGGGTAGGGTCTGACTGAAGGAAGTAACTTCTTGGTGAAAATATATATCTTATCTCCTGCCCCTTCTCCTCTTTCTGCCCCCATCTGCCAGAAGGTATGGGCTTCATTTTATTGCATGCTCTTGCTGCCATGATGTTCGACCTCTTCACAGATCCATAGCAATGGAGCAAGCTGGCCACAGACTGAAATCTCTGAAATCACGAGCCTAAGTAAATCATCCCTTTAAGTTGTTCTCTAAGGCACTTGTCACGGCAATGAAAAAGCTAACAGAAACACATCTAGGTTCTGAAGTATGCTAAACTCAGTGAAAGGAGGATTCCCTGAGTAAATGTCAATATTGGAACAGTAAGAAGTAAACTACTTTTCTACTTCTGCTGATTCTAATACTGAGCTTTCATTCTAAAGGATTGTAATGGAGGCCAGCCCTCCCAGAGAGTAGTCTATCATAATGATTCTCAAAGTAGGGTACCCAGAGTAGCATTACATAGAAACAGAACTTCTTCACTCCATTCCAGAGTTACTGAGATGGAAGTTCTTGGATCTACTCCAAATCTACTGAACCAGAGGCTCTGCAGAAGTGATCTAGAAGTCTTTGTTATAATAACCCAGCTATGAGATTCATGGAGGGCTTGATGCATGATCAAGTTCAAGGTCTATAGGTAAACAAAAAACCTGTGGCATTTGGGGGTTTAATATGATGATCATAACTTTTAAATGGCTGGAGACTATCATCAGTTGTCTTGTCAAATCTGAACCCAACTTTGCCAAAGAAAATGAAAATAACTCTATTTGATTATATATGTTCCTGGATAGATGACAGGAAATAAAATTTAAAGACTGAAAAACATCTTTAAAATTAATAAAAATTTATCTCAGAGATTTCACTTTCCCAAATATAGAGAGTCTTGAAAGATTAATATTTGATAAAGAAGAATCAAAAGTCTTAGGAATATACTTACGGATTTCTGCTGCAAAGACAGAGATGTTGAGCCAGGCTGTTTCTTCTCTATCCAGAGGTTTTGTAGTTTTAATAAAACCATCCTCTGGATTAATAGTGAAAAACCTGTCGAGGTCAGTATGACGATCAATTGAATACCTAAGCAGAATGCAAATGAGGCAATTAGACCAAGACATTCAGAGCAGCTTAGTATTTGAATATTTTCTCCATGTTATATTTAAAGCAACTTTTTCAATGAATTGCTTGAGCAAGGTTTTCTTTTTAATCAAATTTACTTTTTGAACTTTGTACATGAATCTTTTATAGTAATCATTTTACCACACTGGAATTCTTTATTCAGTACAATGAATGAAAGAGCTACTTAGCATATTTGATTGAGAAGCATATTTCTCCATATTTACTACAATCACCCAGCATATGAATATTTACGAAATTGCATTTGGGAAGTGAGTTTGCCTTCTCACAAACTACTCCAAAAGTCACAAATGTATCAAACCTTTGCCAAATTTTTGCATATGAAACATTAAATACTTTCAGATTTATCTAAATTCAACGTCAAAGATTATTTATAGCACTAAAAATCAGTTTCCTCCTTCTTTAAAGAAAAGTGCTGACTATATTTTTAATGAGTTTATTTAGTTTACTTAGCTGCAGGTATTCTTAGAAGCAAGGTTCTGAATTCCAAGGTACAATATGCAAAGCAGGCTTGACCATTCATTTGTGAGGCATCCATTCTCCTCATCTTACTAACTGTATGCTGTTCTTAACACAGTTTAGAGGTTTTATCTACTCCTACCTACTAGGAAGGGCTTGGATTTAGCTCAGTTGGTAGAGTGCTATTCTGCACTCTCTGAGGCTCTGGGTTTGATCCCTAGCACCACAAAATGATCTGATGTAGTTTTTAATGAGGGTGATATGAGAGTCAGGTATTGGGGTGAAAGAGGGATTAGAAAACTAAGTGATGAAGAATGTACTAGTAGGACTTGGTGGGTATTTGGATATTCATGGAAGATTAGAAGAATCCTAGATAATTTCTAGCTGTGTGGTAAAGAGGGAAATATTGGAAGAGACAAAATTTAACAGGGAGGAGAGTTGAAATTCAACTAGGAATATGCTGTGATGCTAAGAAAGCAAGAGTTCCACTCTATAGTAGCAGGAGTGCAATTAGCTCTTTTTGTTTTTAAGTATGCCACAGTAAGTATGAGCTCAGAAATATCTTTTGAGTGAATGAATGAGCCAGTGAAGGGAAAAGCAAGTGGATACAAATGCAAATCACATACTATCATAAACGCAGAATTAGAATCTGGGAGACAAATCAGCCTAGAGGCAGAAAATTGTGGAGCATCAACTAAATTCTATCATAGCACAAGTGAAAACCATATCAATGATTAGACACAAGGAGAGAGAGAGAGAGAGAGAGAGAGAGAGAGAGAGAGGTCAAAGTAAAAAACCTGAGCTTTAGTGTACAACCTATACCTAAACAGTGATCAAATACAAAGAGAATACAAGGTATGGCATTATCTGAGGCATGAACAAGTTAGTGCCAAAGAAGTTAAGTGGAGAGAATATTTCAGGAACGAAATGAAATGCTAAACAAAAAATGTGTCAAATGCTATAGAGTCTGAGAAAAGTGTCCAACCAGATAAGAGTTTGGGTGATAATGTAAATCTTGATCCACATGTCCAAGGTCATAAATTCTCTCAATGACAAAGAGAAACAACCAGGAAATCAGGTGGTGAATATAAGAGGTCTATTAAATCAAAAGCTTTAACCTCCTTTCATAATTTGGCAATTCTAAGAACAGAAACCCAACTGCAGGGGTGGAGTGTGGGTTGGCTCCAGTTCCACTGAGCATCTGTGGATAATTATAAATATGGAATTTGCCTACATACACAGAAGAGCTGAAAACATGACCCAAATAACCAATTGCAGATGTGGATCCCTGGAGACAATGTAGTGGTTGTTTCATGTATTTTTATATCATTGGCCTTCTAAGAAGATTGTACTGTACCTTGATATTCTAGGTCAGAGATAATTCATTTGAAATTCACACTATGAACATTTTAAAGTAGCCTAATGGTGTAAGAATGGCCCTTGGTCATTACATAAAGTATCTTCCTGCACAAAAAGAAGACAATAGTCACATCTTTCTGAAAAACTATTCCTATTAGTTGCATAAGTTGCCAATAGATTAGAGTTAAAAGGCCAGAATGGACTGAAGGAAAATTTGAACTAAAATCAAGGCTCCGTAGTGGTTCTGTAACTTTAAGGAAGTCACATCATCCCTCTGAGTCCAAATATTCTCCTCTGTTGATTGCTAGACCAGTTACACCCTCAAAATGTCGCTAAAAGGAATAACTTAAATAATCTAGTTGAACATGGATGCTAAGAAGATACCAAAACAATGGTAATTCTTTCTCTCCACTGGGGACAACATTCAAAAATCCAACACATAGTTAGGAATTCCTTCTGTTCTACCACGATTTTCTTTTCTAATTGCTGTAGCTTTGTAGTGTATTAAAATTTTTTATTGACATAATAATTATATATACTTATAAGCACAATGATTTTGATAAATGTTTACATTTTGCAATGTCTAATCAAGGTTCTTATGGGAGAAGGGCCTGGCAATCCACTCCCAAGGCAATCCTGAAACAATCTGCCATTGAAAACCCTGTGAGGGTCGCTATGAATAGGATACCAACTCCAGGGCACCTAACAACAACAACAACAACAACAGCAACAACAACAACAATCAAGGTTATTAGCATATCTATCGCCTTTACCACTTCTCATTTCATTGTGGTTAGAACATGCAAAACTCTTTTCTAGCTATTTTAAGTAGACATTATTATTAGTCATACCTACCCCATTATACAATAGGATACTAGAACTTATTCCTCCTATCTCACTGTAACATTTTACTCATTGGCCAAACTTTCCCCATGTTCTCCACACTTCCACTTTTCCCAATCTCTAGTAACCATTATCCTACTCTCAACTTTTATGATATCAACTATTTTTACATTCTATGTATGAGTGAGATCATGTAATATTTGTTCTTGTCTGGGTTATTTCACTTAACATAGTGCCCTGTAGGCTCATCCATGTTATCACAAAAGACAAATGACAAAACTTCATGCTTTTTAATAGATGAACAATTTCCATTGTGTATATATACAATATTTTCTTTATCCATTCACCTATTGGTGAGCATTTGGGTTTACTTAATTCCTTGACTATTGTGAATAGTGCTGTAATAAACATTGATGTTTAGATGTCTCTTCACCTTACAGATTTCATTGGGATAAATACTCAATAGCAAAATTGCTGGATCATGGTAATTCAACTTTAAAGTTTTTAGGTGCTTCCATATTATATTCATAATTTCTATATTAATCTATGTTCCTACCTATGGTACAAGAGAGTTTCCCTTTCTCTGCATCCTTGCTAACATTTATTTTTTTGTCTTTTTGATAATAGCCATTCTAACTGCAGTGATTTTGATTTGCAGCTCTGTGATGGTTAATGATGTCGAGCACTTTTCATATAGCTGTTGGTCATTTGTATGTCTTCACTTGAAACATGTCTATCCAGATCTTTTTATAGGTATCTCTCTTCCCAAAGAGATTGAGAACTCCCAGTATGTGCTCATTGAAGGTTTCTTGAATAAGTGCCTGAATGAGATATCATTATTTTTATAATTTTTACACTTAAATCTGTGGGCTTGAATTTCAAAGCCAAATCAGATGATATTTCATTTATTCACTCAATAAATATTTATTAGACATCCAGTCTGGGTGTATTTAGTAGACAGAAGCAGTAATGAACTAGAAGAGGGGTCAATAAGCATCTTATTTTAAATGATGTTGCTGTTATTGCTGTTAGGTGCTATCAAGTTGTGTTGGACTGATAGAGACCTTATGTACAAAAGAACAAAACCCTCCCCAACACTGTGCCATGCCTGGCACAATTGTCAGTGCTTCTCTGCTATCCATAGGGTTTTTAATGGCTGATTGGTTCTTACGTGGGATGCTAGGTCCTTCTCCCAATTCTATAGCACTCAGCAATTCCCAGGTGGTTTCCCGTCCAAGTACTAACAAGGCCTGACACTGCTTAGCTTCTGCAATCTGATGAGATCATATGCCAGGGTGGTATGGTCAAAGGCCATGTTAAAAGATAGTTAGTAAATATTTTAGGCTGTAAAGAATATAGGGTCTATGTCACAATTACCCACCTCTGCCCTTGTAGCATGAAAGGTACAAGATACCCACATATAATGTTCAAGTGAATCATGCAATTATCTTTCTATAAAACAGTTGTTTCAACAAGTGGTGCTGAGACAATTGGGTATTTGTCAGCAAAATAATGAAGCTGGGATGCTCCTTTATAATGTTTACAAAAAATAATTTGAAATGAAGCAAATACCTAAATAAAAAGCTAAGAGCATTAATTTTTTAAACAAAAAATAGGTGTAAGTATTCATGAGCTTAGATTAGACAATGGTTTCTTAGATACAGTATTTAAAAGCAAAAGCCACCAAAACAAAAAATAATGGGTTTCATCAAAAGTAAAAATTTTTGGGCCTCAAAGGACAAGTCATGAAAGTAAAAATGGAACTCATGGAATGGGAGGGAAACTTTTTAAAGTCATATACCTGATAAGGTTTTATCATCCAGAGTACATAACATACAACTCAAAAGGAAAACCCAGATAAACACAATTATAGAATGGTAAAAGTATTTGAACAGATATTTCTCCCCAAAAGATATACAGATGGCAATAAGCACTTGAATAGTTATTCAACACCAGTACTCAATGGAGAAATACAAATCAAAACCAAAATGGCATATCATTCCATATCCATTTAGATGACTATAATCAAAAAAGGACAAAGAGGAACAAACGTTGATGAGAATGTGGGAAAATTGAAACCATGAGATGCTGCTTCTATGAAAGGAAAATGGTTCAGCCATTGTGGAAAACCATTTGGCAATTCCTCAGAAATGTTAACCTAGGGTTATGACATGACCAAGCAATTCTGCCTCTAGGCACATACCCAAGGGGGAAAATATATATATGCAAAAACTTACATATCAGCATACATAGCAACATTATTTATATAGTCACAAGTGAAAACAACCCTACTATCCATCTAAATGATACATGGACAAAATACAGTTTATCCATGCAACATAATATTATCTGGCAATATAAAGAAATGAAATATAGATGCATTCTGTAGCATGAGTGATCCTCAAAAACATACTATATAAAAATATTCCAGTTACTTAAGACCACATATAGTATTATTCCATTTATATGAGATGTCCAGAATAGGCAAAAATACAGGCTAGATGAGGTACATTGGAGCTGGAGCTTTCTTTTTTGCCCAGTGAGGAAAATATTCTTGAATTAGATAATGATAATGATTGAAAAATCTTGTATAACATACTGAAAACCACAGTATTGTACAGTTTAGGAGGATAAATTTTATGCTTATGATTTGAAATCAGAAAGAAGGAAGGAAGAAAAGAATGAAAGAAGGAAGGAAGGAAGGAAGGAAGGATGGAAGGAAGGAAGATAAATAGTGGCTGGATTTGCCTTCAGGCTGCAGTTGTCAACCCCTGAACTAGACAGGCATGCCTCCAGCCCTCTTTGAGTATGTCATTGTGAATATAACACACAGGCTCAGGTGTCTCCATGATATAGCATGGAGGGTGATGGAGAAGAGAGCCAGTAGAAAGGTTGTCTGATCCACCTGTAGGGAGGCCTTCAAAAGTTCCCAAAGAAGGAGACACTTAAATCCACACACTGGAGCAAGCTGGGAAGGCAAAGGGTAACATGAGAAGGAAGAACATGGAAAGACAGACAACTGAAGAAAGCAGAGGTGCTTCAGACAATAGGACAGAACTGGAAGAAGGTCCTTAAACTAAGAAAATGAGTCTTGACTATTTTGGAGAGGAGGAGCCATAGGTAATATTTCAATATTGGCTTTCATTGCTTTTTAATGGAGGTATGATGTGATATTTGGATACACTTTGGATATTTGGATATTCGGTACTTTATAATGGTCACAACAGCTGAAAGATTGATGTTAGGATGATGTCTGGGAGACTAGAGGCAGAGAGCGCATGAGGAGGCAGTAAAGGAATCTCGGGAAGAAAGGAATTAGAGGGGTGATCACTCAGAGGGAAAAAACCACCTTCCAGCACTGGGTCCAGGAAAGGCTTCAGACAAGTATAAATTTCCACCCTATAAATATCTTAAAGCTCTGGTTCAAGTCCTTTCTCATCCTCATTCGGGCTACCGTCTCATTTTCATCAGCCTCTTTGCTTATTAAATATGGTTGGGGATGAGAATGGCAAAGCAGGGGTTTGTGTCAATTTTCTAAATAACAAAAACATATTTATAATAACAACTCACCAATGTGTTTGGTCCTTTGTTACTTTTTCAAAGTGCTTGGCAGTGGCTAGAAAGAGCTTGCTCCCCTAGCTTCCTGCTGACAACTGTGTCATTCTGGGCAAGTTACTTTGTCTTATAAAGCCTCAATATTCTTTCAGTTTAAGAGATAACACTTCACATAGCAATAAAACTGAGGGATAAATTAGATCCTATATCTAACACACCTTCTAGAATAACTGCAGCATAAAAAGATATTCAATTAATTATAATTACTGTAATTATTTTATAATCATTATTTATACTTTACCCCATTCTTTAAGGCAGACAGGTCCAGCTAATGAATGATTTTACCATCTAGTATACATTGAGAAATTTGCTACAGAGAGAATTGTGTAGCTTAAGCAAGACCGTTGATAAGTTAGAAGTGGAACAAAGTGAAGTCCATGTCTTCTAAACCTTAATCTTATTTAAATTCCATTTAACTTGATAAAATTGGACCTTGTATGAAATGAAAGGATATGAAGGGCTGAGGGTATTGCTTAGTGGTAGAAAGCTTGCCTGACATGTAGAAGGAGCTATGTTTGATTCCCAGTACCAGTATGTATATATATTGATAGGTGCTGTCAAGTTGGGTCTGACTGAGAGAGACCCTATGTACAACAGAACAAAACATTCCTGTACAATGCTATGTCAGTGCTTTTCTGATATTTATAGGGGTTTTGATGGCTGATTGTTTCAGTATTGTTTGGGGAGTGGGCTGCCAGGTCCTTCTTCCAAGGCCTCAGAGTGTACAGAACAAGCATTCTACCAACTGAGCTAAAACGTGTGTGTGTGTGTGTGTGTGTGTGTGTGTGTGTGTGTTTATCTATATGTATCTGTGTGTGTGTCTACAGCCCTACTACCCTGGAATCTGATCTCCTCAGATGTTGGAAGCTAAGCAGGGTCGGGCCTGGTTAGTACTTGAATGGGAAGCTTCCTGGGAATACAAGGTGCGGTAGGCTTGGGAGAAGGACCTGGCAACCCACTCCCAAAACAATCAGCCACTGAAAACTCTACACGAATAGCAGAGAAGCACTGATGATACTGGTGGACATGGCACAGTATCAGGTAGTGTTTCCTTCTGTTGTACATAGAGTCCTTATGAGTTGGACCTGACTTGATGGCACTTGATAACAACAACAATAAACATATATACGTACATGCATATATATGTGTGTGTGTATGCACACACACATATATATTCATATATATGTATATGTATGTATGTATGTATATGTATATGTATATGTATATGCATGTATACATATATATACATATATACACATACATATATACACATACATATATACATATATACACATACATATATACATATACATATATATACACATACATATATACATATATATATATGAGAGACAGAGAGACAGAGAGAGAGCTCTATAAGGATATGATGCCCACAGGGCTTTCCCAAAACTTCTAAAATCGCCCCTCAAAGCTCCCACAATAAATCCATGTGTACCTTATCGGACTGTTGGCAGCATCTGGGTCTTTGGCATGTACTCTTCCAACCACAGTGCCAGCAGCTGCATTTTCTTGGACTTCATGGATATAACTTGGGGCCAAAAACATGGGGGGCTCATCAGCATCTTCCACTGCGATCTTGACCGTCACAGTATCCTTGAAAGGTCCGTTGCTGATGAACTTCGGGTCGATGTGCACATTGGCAGCCTCTACCTTCAAGCTATATGCTCTTTTGGTTTCAAAATCTACAGGCTGGTAAGAATGAACAGAAGATTGACAACCAATTCCTTGAAAGAACAATGGAAGAGAAAGACCTACTTGTTTATTAGGCATAGTAAATAGTTCTGGCAGAGAGAAAATCAGTGTCGACTCAGTATTCAATTACCTGAGCTATTTGGCTAGAAAATCAGATAAATCAATCAACTTGGAATGTGCTTAATGGGTAACTCCAGAAGCATGACAGACATACAACCATCACATCATCTAAAATAAACTTTATTCTATTCAGCAGCTCTAAGGTTGCCCAAACCAGTCACTAAAGCCACCTAAAGAACACAGTTAAGACACTACAAAAATAAATTTTGTAGCCTATTCTGAAGATTATTAAGAATCCTGCCAGATGTCATGGTGCACGCCGCTAATTCCAGTGACATGGGAGGCAAAGGCAGGAGGATAGCACGTTAGAGGCCAGAGGCATCCTGAGCCATTAGCAAGACTCTGTCTCAAAATAAAAAATGAAAAAGGAGTTGGGGTGCAGCTCTGTGGTAAAGCACTTGCCTAGCATGCACCAGGCCCTAGATTCAACCCCCAGTACAAAACAAAACAGAGAATCTCAGTGATAAATAAATATACTTAATGTATTTCAGCCAAAGAACAAAAATGTGTCATATTTGAGGACTGCTCTTCCACCTTGTGCCACATAAACTTTTATTACATCAAGCTTAATCACGTTGACAGGCTTGTTTTCTAAGTTTCAAATCATGTTGTGTTTCCTGAAGTTTGGGATCCTTACAAGCAGTATCCATAAAATTATTTAAAGTAGTTTATGGGCGATTTTGGTAGACGGATTTGTTAATGTTAACTCACTTATTGGCATAATTGTTTTGTTTGCCTTTCTTTGAATCCTGAACATTTCAGAATAGCATTTTTTCCATATCCATTATGCTTCCTAATATCTCTTTTGGGATACTATGATACTTTTCTCTAGCTAAAATGTAATGACATAGTTTTTTTCTATTAGTCTATTAGTGTTAAGTTATTATATAATGAAGACAATACATCTTGGAAATAATGCATATATATGTATATGTATATGTATATACATATATATATGAAAAATCATTCTATTTAAAGAAAGAAAAGTATAAGCCATACAGATTTTCACATAGCTATGAAAAAACTGAGAAGTAATATTTGAATGGCTGCGTTATAGGAAAATTGATGGTAAACAATTTCTTGGTAAACAAATGGATTGGCAAGCAATTTTTGAACGAGAGAAAATACAGAAAATCAGTTAGCAAAAGGTGAAAAGTAAAACCATAGCACAGAAAAAAATCCCCACTGCCTAGAAAACAACTTTCTAATTAGCAGTCTGGATGATGTTGAACCACCAAATGTTTGGGGAAGGCTTGATCTTCGAGCATCTGCTTGTGATGCTGTATTAATTTGCCTGGCAAACACTTATTTTGAATGGGCATACAAAAATGGGGCTTAGTTCTGACCTAATTCTGCACAAATGCAAACCAAAGATTGTCCCAGTTTCAGAGTAGTTAAACGCATTCAGTATCCCTGACACTTTTTCCTATGACAGTCCCATCTCCTTCCTTTAAGCAGCGGGCACTCTTTCCCTAAAGCTAAACCTGTTCCCCCTTCTCCAACAGCCTGGGTGGGACTTAGCAGCTCCTTTATCCTTGCTTGTGTTGATGAGCAGTGGAAAGGAATGATAGTTATAGAGCAGAGACTTAAGACTGCTACAATTTCTCCCAAATCTCAGGGATTATTAGACAGAATCAAGAACTGGTATGTGATCGTTGTGAGAGTAGGTTATTTGAAAAAAAAAATACGTGAAATTTTCTCAGTCTGTTGATATCCCAGGGCAGAACATTTTAATTTGCTGTAGGCATATGCCTAATGCCCCAAACCCATGTTCCCTCTAGAAAGGTGTATTGATATTGAAAAGTGTATGATTATGCTGTAGTCTGACTGACAGGTGTCAATCATTTCATCCCAAGCTAGGATCTCTAGGTCTTTGCAAGCCTTTGTCTAGAATGACCTGAGTTTGGTGAGATTCTACTAAGTCTTCTGGAAGTCAACCCTGCCTCACTGCCTTGTGAAATTCTCCTCAACAGCCCTGGGCAGATTTTTTGGGTCTCTTAGCTGTCCTTCTTCTCCCCTCACTCCCCTTTTCTGCTAAGTAAGGAGAATCCCAAAAGAATCTACTGAATCTTGCTAGGTTTTGCTAATCGTTGTGTTCTTAATACCCAGTAATGACTGTACTGAGTGATTGTATACATTGATCATTTGACTAAACGAGGAACAGGGCTGAAGAATGGATAGCATATAAGGATCTGCTTACAGTTTATTCCTGTCCTCCTTCCAAAAAGGATTTGAGGTAGTTTCCCATGTGAACATTTATATCCATGTTATAAGTAGTTGAAATAAAGCTAAATGAGGCAATACACTGCATAAGCAGTAAAAACTTTAATACCCCCTAGGTAACTAATCCCCACCAATAAAAGTTCTCCCTGAGGGATAAATTCAACAGAAAACCCAAACAAACTATATTCAAAAATACATAATATTTGTTAGATATAATAGAGGGCTATATCTAATCTGGGAAATGTATACACACACCACCAAATCCAACTGTGAGATTTTATTAAGGAAATAATGGTCCATCAATAGGATGGGGTGTTATGTAGTCATTAAAAATGATTATGTATATTATATAACAGCATGTAAAATGTTTATGAGGTGACATTAAGTTAACAAATCAGATCACCCTATGATTGCAACTGTGCTAAATGTTATGTATCCAAATCTATATACATGTGGACAAAAGAACGCAAAGAAAAAAGTCAGACATAAAACTAGTTTTATTAAAACAGTATTTAAAACGTCTTATGCTAGTATCATAGTGCTTCACAAGTTTGTTTGGTTGAAAATAAACAGCTCAAAATTGTTCTGAGATTTCTCGGCAATGGGTGGAATTCCCATTTGGTCAAAGGCATTGTACTGGACAGATTGGGTTTTCCTCCCCACATCTACCAGACCACGTACAAGGCTTATCTTTATTTCTCACTGTTCTTCAGCTAACCACACAAATTGGCTAAATACTCTGACCGCAAGTTTTCTCTTTTTCACTGTTAAGTCCTGACCCAGAGTCGGAACTCAGGAAAATTTTTCTAAGGTATTAAAAAACTGAACCTATCTACTAATTATTTCTTGAGGTCTTCTCTTTCACTACCATCCCACTATTTCTTTTGGCTTATTTGATTCTTTTTAGTATCTTCCCTGAGTTCTACCAACAGATTCTCAGCTGGTCCTACTGAGTTCATCTTAAGACACTAAGCAGTGAATGTATTGCAATTTCTTCAGCATGACCTATTTTCATTGATACCAGCCTTTCCTGAGCTTTATTTTCATTCATTTCTCTCCTTGTCTGTTTGGAAAAGTCCTGTTCAATTAATAAGACTCAACTCAAGATCTGATCCTCTTAGAAGTCATTCATATACAGGTCTGATGGCATACAAGTGTAATCCCATTGGGTTGGGAGGCTGAGGCAGGAGGATCACAAGTTCAAGGCCAGAGGCAGTCTGCACAACTTAGTGAGACACTGCCTTAAATCAAAATAATAAAAAAAGGGGCTGGGGTGCAGGTCAGTGGTAGAGCACTTGCCCAACATGTATGAGAACCAGGATTCAATGCCAAGCACCAGCAAACAGAGAGAGAGAGAGAGAGAGAGAGAGAGAGAGAGAGAGGACAAAAAGACATTTATGGCCCATATTCACAAGACTACTCTCATCTTATTACAAGTGGTTTTTAATTGGGCACCAATAGTGATTTTGCTCCTAGTCACTGCAGGAATATTCACTAGTAACTAGAGCTTTTTGATTTATTAGGAGGTGAGGCAGAGTGTGTGCTTACAGATCTTCAGGGAGAAGAGAGTGGATGATGCCCAACATCCTAAAATAGCCTACTACAAATAGGTATCTGGATGGAAACATCAACTATGCCAAAGCTAGACAAAAAAGAAAAAATAGCCCTGTATTTTAAATGTCTTTTCACTGAGCTGTCCTGTTGTCATACGCCTGTGGTCAGTATTCCATCACTTCAACTTTACATTCCCAGCTTTCATCAAGATCCTGACTGACAAATCACTAGAATTCAATCCAGGAGATGGATAAAGTAAGAAATAAATGAAAATACTATATTAAAGAATATCTTCAAAATACAAAAAGATTTCCATGATCCTTCCATATCTTTTTAATTATGTTAATTATATGCAATGACTTCCCAAAGCCATCATGTTTTTACTGTGTTAAATTTTGCCCTGTTGGACATCTGGAACTTTGTTCTACAAGTTAAAGCAAATGTTCTTTGACAAATGAAATAACATCCTATATTGTTTTAAACCAAAATACCTACACTTTTTAGAGAATTATTCCATTGCCTGTAATAAACATAGTAAATTGGGACAAAGTACACAAATTAATCATATGCAGAGAGCTCATTTGCCATGTGTGAGTTCCACGGGGGTGATTTAAATGTTTCAGGACTTCAGAGACACAGTGTGTGTTTATGCCCTGAATACTCAGAGAACAGGTGACAACTTCAGCATAACCAACTATCCAATTACTGGAGCGGCAAAGATGGGAGGCAGGAATCGCTGATGTCAACGTTCATGTGTCAGTGTCAAACAGGAGGGATAGTAATATTAATTAAGGAAGCAAGCTGACAGCTTGGGGCTACACACAGTTCACACAGCTCTTCTTCAGAAGAAAAACTGGAGGAGAGGTACCCCTTCCTCTTGTGGCTGGTAATTAGGCTTTCTGGGTCACACCATTCATTATCACTAATGTAGACTTTTCCAAGTGTCCAAGGCTTACCCTAACTTCCATAGCCTCCATTTTCTTTACCCATTTAGGGCAATCATCTCCTTCCTTCTCTTAGTTTGTATCCCCTAGGGATTTTCCCCAAACCCAATATCATTTCCAATCCTGTGAAAGATCAGCTTCCTAGAGCACATCAATCCTTATTCTCCTTACTGAAACATTCCTCTCTGGACTTGCCTTTGTCTCAGCCCACCTTCGCCTCCTCTCTAGCCTGGCCTTTTTATTGAATGTTTGAATTAATTTTTTATCAGTGTTATACAGTCTAATCTTTCCCATCACACCAAGGAGCTTAATATTCATGCTATAAAACCAAATAGAAGATGAATGATTGATTAAAACCAAGGTAATCTCATCATCCAAGTCACATTCAATTCTCCATACACTGTAATGCGGAGAGGTGCTGATTTCTCAAGAGGTAAAAGGGGGAGGGGGCATTTTAGATTGTGCTAGAACTGTTGTTCACTTCAGAAAATCTTATCTGATTTTTATTTATAAGGCCTTTCAGTTATTTCTCATATGTCTTAAGAGGAAAGTGGTTCCAAAATATGCTAAGTTTGAATTCTGTGTCTGACCGTGACTTGTTGTTGTTGTTAGGTGCCCTCGAGTCAGTATCCGACTCATAGCGACCCTCATAGGGTTTCCAATAGCTGACTGTTTCGGGATTGCCTTGGGAATGGGTTGCCAGGTCCTTCTCCCATTATGTGGTGCTGGGAATTGAACTTGGGACCTCAGAGACTGTAGCACAGTGCTCTACCAACTGAGCTAAATCCCAGCCCGACCGTGACTAGGACAAACTATTAAATCTGTCTGAGTTTCAATCTCTAAGTTAAGTCATTGCACATGGGAACAAAACCATGTACTTCATGTAAATTTTTTCTAATGTTAAAAATAAATGAGGTGCTTGTAAGAAACTCAGGAAGGGTCTGGCAAATAGCATGAAATAAACTTCAGATACATAGATCAAAACAAGAAGAAATAAGAAACTCTTTCTAATGAATTAATCCAAGGGACACATTTCTAATGACAATGACCATTATTTCTCCAGGCTCAATTTTGAAAAACAAGACAAAACAAAAAACAACAAAAGAAGAAGAAGAAGAAGAGAATTGGTTCAAGTTTCACAGAGGGTCTAGCAGGAGGATGAACCTTGGATGTCTGATCTAAGAGAAATCCTGAACAGCCTTGATTAACAGATCCAGCATGGTAGGGTCAAAGGTGCTCAGGACCTCTTCTCCAAAACCTAAGTTCACCTAGTGTCTTGTGTTCCACCAGAGAATTATTCCAAAACCCAAGAAAACTACACAGCAATATCAGCCAGGTAGCACTGGACCCTTTGATCGACTCCCTCTGCAGTGAGAGAAAAGAATGCAGTTCTTTTATCTCCTGGAGCTCAACACTCCATTACAAAGTGAGGTCAGAACCCAGTTGCCCATATTCTGCCTCTTAACCCTTATCTCCTGCAAAGTTCCTTGGGCAAAGCCATCATCCTACTAGTAAGTACAATTCCCCACTCTCACCTTTTTCAGCTTCACCACACCTTCCTGTGTTTCATAGTCTGTTGTGATTTCGAACAGTTCCATGCCGTCTCCATCAACAATATTGTACGTGACTAAGCCATTTTCTCCAATGTCTGGGTCTTTAGCCTTCACCCTTCCCACTTCCTCCCCCGGGACAGCTGCTTCTGACACAGACATCTGGTACACACCTGGAAAAAGAAGACATCTACTTTTATTTTCCTTTTTATTTGGCAGCTGTAAGACTTCAGATTTCATTGAATCCCAATTAAGTTTCTCAAAGGGTTTGAAACTGAACTTTTTATTGATTGAAAATATAAAGAAGTGAATGGATGGGAGGAAGATCTCAGATGACCTGCTTGCCAAAAGAATGTGTTCTACAAAGGATGATAAAACAATATTGGGGTCCTAGCTGAGATGTCAGGATCTCCTGTCACAAGTAAGGAAGGAAAACAGTGTTCAGTGCCATCTATCAGCAGAGAATAATGAGGACCCATGTACGTCTTCATGCATTCAAATAGCTGAGTCTTTTGATGTCTTTAAGATGATCCATGAATTATTTTCAAGGCTTACTGATGGCAGGGCTAAGTTTCCAGGAAGAAGTCAAACAACAAAAACTAAAACAAAACACTCCCCTCTATTTGAAAGCCTTAGAGGGCCTCACATTTATTTTAAAATCAAATTCAAATTTTTTCTTTCAAGGTCATATATTTTCTAGTTCTAAAGTTCATTATCTTTTTATTTGACCTCCTTCACCACCAGGTCAAGCATGACATCCTCTGAAAGTTTTCCCAGAGCATGGTCCTTTTATATCCATAATTATTTAATATTATTGGGAACCTAATATGTGTTAGCCTGCAGCTGTAGACCTGTGGCATCCGATCATGTCAGATCTTGGAAGCTAAGCAGGGTCAGGCCTGGTTAGTACTTGGATGGGAGACCACCTGGGAATACCAGCTGCTGTAGATTTGGGAGAGGGACCCAACAACCCACGCCCTAAAATCAATCTGCCATTGAAAACCCTATGAATAGCAGAGAAGCACTGACAATAGTGCTTCACCTGTTGTATGTAGGGTCACTATGAGTTGGATACTGACTCAACAGCACCTGAAACAACAACAATATGTGTTAGGTATTGTCATTTCCATAGGTGGCTTAGTAGGAAGGAAAATAGTCATTATTTCTCCTTTTTTGAGTCATATGAGGGAGAAAAGGAAAAAATAATGTATATATACTCTGAAGTCATTGTTGTTATTGTTGTTAGGTGCCATCATATCTTGTCTGAGTCATAGCAACCCTCATAGGAAACCAAAAAATAAAATATGGAAAAAGGGAAAAGGGTAATTAGTAAGTATTGATTGTGTGTGTAAGTATATGGTTTTGTGTGTGTGTGTGTGTGAGATAGTACATGCATGAATGGGTATCTGATTCGTGTGCATGGTGTGAAAGTGTGTGAGTGTGGTTGTGTATATGAATATGCTGTGCATGAGTGTGTGTATGAGTGTGAGATATGGATTTGTGTGCTTTTGTGTATGTGTATGAATGTGAATGAATGTGTATGCTTGTGTTAAATATGTGCACCTAAAAAGGAGAAAAGCAGAGAGACATTAATTTGAACAGGGTGATCACAGAAGATGTTCCTCAGATCAGGGCTTCCCAACTCCTGTGGCTTATTAGGAACAGAGCTGCACAGCAGGAGGTGAGTGAAGCTTCATCTGTATTTACAGATACTCCTCATCACTTTCATTATTGCCAGAGCCATACTCACACCCAGTCCATGGAAAAATTGTCTTTCACAAAACCAGTTCCTGGTACCAAAAATGTTGGTAACCACTGCTTTAGAAGAAGGTATCTAAAACCACTGAAGGGAGGAATCATGATAAGCATGTGAATATCTGTGAAATAAGTGTTATAGGCCCAGAAACAGGAAATGGCAAATAAAGATTCTGAGGTGGGAACATCTTAAAAATATACAGAATAACAGGAGGACAAATGTGACAAGTGAGTCCTCTGCTAAGAGATAAGAGAAGGTAGGTAGATTAGGTTTCAGTTATATATAAAAGGGCATTGTAGGAAATGGAAAAGATGTTGAGTTGTTTAAATTTGAGGAAGCCACTGGAAAATTTTCAGTAGGGAAATTAAATCTGACATTATCCTATTGCATTTTCAAATCTTAAAAATACGCTATGTAAGAAACAAAAGGGCAAATTCGGGGTTGGGAATCTTGCTTCTACCACTAAGGTAATGAAATTGAGCACATTACTTTCTTTAGTTTTAGTTTCCTCTTACATAGATTTTTATCAGTTACAGCACTACAGGTATATTATTTTGCTTTACATATTTTTAATGAGGGTCCTTATTCAACTTAATCTCACATGCCTTTCATGTTAAAGACAAGGTGATTATATCTCTCTGTAGATAATTAACAATGTATAGGAATGTTTTAAAAATCTGTTATAAGTGGATTTTCTCCAAATTTCATTCAAGTTGATGGCTGTGAAACTGGTACAACTGGGACAGTAGTGATATAACTTTACTATGTGATTCTCTATGAACAAGGGTATTAATGAGTACTCACTAATAATGCTGCTATGCCTTTTCCTTTCAGTAATAGACAGGATTTCTCAGCATTAGCGGGAAATATGGAAGAAAAGGAGATTAATTGACTCCTTTTCTTTGGCCATGATAGATAAAGCCAAGTCCGTCTCTGAGGGCATTGGTCCCCTTATATAGCTTCACCCAGGAAACCCAGTTTTGGTTTCAAGTTCCTTTCCAGGTTTACCTGAGCTTTTCCAGGTGTCTCAGCTTCCTCTATAATTATTCCTTAATGGTGTACTATCTTCTAATACCCCATGTGTCTATGAGCTTGTCATGCTGTGGAAGCTTTAGACATTTCTGTGATGCTGAAAGTTTTGCCCCAGGTATTTTAGATATATCAGAGCAATCCATAATGAACAGGTTTCAGTTGAGTTTCCGGACTAAGACAGATTATGGAAAAGGACGTAGCAGACCACTCCAAAATCAGTCCCTGAAAACCCTGTGAATGGCAGATCTCCATAATGTCAAATATAGTGCTAGAAATGACCCCTCACCCCACGCTGGAAGGCATTTCAGAAACAACTGGGGAGGAGCTGCCTCCTCAAAGTAGAATCAGCCTTAATGACAGGACTGGAGTAAAGCCCTTAGGACCTCTTTTTGCTGATGTGGCATAACTCAAAATGAGAAGCAATAAAGTGGCGGCAAAAATGGATTCAAACATAAAAATATGTGCATGGCACAGCGCTGGGTCATGCTTCATTCTGCTGTACTTTGGGTCACTACGAGTCAAATTCAACTCCACAGCCCCTAACAACAACAGTCTTTTAATAAATATTATTTATAGTCCCTGCTGTAACTTCTGTGTCAAGTATAAATTCATTTATATGCCAGATATAAGAACCTGGGTCATGCTGCCAAATTCCCCAACCTGAGCTCTGGATCGCCCTGCCCTTGCTCCCTGCACACCAAACAATTTTACCCTGTGGATAATAAAGCATGGAGCCTTGGAAATGTTATAGGAACCCTAATCTTAGGATCTTGGGACTTCAGAGACTGCAGCACAGCACTCTACCAACTGAGCATCCCAAAACAGTCAGCCATTGAAAACCCTATGAGGGTCGCTGTGAGTCAGATACCGACTCCACAGCACCTAACAACAGCAACAATCTTAGGATACTGAAACTTATACCCGACCAGACAAAGCACTTTACCCTTGTGACTTTTAGGACCCTAGCCAAACTGATATTTGCTTCACAATCTTCTACCTCATTGTTTCCTTTATGTAGGTTGTTGTCTTAGGATTCTTTTGAGTAACCATGGTGCCTCCTTGGGATCATATTTATTTGCCTTTCTTATTTTCTCATTGGCAAAACTGCCATCTCTTTGGTAATGTTACCAACATTACTGCCATCTCTTTGGTAATGTTACCAACATTAGTAGCAGGATCAGTATTATGACAAAACTGTATCTTTGTACTCACTTCTACATACATGCAGATTTGTGTTCAGATCTAGCTTTGCCACATTCTTAGTCAAATTGAGATACTTTTTGTGAAAGCCAGCTTTATTTTTAAAATGTAGGCCCTTGCAGAGATCAAAAAATACTAACGACTAATCATTTAATCATGGTACAGGAAGTTGTTGCAATTATGATTGTTAAATAAAATCTTTCAGGATCATTTTTCTTTTTAATTTCCTTTTCTTTTTCTTTTTAATTTCCTTTTCTTTTTAATTTCTTTTTAATTTCTTTTTAATTTCTTATTAATTTCTAATTAATTTCTTTTTAATTTCCTCAGAAATTCAAAAATGTTGTAGAACACCCAGATAACAATGGCTAAAATTTGTTAACAACTTATATCAGGGGTCATTATAAGATTTTACACTATCTTGTTTAGTTCCAACTATAATAATGTTGTTGTTAGTTCCTGTTGAGTTAGCGTCCAATTCATGGTGATCCTATGAATCCTATGAACAGGTGAAACAGTATTGTGAGTGTTTCTCTGTTATTCATAGGATTTTCAATGGCTGATTGTTTTTTGAGCAGGGGTTGCCAGATTCTTTTCCTAAGCATGCAGCATCTGGTATTCCCAGGCAGTCTCCCATCCAAGTACTAACCAGGTCAGACACTGCTTAACTTCTGAGATCTGATGGGATTAGACACCACAGTGGTTTGGCTGCAGGCAAGCAATAATAATACTATATAAATTAGATACTGTGGAAAAATATATTTCCCAAAAATGGTCGAAAATTACCTGCCTTCCCATATGCTTCCCCTCCAACATGAATTTGACAGTTCTTTTATTGAAAAGGTGAAGTTTGCATGAACTTTTAAATTTTGGCCACCTGTGACTACGGTGGAAAGAATGCTATGAGCCTTCTTAAGTTAGTATACAAAAGGCAATAAAATTTCTTCCTGATGCTCATGGGCTCTTGATCTCAGAACCCAGCCACAGAATCGAATAGAAGGAGAGGAAGTAGCAGTCAATATAAACTAGCCAGCCATGTGAGTCTGCCATCTTGGAGATGAATCTTCCAACTCCAGGGAGCCTGTCCCAAACTGAGCTATGAGAAACAGAGTGAAGCTGTCTCTCCAAGCCTTGCCTAAATTGCAAATTCATGGCATAATTTAATGATTCTTATCATTTTAAACCACTAAGGTTTTGGACAGTTTGTTACATAGCAATAAATAACTGATGCAAGTACTGTTATGTCCAAGTTAGTAATGAGACCAGTGAGATAGAGAAAGGTTAATTAATTATAGATTGTATGACTTAATACCTAATAAATAAAATACCTAACAAAATAGGTTTTTGGTTCCCAGGGTCATAGAACTTTTAATGACTTCTCTTTTTCCCGCTACCTCTTTCTATACAAGTTTCTTTGTTGCTGTTGTTGTTTGCCTCTTGTTTTTGTCTTTTGCAAGACCAATATGAAAAGCTCCTAGTTTTCTAGATTTTTCCTTTTGAAAGCTGAGTAAAGCAGGAAAGAGTGAGAGAAGATGAGGAACTTGTTGTGGCAGCGGCAAATGGAAAGCCAAGCCCATCTGCTTACTCTGTGGAAACTTTGGTGGGTTGTCATTGACATCGGTCAGTGTGATCGTCACTTTGGTTGTCCCTGAGAGTCCGCCCATGTGTCCACCCATGTCCTTGGCCTGGATCACTACATGGTACTCCTCCTTGGCTTCCCTGTCCATGTTGGGAAGAGCTGTTCTGATGATTCCTAGACACAAGAACAGGAAACATTGCAGATTTTCACATATAACAATGTTACAAGAAAGATATTTTAGGCATTGGGGAAGGAAGGATGAATAAAATAGCCTTATGATCTCAAAGAGAAATTACTTCAAAAAGATAATTATAAACAAAAGTAACCATACTTGAAATATTTCTGTATTTTTAAGCAAATCATTAAAATTATTTATATAGCATTAATTTTGCTTTGTTTCATTGCACATACAAGTTAAAACCACATTCTTTTCAGATAAAAAATCCTGAAGATTGAAATATCTCAGTGCCCATTGTATGGATATCCATGACTAAATCCATACTTTTGGACTTCTAGCAGAAGCTTTTAGAAATCTATTCCTATATGCAATTATTAGAGATATTTCTATAGTCAATATTAAGGATAAATTATGAGACATATATTTCAGGCAAACATTCAAATGTTAATTTATGAAAGAGTAAGACAAATGGGTTAGAAATACACACAATGCTTATATAACTACCATCTACTATCACCTATCATTTGCAACAATGAATAATTAATAACTGAATTCCTCATGAACCCTGAATACTGGACAGAATTTGCATGAAAACTATGCTCACTTAAGTCAGTAGAGAACATGGGGAAGGGTTTTCTTTCTGCAAATAAGTAAAACTTGCACTAGAAGTAGAAAGAGAGTAATGAGGAAGCCTTAACCCATAGTCCCTCTCTTCCTCCACAGCATTTGTATATTTCTGAGTAATACACTAAAACTCCCTGGGTCTTATTTTCCTTATCAGCTAAATAATTTGAAAGGTTCCAGTTGGCTCCAACTGGTGGTCACTAGCCACAAGCCCCTGAGACAAAGATGATTGAAATTTCCAACATCTCATAAGTCTAGATGAAATCTCACATTTAGCCTTGGTTAATGTGAAAGGCTGATGACAAATGACTCAGTTGAAATAATAGAAAGTGACTTCATAAACTATGGTCCTGAGCAAAGTGGATACAAATCAATGAATACATAAGTAAATGGAAATTATGTTAAATAAATGAGCAAAATATTTGATCAGTAGACTACATAAATACACATACACATATATTATAAATTATAAGTGAAATGATAGCTGAAAATTATTGGAAACATCTTTCAAAAATCTGAGACATATGGTAGAAAAGCAAGGGTCGCCTAGATAACATTGTGGATGAGGAGTTTCGTAGGATTTCAGTGGTTATTCTAATTGAGAATCACATTTGATACCAATGAAGTAAAACATTTTGGTTTGGGTTCCACATGTTTCATTTTTCTTGATTTGCTCTTTGTTTTCTCTATTTCTTTCAAGATACCAAAGTCCATTAGGAACCTTTAAGCACAGAAGGAGAGATCAGGAATCTTGCCTCTTAAAGCAGCATGAATCATAACACCCATCCATGACATCCCCCAGCCTGCCCAGTAGTCTTCCAAGCATGCTTTGAGAGCTTACAGTATTTATACCAAGCTCCGGGTTCTAGGGTCTCTTAATTTGGATCCACAGTGCAAGATCGTTCTGACATTAAAGTTGAATTTTAAGATCATCCTGTTATTGTGACATTGTGAACTATGGGGAGAAACACTAATCAATATGTTTCACTGCATAGCAACCACATATCCAGTACATGCATTGAGTACCTAACCCTCACACTAACTCTCCAAGGTGGCTCTCCTTATTCCCTCTTTTATATGTGAAGAAACTGAGAGTCAAATATATCTAAGGAGTAGGTAGGGCCTTCTTATTTATAACGTGTCACAAATCACAACCACACCACAATGACAGGGACATTCCATAGTACCTGTCTGCGCCTCCACTGAGAAGTAGGGCTGTCCTTCGAGGATACTGTACACTAACTTGGCGCTATTCCCATAAGTGGGATCGTCCGCATCCGAAGCTGTCACCTGGATTACCGAAGTTCCTTAAAAGGAGAATAAATTAATTAGCAACACCCCCTCAGCTTTTCAAATTACACTCTTGTTTACAAAGTTTCACTTTAAAATTAAACCCAGAGGAGAGTTCCACAATAATTCAACATGCTGTCATTTTCCTATAGTTGAGATGAAGGATGCTCTTCTTTCTTTCTTTTCTTCCTTTTATTCCTTCTTTCCTTCCTTTTCCTTTTAATTCTCATAGCTTAAAACTAAACTTTCTATATTCATACTATTCCCTGCTGTGTTTGGTAGTTAAAATAACAATATGGATGTTATTGCCAAAACATTCTAAGACCCATGCAATGAAAATATTCAGTATATTAAATAATTAGATTAAAAAATCTTCCCAAAGAGTATAATAAATGATAATTAATGATGAATTGCTTTCCAGGAAAGGACAGAGTGCAATCTTCCATCTGTAGCACAGCAATAAATACATCATTTTATTGTTGCTTTGCATGTAATACAATTGCTGAAAATACTGCATTTTAATTAATTTATGGCCATAAATATTGTGCAGAATGTTGTTCCCTACTGGCATGAAAATTGCCTCTTCCCACCTCTAAAGGGTCTAGTAGCCATGTAAAAAAAGCCACCAATAAAAACCCAGTGAGTTCTAATGCTTGCATTTCTGGGGCAAAAGGAAGGAAAACCAGGGAATTGAAGTAAGATGGGATTTCACTTTTTCCTTTAAAAAAAGGTCCTCTCTTCCTTGCTGGTCACAAGTAACAAGTATCTGGAGCATGGCATGTTAGGCTTCAGAATGAGGAGAGAGGAATTGGGGAAACTGTCAATTACCAAATTTCTCTGCACGAGGCACTGTTTAGGGGCACATTCCAAGTCTACTTCCAATATTTCTCTGCTAGACATTGTTTAAGTCCATTTGACTTGTGCAAAATTTGGTATGAGAGTTATAACATTTTGCAGTCTCTTTCACAAAGTTGTTGCCAGAGTTGGGAGTCTAATCATGGTCCAGCAAGCTTCAAAACCTAAGTTCTTTCTGTGACATTTTCAGCAGAGAGGCAGGGCCCCTTGTGGGAGGCATGGAGGGTGGGGAAGCATTTATACAACTTCTAACTATCCCTTACTTTACAGGATTGTTGGTTACTTGCAAGTGGTGTCAAAGCAAATCTCACCCTTTACTAACTACTCTTCTGTACTTCATTATTTCATATAACCCTCTGTGACCTCCTCCCACAGGCCAGGTGCTATTCTAGGAAATGGAGATTTATAGAGAAGAACACCAGCCTGAGTTGGACAGGGAAATTATTAATTTTTATGCTTAATTTCCTTCTAAAATTCTGTTACGTGCTCTACAACTCATTGTATTTTCCATCTATTTTGTTTAACCCTCATCATAGTGTATATTATCCTTCTTAGATGACAAAATGAAAATATAGGAGGGTGTCAGAAGTAGTTTGTGTTCACAAAGCTGGTCAAAGGTGTAATAGCGATTTGGTACCAGGACCATCTGACAACACAGAGACTATACTTTCATATATCAGAATAAAAAAGTCTGGGTGCTTTCTCTAAGGATCAAACAGCCCCCAGAGTTGAGAACAATAAAAATCCCCCTGAGTTAGCCTTTTGGATGACTGGCCTTACCATCCCACCCTTCCACCCCTACCATTCAGTTCATGACATTGTCATCCCCTATTTATATGGATTTATTTGATGTTTGCTATTTTTTCACATTAGAATCCATATATGAGCATCAAGAAAGTAAAGGATTGGGTAGAGAAAAAGGGAAGAAGGTAGGAATGGCTCATCCTGGCTTTCACAAAGAACAGAAAAAACTTGACTTTGCTTAGAGGAGGAGGGCGCGATTTCTGCTGCAAGAGGCTCCATATGCAGATTGGAAGGATCTTAGTGTATGAGGGTCATAGCTAAACTTTCTTGAGAAGGTTGATTCCTATAGTTAGTGCTTGCTTTTCTCATTTGTGAAATGGGCTGCTTGTCCCTGTTGATCCTTAAATCCTTTGAGCTTATCTGGTCAGACTGCCTTCCTGATCAGAATAGTGCTTCTACCTGGATACAGTGGTGCACACCTATAATCCCAGCAACTGGGTAAGTTGAGGCAGGAGGATTCCAAGCTTGAGGCCAGAGGCAGCTTGCTCAATTTAGCAAGACCTTATCTCAGTAAAAATAGCCGGGCATGGTGGTGCATTAAAAAAAAGTCGCAGTGGCTCGGGAGGCAGAGGCAGGAGGATCACAAGTTCGAGACCAGAGGCAGTCTGTGTCACTTAGCAAGACCCTGTCTCAAAAAGGTAAAAAAAAAAAAATGAGCTGAGGGTGCAGTTCAGTGGTCCAGAACTTGCAAAGCATGCAAGTGTGAGGCCCTAGGTTCAACCCCCAGTACCACCAAAAAATAATAATAATAATAATAATAATAATGAAAAATGGGCTAGGGGTACAGCTCAGTGGTAGAGCACTTGCAAAGTATGTATGAGGACCTGAGTTCAACTCCTAATACCACAAAAAATTAAAACAAAACAGAAAAATGAAATACAGAACAATGTTATTCACAGTATGAAAGATAAACATTTTTTAATATGAGATGTATCTCTTGAAAGTCCACCATTAAGCATGGTCTAGAAATCCAAATGGAAATGATTGCCAGGAGAAAGTGGCTAGTGAAGAAACCCTTCAAAAGTCAATGCTTTAGTAATTGTGTCTTCAAGCATATTAAAAAATCAATGTGTCTTTGAACATATTGGAAAAAAAAAAACACTTTGGCTTGGTGTGGTGGGTTTACAGCTTAATCCCAGCAACTTGGGAGGTGGAGGCAGGAGGATGGCCAGTTTCAGGCCGGAGGCAGCCTATATAACTTAGCAAGACTCTGTCTCAAGATAAAAAATAAAATTAAATTGAAAAAAAGGGACTGAGGGTACCTCTCAGTGGTAGGGTATTTACAAAGTATGTGTGAGACTATGGATTCAACATCCTTAGTATCATTTTAAAAAAAAAGGAAAAAGAAAGAAAAGGCAAGACCACCTACATCTAAATCAATAAATGACAACAGTGTTGTGATGGTGTGTATTGTGGATCAACTTATAAATACAAGTGACCCTAGATAGATTAATTATTGGCTTGTGTTCCCATCTGTAATACAGACAACTGGCCCCCCCTCACTGTAAATAGTGAGTGTAAATCCTCAATTAGCACACTGCTTACATGCAACAAATGTTACCATTACTGTTACTTAATGAACACCAGTATGCCCTAGTGAGCAGGCTAAGGTTTAGCTCAGTTGGTAGAGTGCTGCTTTGTGCTCCCAGAGGCCCTGGGTTTGATCCCCAGCACTACAAAAATGGGAAAAGGACCTGGCAATCCACTCCTGAAACAATCTCCAAACAATCAGCCATTGAAAACTCTTATGCATAGCAGAGAAGCACTGACATATTTCCAAGCATGGCACAGTGTCGAGGAGTGTTTCATTTCTATTGTATATTGGATTGCTATGCGTCACACCTGACTTGATGGCACCTAACAACAACATGTCCTGATAACTAGGTGAACATTCCTTATAATCCTATAAGAACAGAATTGTTGTTCTTTTTTTACAGAGGAAGAAACTAAGGCTAAGCGAATTGATGTAACTGGTTCCAATTCACATAGCTATTAATACAAAGGTTGTTGTTGTTGTTGTTGTTGTTAGGTGCCGTCGAGTCGGTATCCGACTCATAGCGACCCTCTGTACAACAGGGGAAACACTATTGTCAGTGCTTCTCTGCTGTTCATAGGGTTTTCAATGGCAGATTGATTTTTGGGAGGGGGTTGCCAGGTCCTTCTCCCAAGCCTACAGCTTCTGGTGTTCCCAGGGGGTCTCCCATCCAGGTACTAACCAGGCCCGACCCTGCTTAGCTTCTGAGATCTGACGGGATCGGATGCCACAGGCCTATGGCTGCAGGCAATACAAAGGTTAGGATTATCCAAATTCAATCACATTCTTTCTTTCACTCTTGTTGTTAGGTGGTCGAGTCGGTATCCGACTCATAGCGACCCTGATAGGGTTTTCAATGGCTGACTGTTTCGGGATTGCCTTGGGAGTGGATTGCCAGGCCCTTCTCCCATTTTTGTGGTGTTGGGAATTGAACTCAGGACCTCAGAGACTGCAGCGCAGCGCTCTACCAACTGAGCTATATCCCAGCCCTTCTTTCTCTCTACTGCTCCTCATATTTAATAAGCTTTGACTGTACAATCTCAAGTCCAATTTTAAGATTTGAAACTGCAGCTATACTCATGAAATATTTTGTGTGTTGTTTAGCCATAGAAGGTAGAGTATAAGTTCCATTTCCTGAGTTGGGAGGATAGGCACCAGTCTTTCCACCTCAGAGACCTCAGGCTGGGGGTGGAGCAGATCTCCCCACTTACGCACCCACATTGGACCTCTCAGGCACATTGGCATGATAGGTTTCATGCAGAAACTCCGGAGGGTTGTCGTTAATGTCCTGGACCTTGACGATGAATTCTGATGGTGGCTCCAGTGGCCTGTTGGTGTCTCTGTCCACTGCCTGAGCCATCAGTGTGTACTGGGCTCTCTCCTCTCGGTCCAGTGTCTTGGTGGCATGAATGTTCCCTGATTTGTCATCAATCACAAAAATGGTTCCAGCTCCTTCACCTGAGAGAATGTACTTAATGTTCCCATCACCAGAGTCAATATCGGAATGAAGCTGGGAAAAAAAAAAATTGAGATTTGTCACTTCACAGGGGATGCAATAGAGAGCTAGAGATTCACTTACAAGCTGGTTGCTACAGTGTTTGAGCACACCTGTGCACACACATAAACACACACTCACCCATACACATGCACAACTATAACCCCAGAGACTCAGGAATTGGAGGCAGGATTACAAGTTTGAGGCTAGAGGTAGCTTGCATAACTTAGTGAGACCCTGTCTCAAGGTAAAAAATAAAGTGTGCTATGGGTACAGCCCAGTGGTACAGCATTTGTAAAGTATGTATAAAAGAAAAAGGAGAAGTAGCAGGAGGAGAAGAGAAGGAGGAGTGGGAGGAGGAGGAGGAGGAGGAAAGAGGAGAAAAAGAAGAGGAAAGCAGGAGAAATGGAATGTCAGAGATCATTGCTTTGCAAGGTCACACAGCTGGGGAGAAATAAAGCCAGGGTTCAAGTATTCTTTTTATCCTAAAAGTCATGGATTTTCCTTTCCCTTTCTCTCTATCTATACACACATCTACATATATTGTTGTTAGGTGCCATAGAGTTGAATCAGACTCATAGTCAAACCCTCATAGGGTTTTCAATGGTTGATTGTTTCAGAATTACCTTGGAAGTGGATTGGCATGTCCTTCTCCCATTTTAGCAGTGCTGGGAATTGAACCTGAGACCTCAGAGACTGCAGAGAAGTGCTCTACCAACTGAGCTAAATCCCAGACCCCAGACTGCATATATAGATACACACATCACTTAATAGGTGTTTTGAAAGAAAGGCATGCCTAATTTTTAAAAACATAAATACACATTTATGCCATAAATGTGGCCTCTCAGTTCTGATTCCCTTTCCTTCATTTTCCCTTCTCAGAAGTCCCCATTGTTTTTAGTTTCTTGTGAATCTTAGAAAAGATGTTTTACTCTTAGCACATGCAAGCTTATCTCTACAGAGTCAGGCATGTCTTTGCTTACTTTTACATAATGAAGTGTCATAGAACACACATCATTCTCCATCCTGTCATTTTCCTCTAATTGTAATGTCAGGTACCTCTTCCGTGGTTATATATCTAGATCTATTTCTTCTGCCATATAGATGTTATTCTCATTTCTTCTAGCAGCCCTCACCAAAGGAAACTTAGGTTGTTCCCAGGTTTTTGTTACTACATGCAATTCAACTGATCAGGTTTTCCAGAAGTCTTGCCTTTTGGAGCACAAGGCCTAGGATCTGGGGATGCAGTTTTCTTGGAAGAAGGGCCCATTTTGACTGTAAAGAATGAGATGGGTTGCCTGAGGTGATAGATTGTAATTCCTCAACTCCTAGAAAGAACCTTAAATATTCTTGAGATTTTTTTTTTTTATCTTCAAGAAAGCCTGGAGACAAGATGGCATTTGCCTAAATGCACACCTGCCCTGAAGGAACCACCCAGATCTCTTCAGTACCATTCCTGTGCCTTTCGGCCTCACTCTGCTCCAGGTTTCAGAACATGGAACTCCCCCAAAGTCCTTGTCTGATTTTCCTGCAGCGATGAACTCCTCACCCTCTCTTGTCCAATCTCAGATTCTGCAGCTATCATCTTAATCTGAGCTCCTTGGCCCTTTGTGGGAAAAGACAAACATTACTTTCACTGTTCACGAAGGCTTAAAAAGTAGCCAAGTGAAATAAAAAGCCCAGTGGTTCTACCTGCTATATAAGGACAGCCATTTTAAACTAAAAATGTTTATATGCAAAGAGTATTTTAATAATAAAAATAATTACATTTAGTAATTCCAATTAAATATTAATAATATTAATATTTTATACATGTCATTTGATTATTATTATTACCATAATTTAATCATTATTATGAAACCAAGGCCTTGGAGGGTTGTTCAGAATCACAAAGCAAGATTGAACATATTGCTTTTTAAAATTTTTATGTGATTTCAATTTCCTGAAAACATCTAATTGATTTATAGTACATCAGGAAAATACCAAATAGTTCAGCTCAGAGGGATGCATGGAGGTGCAAATTCCAGAGACTATTTTGTTTATAGACCATGGCATTTCACAAGGGGAAAAAGGTGCACTTTCCTTCAGAATCTGTCATTTATTACAAGCCATGTGTTGTCATGAAATTATAGTCAACATATTTCTAAAAAATAAGGTCCTTTGTGTGGTAAACTATGAAGTTATTTGATGACCTTCCATGGATGAGTAGAATTACCCCAATCTTCATATAGGTTTCCTTAACAGAGGCATCATCCCCGCCAGGACAACAGAATGGCTGTGTTTGTCTTTTTGCCCTGGATCAGACCTATCAAAAGTCAGAGGAACAAAGAAACAAGTGGGAATGCCCAGATGCTGGACATTTCTAGAGGCCTTCATATATTGCATATGAATTTGGCAAGTTATTTAAGAAATTAAACAGACACATTTCATGATTGGCCAAATAACTGAAAATCTTACAGATACAAAACATTTCTCTCATTTTTCCTAGTTTTCAGATTTGAAAGTCAAATAGAAATTCTCTTTTTACGCTCTCTCTTACAGAGATTATCTATAGCACTGATAATGATAATTATTATGTTCCATGCAAAATGTATACTTAGGAAAATCATTCAATGCTACTAAAGGGACCAGTAGCTGAGGAATGAGCTGCCAATTCCTAACTACAGGGAAGGTGGGCTTTCTCTCTTCAAAGCACAGCAAGACTGTATCTCCTAAAAGAAATGTGAAACTCTATGGCTTTCCAAATTCTCTTTTCTTGGGCAATCTTGGGGCTGGGATTTAGCTCAGTTGGTAGAGTGCTGCACTGCAGTCTCTGAGGTCCCTAGTTCAATTCCCAGCACTGCAAAAATGGGAGAAGGACCTGGCAATCCACTCCCAAGGCAATCCCGAAACAGTCATCCATTGAAAACCCTATGAGGGCCTCTATGAGTCAGATACCGACTTGAGGGTACCTAACAACAACAACAACAACAGGAAATCTTAGGGCACTTAACCTTGAATGCAGTTAAATCAAAGGTTGACAGAGAATAGGCCACCTATCCCTCATACTTATAGGGAATGATCTCAGCACTGTTTCAAAAGGTAGGTCCACAAGACATTTTTCCCCTGTATGCAATCTGACATAGGAGTCATTCCCATGAGCTGAATTTTTGAAAATCACATACTTTTCAGAATGCTAGATTTTTCATTTTCCACTTTTATTCCTGTATTCCCTTCTACTGCACAGGACAATTGCTGGGTCCATAGAGATGACAAAATGGCTCTTCCGTCCCTTCTACAGCCTCCCACTCCAATACACACTGTTTGCCATTGACAAAGTCTCAAGGAAAAAGGTTCTATTTTCCCATGACAACCCATGAGCCACTCTATATCCCTGAAGTTCCACAGTCCTTGCATTGGATTAAGTCTCTTCCTCCTCTCTGAACACACAGCTCATCACATCCTATCAAGGAATTCTATATACCAATACCAGGTGCTATAAGCTTGGGAGAAAGACACAGCAGTCCACTCCTAAAACAATCAGCCACTGAAAACCCTATGAGTAGCAGAGAGGCACTGACAATAATGCCAGGCAGTGTTTTGTTCTTTTGTATATAGAGTTGCTACGAGTTGGACCTGACTTGATGGCACCTAACAATAACAATATACAAATTATTTCCCTGTGTTTCCATTTCTCAAAACTATTTCCACATCTTTCCATTTGGGGTATAACTGAATAAAAATTGGTCAAGAAGACATGTTCCCAACCCTAAACACTATTACTGAGACTATAATGAACCTCTTCCAAGAATATCAATGATTTGAATATGGAGTTCTGTTCTCATGTTAAGGAACAATTAAGAATTTTGTTGGAATTCATGAAAACCAGAAATGAACATCTCAGTCATCCCTTTTTGCCTTCCTTCCCCTTCACTGAATAACTTTTGTTTGTCTTTTAGGTAATAAATTATTATCATACCCTCCATGAAGTCTGTCTTCATTTCTCCCAAGCATTACCTTGTAAATTCATGACATTTGTATTGAATTTCACTATTCTCCTCCTCATTTTAGTATTTCTTTTTTAATTGCACAGACAAGTGTTTCTTTTCCCTTCTACTATGAACTCTTTCGGGTCAAAAGTTATTTTAACCTTGTTAACCATCTGCATATTACTGCATCTGCACACTAGTAGTGCTTCATTTTGTATGTGTATTAATCCCTATCTTGTGGTGGTTACTGTCACTGTCATCTGGAAAATAGTTGCATGTTTTGCCATAAAAGATAGTGGGAAATCAGTTTTGAAAATGTGTTTTGGACTCTACACTTACACTTTTTTGATGGGACTATACAAAGAGTACAGAAGATGGGGAGTGCTAGGAATCTGGAACCACCCCATCTGGGTTCCCCCCTCTCTAAGGCAATGGGGATAAACTTAGACCCATCCTATGAAACATGTTCATTTATCTCTTCATAGCTTGCTTAGTGCCAGGGCCTGGGGATATGAGGAAGGTACAGTCCCTGATACAAAACAGCCTGGGATCTAATGAGAGAGACAACAAATAGATACGCATAAAACAAAAAAGAAAGCTATGATAGCTGGATGCCATGGCATATGCCTGTAATCCCAGCAACTCCGGGAGCTGAGGCAGGAGGATTGAGATGGAGGCCAGAGGCAAACTACACAATTTAGGAAGACTGTCTCAGAATAAAATATTCAAAAGGAGTTGCAGGTGTCATGGTGGAACACCTTGGGTCAATCCCCCGGTATAGCCAAAAAAAGAAAAAAAGAAAGGAAAGAAAGAAAAAAAGAAAGTTACGATAAAAGAATACAAAGGTTATGGAAACACAAAGGAAGTGCAGCCAAGTTGGCATTAGGATATATTCAGAGAAATTCTTTCAGTTGGAGAAAAGTTACATAAATTAAGGGAATTTTTTTTCAATAGAGTGTTAAGCAGCCATTTTAAATGGAGTTTTGTGGTGCAAGAAGTGGAAAAGACTTAGGAGCATGAATAAGTCTACAGATGAGGGGGATAAGAGCCTGGAGGGATGTATGTATGAGAAGGTTGAGGTTTTACCTATTAGGCCATTAATGTTTGCCATCTTAGTATTTTCATTTTGTTTTGTCCATAATCTACTTTTCCAGTGGTAGAGAAAGATATTAAATGAAACGGGCCTTACCCTGCCCACAAGCACAGGATCAGGCCCCGTATACTCCTCGATCACAAAGAACTGGTTCCAGACCCAGCCTCTCTTGGAGCGCTGCAGCACCTGCCCCTCCTTGCCCTTCTCATGGTGCCCATGGAATGAGGGCCGCAGGTGCCCTCGTCGCTCCAGGGCGAGTGCCTGGCTGTGGCACAGCATGCTCAGGCACACCAGGGCAGCTTGTAAACAGTAGCTCTCCTTCATTTTTGGTTCTGTGGTAGGCACAGGAGAATGCAGCTGTCACCCCTTCCACCAACTGAGTGGCCGTCTTTCCGATGGTGGCCTCTGGGATGCGTCAAGCAGACCTCTCCTGGAATGGAATGTCTTCGCTCTCTGAGCATAGCACGTCAGGGCTGCCCACTTCCCCAGTCAGCTTCTGGAAGCAGAGAGAGAGGCGGGATTAGCTTCAGGCTTCTTCCTCACATTATTTCATTGCCACTTAGCAAACATGTAGGTTGGCGTATCAGTTTACCACTTGCCAGCTTTGGGAAGCTAACTGACTCCTTTGAGCTCATTTCTGAAATGGGGATAAGAATAGCACTCATTGCAAGGTCCTCACATAAATGAACAATGCATATGAGTCCCTTAGCACCATGCCTCCTACACACAGAGCACTCTATCCACTATTTATCAATCCATCATGATGGTGCTTGGCTATGTTCTTGTAGTAGAGAAATTTGGGGATCAGAGAAGGCCAGGAGAGGAACACAGAATCCACACAAGGTGTATAGTCCCCAAGACTCCTGAGACAGATCCAGGAACATCAAGGGTTCAAGGCCAGAGGCAGCCTGCACAACTTAGCAAAACCTTAACTGAAAAAATAAAAATTTTGTAAAAAATCGACTGAGGTGCAGCCAAGTGGTAGAGCTCTTGCAAAGTATGGGCAAAGCCCTTTGTTCAACCTCCAAGTGCTGAAAAAGAAAAAAAGAAAAGGAAGGGAGGGAGGGAGGATGGCAGGGAGGGAGGAAATAAGAAAGGGAGGCAGTCAGGGAGGAAGGAAGAAGGGAGGAAAGAAAAAGAAAGAGGAAAGAAAGAGAGAGAGAGAGAGAGAGAGAGAGAGAGAAGGAAAGAAAGAAGGAAAGAAAGAGAAAAAGAAAAATAATTAGAATTCAGGGGAGGCTGGGGAAGTTAAGAGAGGTTTCCTAGAGGACAAGATGGCTGGGGTCAATTCTGAAGTGAGAGTGACAATGATAAGGGAGAGGATGAGATAAGGAGGGAGAAGATGCCGAAGGAACAAAATGTCCTAAAAACTACAGGTGGTGGAGGTCAAAACCACAGCATATCCTAAGAATTTAGCATTATAAGAAGGAGTAAGGCAGGCAGGCAAAGGACTATTAGACTGTTAGAGAAGGGGGATCAAGGTAGATCCCAAGGAATCATGATGGTCACTAAAACATTTGTTAGACAAATAATAGGTCTAGTTCTCATTGACCCATTGGTGGCTCAATTATGGCTACAGTGATCAACTAAAGCTATAGTGTCAAAAAAATAGGTCAAGTTCACATTGACTCACTAGTGGATCTACTAAGGCAATAAAGATCAATTAAGGCTACTGTGGATTAATCCAATGGGCAAGATTTTCTCTTGTCTGGTCAGAGATCGACCAAAGAAGCCCAAGATCTTTCCTTAACCAGTCATCCTTACAAAGGATACTTCATATACTCTAACCAGGATAAACAAAATAAAACAGTATACCTTCTAGTTCATCCAAAGATCTTATTTCTAACACCCAGCTGTGACTCAGCTACTTATCAATAGTAAGAATGAACCACTGATATCTTCCATCTTTCGAAACCCTTTACAAGTTTCTGACCTACAAGTCCCTCTTATTCTATATATAGCATTCTGGTCCTTCTCTCTAGTTCTTAAGTAGTACCTTGGGTTCCTGGATTTCTACACTGGTGCTGAAAATGTAATTTTCCCCCACGGAACTACCCTTGCTTTTTGCCCTGTCTTCGAGCTCACACTTTCTTGCAGAGAAGTATCTTCTTCTTCTGCAGTATACACAGACTCCAGGTGTGACCCCAGCACCCATAACCAGAATCTTACCATCACTCCTACCACCAGTGTGAAGGATATCTACATGTTGCTGTGCATGGAGGAGGACACACTGATATTGAGGATGACAGTTCGTTTCAGAACTGGTGGGTCTAAATGGAACTGGCAAGTGTACTGGGCATTGGAGGAATAACTACCATGAGCTAATTCTTTGCTCTCTGGTTTGGAAGAAGTGGTAGGGGGAAAGGGAACAGAAAGGAGAAAGCATAGATCTTGGCACAGTGGAAGATAAGTAGACTGGGAGATCAGATAGACTTGGGTTGGAGTATCCCTTGTATATCTTACAATCTGCTGACCTTGGTCATAACCATTAATCAATCTGAACCTGTGTGGTCTCTGGCAAATGACAAGGATGATAAGAACTGCTGCACCCACATAGGGTTGAATACAGATTCAAGACCTGGGTATGTGCTGGGTTTCATTCTCTGTTCTCAGAGTACCACAATGCAAGCCTGCAGGTTTCGCTCAGCAGATGGGGATGTCTTTGCCTTGCAAATGGGGATGCCCAGAAGAGGGCGATGAGGTGCTTTCTCAAAAACAGGAATCAAGAACAAGAGTTATAAGGCAGACATTTGGCCTTGTTGTTAGGTGCCTTCGAGTCATATCTGACTCAAAGTGACACTTATAGGGTTTTCAATGGCTGATTGTTTTGGGATTGCCTCAGGAGTGGATTGCCATGTCCTTCTCCCATTTTGGGGATGCTAGGATTTGAACTCAGGACCTCAGAGACTGCAGAGCAGCACTCTACCAACTGAGCTAAATCCCAGCCCCAACATTTGGCCTTAGTAGTCTAGAAATAAAGGAATTGGCGGAATTCTAATTTGTTGGTGCAGATTCCTTCCTTTCTGGTGGTCTCTGACACTGTCAACCCAAACCTTTCTGTTTCCTTTGGAATATGGCAAAATAGAATGCAGGGAGGCTACAAATGTGCAGTTAATGCCAAGTGTCTACCAGTGTCCTCAGTAACAATTTATGATTGTATTTTAGTCGATTTTCAAAGAATAGAGAGTTTAACCCCTTCATATTTGTTATATATGCACATTCGTGGGTAGGTAAAAGGTTGTGTGGGAGAATAAGGGAGTTTGAAAAGGCATTATCATTTAAAGGGCTTCATCCTCATACTCAGCCTTTTAATAATGCATCAAATGCTATTTCCAACAAACCAAATGGATGATGGGGAAATGGTGCAGAGAGGGCCCCTGGAGAGGTCAGATACTAAAACAAGGCCATAGGAGAAAACAGAAAGATCTTGGCTTAAGTAAGGGAGCTTGGGATTTGGTCAAGTATCCATCACTTGTTATGGAAGTTCATCTGTTCCTTTCTCTGAGGTTCTGCCTCATTCTCTGTAAAATGAAGCCCTTTACTGAAATTTTGTACTCATAGCTCCCTGCTTTAAATTCATGATTAGAGTTCTGGTGAGAGAGTGTGGGGGCATTTCTTTCAATTTATGTACTCTCTTCACTAGATCTGAAGCTTCTCCATGGGTGGGATTATATCCTATTCACAATATATATCCAGAATCTGAGCTCAAAACTGGCCATCCATAAAATCTAAATGTAGGATTTAGACTATACACTTCAGCTCCAAACTTAATATGGCCTCTATAGAAATTCAAGAAGAAGCAAGAGAAAGGAAAGAGCATATGGTGCAACAAGATTTCTGCCCATTTTGTACCATGCCAAGTATTAAGTGTTCATTCACAGGGTGATAAATTATTCCTGCATATAAACTGTGAAGTGTATTTGAAAAAAGGGGCTTAATTAAAGTTGATATTTTGGCACCTCTTTCTTCTGGCTGCCATTTTGCTGTAAACCACAATTATTTCTGACACTAACATGTTGCAAGTAGATGACAACTTTTTTTCCCCTTTATAAAACATATAGCTTAATATTACTGAGTTTAAGAATTTCCATATGACCAACAAATAATAAACAATAAACCTCACCCTTTTTCAGAGAGATAATAGTATTTATTGTTTTCTGTTGGAAAGAATAGGAAACCAACCTATTTTTAAAAGTAATTGACCAGGCTCATTATTTTTAAGTGCTTATATGAACATAGGGCTCAGGTTTAGCTCAGTTAGTAGAACACTGCTCTGTGCTCTTTAAGGCACTGGATTCAATCTCCAGTACCACAAAAATTGGAGAAGGACTTGGCAGCCCACTTCCAAAAACAATCCCAAAACAATCAGCTATTAAAAACCCTATGTATAGCAGAGAAGCACTGACATAGTGTCAGGAATGGCACCGTGTTGGGAAGTGTTTCATTCTATTGTATGTATGGTCACTATGACTTAGATCTGACTCCATGGCACCTAACAACAACAACAGCATGAACTTATGCAATATACAAAAGTTGTTTTAATGATTAATTTTAATTTTTACAAGACAAATTTTAAGACTTTTTTACTTTTTGACTTTCAGAATGAAAATCTATTTAAAAATGGTTTTTCTAGTCACTGTTCTAAAACTTTATGAATATTAACTCACCTATTGATTTCTATAACAATATGAATGAGTACTATGACTATTCTTGTTTTAAAGCATATGGAAACTGAGTGTTAAATAAATTAAGCAATTTATGCTAGGATAGGCTTCTGGTAATAGCAGAGCCAAGACCTGAACCCAGGCCGTCTGGCTCTATTGTTTGTTTTTAACCAGTGATCAATATGCTCTCTTGCTCTTTGTTTTTGAAGTGTATAAGGATATTATATGGACACTGATAAAAATGGTAACCAAGAAGCCAACCAAGAAGCCAATGTAGAAAGTTAAGACAACATTGGAATTCTGTGCATATCAATAATATGGCTAAGATGAAAATATTAATAATAGCTGACACTTCTCAAGTGTTATCTATCTAACATTCTTGTAAAGGCTTTCTATGATCTGAGTAATCAAATTATTGTAATAACCCTATAAAGTAGCAAACTGTATTGTTATTCCCATTTTACAGTTAAATATTCAGAGGCACATAAAGATAAAGTAATTTTCCCAAGGTTACAGAGGAACCCAGTGCAGGAGGTGGGACTGAACTCTTTGTGCTTGGTTCCAGGACCTGCATCCCTGCTCCCTACAATTCTACCTGCTCCTGCCTCTCTAAGAAAGCTAAAGAGCAAACATCAAAACTCATCACCATATCTACACAAGAGCCTTATCATGATAATCACTTAAATTTGAGGAGCATGGAATAGGTGGGCAAACTATGACCAAAATACTAACCAAATCAAAAAGAGAAAGAGAAAGCATTTCATAGAAATGGTCAAAGTAAAGGGGACCAAGAAGAGACTGCATCAGTCCTATGATGGTGTAGTATATCCATGTTCTAACCTACACATTTCATGAAACATAACATTTTTTAAATTTATTTTTAAGTCTATTTCAGAATTTCTAAATATACAGGTTGGGATAGGGTTTAGCTTAGTTGGCAGAGCACTGCTCTGTACTTTCCGAGGACCTGGGTTCAATCTCCAGCACCCCTAAAACAGGAGAAAGAAGGTGGCAGTCCACTCCTGAAACAATTAGCCATTGAAAACCCTATGAAGGTCACTACAAGTTGGACATGACTCAACGACACCTAACAACAACAACAACAACAACAACAATAAATATATAGGTTAAAACAGGGTATTCAGGGAGCTTTTCTTTTCCAGAATCTAGAGAATTCATTGATATATCTAATGGTAGAGACTTCACAAGAATCTCACAAGAAAATGAATAGGAGACCACCCTCCTAAGGAGACCTTGATGTCGGTAATAATTAGGGAAATATATCAACGCTCTAATTAGTTTTAATAAAGTTCCCCAAGGCACTTCTTGAGCAATCTTTCCATTAAAGCATTTTCCATCAGCACGCCAGGATACCTAAGCATCGGGGTTCCACTAACACATGTTGGGAGACTTTATTTTATGATGGGAACACATTGCTTGGAGGGAAAAATAAATGTTGTTGAAAGTCACAGGAGTAATAACATGACAGGAAAATGGATTTGCAAAACCACCAGTTCTGAGTGGAAGGTTCACCCTCTACGTTGAGAGCAGATAGCCCATCATAAGCTACTGTGCCTTGAGCATAAAACTCCCTTGCTGTGCCTGCTTTTGTCTCTGGAAAAGAAAATGACATATATGGGTGTTTAAATGTATTTGGACTCCTGCTGGAAATTGTTATCGGGTACAGAAAGAAAGACGAGGTGCTTAGCAAAAAGCAAGTGGATTTGGTTTCTCAGTTTTCTACTCCCCACAGAGCTAGAAGTATCAGACAGTCTGACCCATGCTTTTTATTCCAGGTAGTTAATTTACAGCTAAAGACAGGTTATCGTTACATTAAAAATATTTCCAAGCCTGGCACCAGAACTCAAAATCCCAGTCTGTATCTGCAATACCTCCTTGTTGGTGAGCTCAGGGGCTCTGATCTCCCCTTCAACAAACACAGCTTTGTAACCAATTGGATTCTATTATGCAAATTAATTCAAGCATATTTTATTCCCAGTTCAGATCTCATCATTCAGCGCTGAGCTAGTTTCTCCTTTAAAATCAAATCAGAGGAATTATGCCTTGTCTGTGAAAATCATAGCGAAAAGGGACAGGAAGTATTACAAGAATTATTGAATCAAAATTCTTCTTCCCTGATTTTTACAGTTGGAAAAAGGCAAAAGCTTAGGGTAATCACTTCTTCTCATGTGCAAAATACACTGTGGGGACTGCAAAAGGGTTATGATATATGTGGCTCCATTCTCTAATATCAAATTCAAATATTATATTATGCAGCAAATAAGGTCCCTCATCAATGATCAGGATGTTCTCTAAAGATGAATGGAAATTTTAAAGCTGCTCCAAGGTAGATCTGATTCTTTGCTTCTGGAGAAATAGAGAACCACAGGAGCTCAACTATGGGAATAGAAAGATCATACCGTATCTGTGTGTCATGCAAATCTTAGTCCAAATCCTAGTTCCCTCACTTACAGGTTACAAAAAATTAAGTCAAAGTAATAGCACTCTCTTTGTCCAGGCATCTGATTTTTTAGCTATTGGCCAGGATGCTCAGGGCTTAGTACATACCCTTTATTGCAGTTTCACCACATCTGTATATAAATATTACTTAGATTTTATCTATGAGAAAACTGAAGCTCTAAGTTGGAAAGTAACTCACCAACATACACCCTGAATTGCTGGTGGATATTGCATTTTAAATTTAAGATTACATGATTGCAAAAATCACACTCAGCTTTGGAATGTTTTATCTGGCTCCTAAGCTCTGAGATGCCACATTGCTGATCTTCAATACAAGAACACATCATCCACTTTCAAGGATCATTTCAGCTCCAAAATTAAATGTGATATTGAAAATAATCTTTGTTAGATGTGAATTCCATTTATTCCCTAATTCCCTAATTCTATACAGTCAACCTTTATGTTCTTAGAGTCTCACAGCCATAAGGTATCATAGGAATCAGCTTAAGGTCCAAGATCCCATACTTGTAGAATCATCAATTATTTCTGTATTCAGTAATTAAATCATCTTCGAATTATAAGATGACTATAAGATGACTATGTACAACATGTGCAATGAAGAATTTATTATTCTTGCTCTATTCAATCCTTAAGACACCCTTTTTCTCACTGTAATATTTTTAAATGTTAATCATTAAGATGAATAAAATACATCAACACATATAGGAAACAGCACTGTTGGAAGTGTCATCCCTGACTACGAATAAATGCTTTATATGAATGTGTACAGAGAGAGAGGTTTCATTTTCAATTTTTCTTCTGCATGAACTAAACTACCTGAGGGAAGATTAGGGCAGAGTGGCAATGATAAACTGATGTTTAGCATAATGTAACATCATTTGTGATATGAAAGGCCTATGTGTAAACCTCCCTTTGTCTCAGAGCCATAAATACATATAAAGCTTTCTTTATTTGCCTATTTCTCATTTGGCAGTGAGTTTTCAGTGTCAGGCCTGGGTGGGAACTTGAGAATACAGAAGTGTCAATGTAGCTCCAATCTGTAGACTATTCTCAAGTGGTAAGACCTTGAACTCTGCAAGTGGTGGTGCTATGAAGGACTGGTTTGGAAACAAAGAATACTGGATTTTAAACTCAAGTATACATTCCAAAGTTCTTCAAAGAGGAAGCATCCTTGATGCAACCCTTTCTGTTTCAAATGCAGGCAGCTTGTTGTTGTTATTGTTAGGTGCCGTCAAGTTGGCATCCGACTCATAGCGACCCTACATACAACAGATGAAACACTATTGCCAGTGCTTCTTTAATGTTCATAAGGTTTTCAATGGCAGATTGATTTTTGGGAGTGGGTTGCCGGGTCTGTCCCCCAAGCTTATAGCACCTGGTGTTCCCAGGTGGTCTCCCATCTAAGTACTAACCAGGCCCAGTCCTGCTTAGCTTCTGAGATCTAACAGGATCGCATGCCACAGGGCTACAGCTGCAAACATAGGCAGTTTAGTACATGATTAAATTCTAGAACCTCAGAATTAGATGACAAGTTAAGAGTTTCACCTATTAGTCTTTCACTTCCAAACACACAAGGGAAAATTGAGATTTGGGGATGATATATAACTTATCCATAATTGATAACAAAGTGAACAAAACCTCAACTCCTCACAGTATAGTTTGTTTTGTTTTTAGGTGCTGCCAAGTCGGGGCTGACTCATAGCAACCTTATGTACAATGGAAGGAAACACTCCCTGACACTGTGCCATGCCCAGCTCTGTGTCAGTGCTCTTCTGCTCTTCGTAGGATTTTCAATAGCTAATTGTTTTGGGATTGCTTTGGGAGTGGGCTGTCTCATCCTTCTCCTGTTTTTGCAGTGCTGAGGATCAAATCCAGGGCCTCTGAGAGCGCAGAGCCACACTCTACAAACTGAGCTAAACATACTAGAAAGGAAAAACAAAAGGAGAGGGAGAGAGAGAAGCATGAGCAAGTGAAAGATAATTTTTATAGCATCCAACTTGCCTTCTCTCCCAAAAACCTGGTTTAAAATCAGTCTTCCCTTTCAAATCATTTCTATGGAAACAAGTAGCCCAGGTTCTAAGAGGAAAAAGATTCATAAGTCACCTAAGAGAGCTTTTTAAAGAGGAGAACATGGCTAGGAATAACAATCATAGTATTCTCCCTGGAATCTGACATCCTGCAGAGCCGAAGGTGTCCTTAATAAGTGACAAAGACTTCATATGGTGTTTTAAAATGATTACTAAAATCAAGGAGAGAGTGCCTGAAATCACCAGTTCCTAGACCCTTTAGGATTCTGAGATGTGCATCCAGTTGACTCTCATCCATGGAGATACACATGTATCTGCCCGACATCATCAATGTGTGAGTTCCACAAAACAGGAGAGAGGAATAAGAGTCAAGCTGCATCCTACTACAATGTGGGTGGGCTATTCTGGAGGTCTCTTCTCTAATGTCCCTCCTTGACCCACCACCTGTCAGCTGACTAAACCTCAGCATATTTTTTAATGGCTTTTGTGTATATCAACAGGGACTACCAGGGTCATCTCACCTGGTCTATTTTTAGGAAGCTTCATAATTATCTCATTGTCATTTCAAATAATCCAACCTTTGAAGCCCAACTCTTTCTTTTTAGTGTATTAATGTCATTTATCAACAGGGATGAGCTTTAAAAAAAAAAAGAGATTGAGGAAACAAGAGCAATGGAATATAGAGAACTCATCAAGTGCCTTGTACACATGCAGAACATTTTCTGAGGAATGTGCCCAGCACTCTCAGATAGGCAGGACTTCCAAAGGCAAGGAGAAGTGTCTTTTGTGGGTCTCAAATGATATGATTCACTTAATTAGATTTTTCATAATCCCAGGTTAATCCTATTAAGAATTACAGACGTGAATATTTGACTTGCCTGGCAGAAAGATCTATTGTTCCAAAAGCATTTCTGGAAAAAAATACCTTATTTTTAATTCATTACCAGAATCACTTCTGCCAAGATGCCCTTTCTCTCTCTCCTCCCTTAGGTAGATGTGACCATTTCCTTTCCTTTGGATCATGCCGTCCTTTTGTAAAATTTAATAAAGGCACTTTCAACAATTCTTTGCCTTTAAATACATCTTATTCCCCAGGATGTATTAAGTTCTCTAAGATTCTGCATGATGATTTACTCCTCATAGGATCCCTTCCCACCAGGTGCAGTGAGTAGAGAACTGAGTATCTAGTGTCTCTCAACCTTGACTAAACATTAAAAACAACTGCTGTTGTTGTTGTTGTTGGGTGCGGTCGAGTCTGTATCCGACTCATAGCGACCCTAATAGGGTTTTCAATGGCGACTGTATCAGGATTCCCTTGGGAGTGGATTGCTAGGCCCTTCTCCCATTTTTGCAGTGCTGTGAATTGAACTCAGGACCTCAGAGGCTGCAGCGCAGTGTTCTACCAACTGAACTAAATCCCAGCCCACTAAAAACAACTGGAATGTTAAAAAACTCCATCGCCCTTCCATCATTAACCTAAATCAAGTAAAATCAAGAAAACCTAGGATATGGCATTTTTGAAGTTCCCAGGTAATTCCAATATACACACAAAGTTGAGGTACACTGGTTAGGGTTACACTATTCAATAGGATAGCAACTAGATATTCATGGCTTTAAAAATTTTTAATTTAGTACAAAGTTTTACAAGGTACCAATGTCATCTGAAGTGCTCAGTGTACTAATACCATTTCAAGTGGTCATTTCAGTCACTGAAGAAAATTGTTTTAGTCAGGGTTGGTCTTACACACTAAAAATTATTCTCCAAATCATAAAACATCTGTTTGATGAAGGTGTGCAAAGAACACTGCACTAGGAATTCAGAGACCTATCACTAACTCATTGAAGAAAATCCAAAGACCTCAGTTCTCTACCCATGAAATGAAGGCTTGGTAGTATTGGTGGCTCTCCAAACATAATCAGCAGAATACCTTGAAAAATACAGTTTTTTTGTGACAGGCTACAATGGGAAGGGATGGTTGAGCCCACTGACTCTGTATTCTACAGCACACAGTATAGATGGCTAGATCTAGACAAATTGCTGTTTGAAAAGCAGATTTACTACATTATCTATCTATCTATCTATCTATCTATCTATCTATCTATCTACCTACCTACCTATTGCCCTCCCTACCTACCTATTAAAACCATGATACCTTGATACCTAATAGATGCCCTGTCTCTGCCCAAGAGCAGGTGAGTAAATTCTTGCTTCAGTGCCCATAATCTCCTGGTATAGGGAGAAGGCCATCAGTGGGGAGGCTTTGGGACCACTGACAACTAACTTTCCTTCTCTTATGAAGAAGAGGATGAATGATGCCTGGCCTTCCTCACTCCCAAGTTAATTTGAGGGTCAAATGAGATAATGGATTGGGAAGCTTTTATAAAACGTAATGTTGACTAATGGGCAAGAATAAGGATGATGAGATATTGACATCAGGGGAAACTTAGATTTCTTTAGCTAATTTTAAAAGCTTTGACTTTTAACCTATAGTATTGTGGCCTGTAGGTAAATGTAAATTATCTTTTACTACTACAGAAAGGACAGGCGACTCTTTTCTCTGACGGGTTATAAAATATCCAATGCTGGAAATAGGTCCATGTCAATGTATATAGACTTATTTTTTGCTTGCTCCAGAACCCAAAGGGATTCCATTCCATTGACATGTGAGGATGCTGGCCCCAGCTCCTTGGCAAGTGAATGATATGTGGTAGCCAGAAGGTGGATGTTGGATTTCCACAAGGAAAACTATTATTTTTATATATGAGCAGCAAACCCATTAAGGATACAGGTTAGAAGTCTCTCTGCAAAAACTCTTGGCCAACCACCGTGTATGGGGATGAGAATGCAGCAATTGTGGGGTGAGTGGACAAAGCTGCTCAGAAGGTAGGATGGCTGTTTTGCCAGATGATTTCTATGAGGCCATCTTGTCAAATAACTTATGATCTATTAAATCTATGGTGGAGCCAGTCGCATGCCTGTAATCCCAGTGACTGGCGAGGCTGGTGAAGGAGGACCATGGATTCAAGACCAGAGGCAATCTGTGCAATTTACTGAGAAGTTGCCTCAAAAAAAACCAAAAACCAAACCAAAACAAAAAAACACCAGGCCAGTGTTGCGATTTGGTGGTACAGCACTTGCCCAGCATGTAGAAGGCCCTAGACTCAACCTCCAGGTCTAGGAAAAAACAAACAAACAACAACAACAACAACAAAAATAACAGAAAAACACCTCTGTTAGTGAGTTTTCCTGTACTAATCATCTTATTAGCTTCTTCTTACTGAGTACCTGCTGTATGATAGGTAATTGTGTGCCTTGCAGACATTCTTGATAATCTGTTGATAATTCTTGATAATCCCTCTAGTATTTTCAGGTAGTGAATATTATTACCTCCATTTCCCAGATAAGGAAACACGGGTGTGGAGCACCTTAGCTTGTATTCAGTTTACTTAATACACCAAGATAGTGCTCAAAATGGGATTTAAAATCTTATACAGCCATATCACACGGTGTTCAATACCATTTGATCTCAGAAGCTAAGCAGGGTCAGGCCTGGTTAGTACTTGGATGGGAGACTGGGAATACTGGGAATACTGGGTGCTATAGGCTTATGAGAAGGACCTGGCAGCACACTCCCCAAAATAAACAATCAGCCATCAAAAACCCTATGAATAGCAGAGAAACACTGACATAGTGCCTGGCATGGTACACTGTCAGGTAGTGTTTCATTCTGTTGTACATAGGGCTATGAGTCAGATCCAATTCCAGGGCACCTGACAATAACATCAAATGGCCCATCTGGAAGCTTTTGCTCTTTCACCATTTGACATGGTACTAAAATCTACTTTTCTCTAATTCTCCTAAATTTTGCTTTCTGAAAATACTCAGAACTCAGCTAGCTTTTTTTTTCTGTTTAAGAAATTTGGGGAGGCTAAAATTTCCATCATGGTTAATTGTTAAGAATTTAATGAAACATGTTCTTCATCCTCAAGGATGTTACACATTACTGGAATTTTTAGAAAGTAGAAATTGGCCACAGGATCTTATGTTCTCCAACCTGAGAACCTACCCTTGTGTACAGGAATTGCCCCCACCCTTCCCCAGATGTTCTCCATCCTTCTCAACTTTTTTAGATAGTCCCTGAATAAAAGAATCATGATTTTCAACTTATCTTCCACAATGTTTTTCACACTAGAACAAAATTTTGTTCTATAGTCTTCCCTGCCTAAGTCTCCAAAGAAGGTGCTAATAAGTAATAAAATGAAAACAGTGTGGGGAACTGTAGGAAGGCAGATGGATGATAAATATCTTCTAACAAATGGAGCCAGCCCAACAAGAGACAGCTCTGTGAGATGTCATGAGCTCATCATTGTCAAAGAGGCTGGTATGCTGCTCACGGAGGGATTATGTGGGGTTGGAGGCATAACATCTCCCTAGAAGAAACATATACAGTCAGGGATGTGTTTAACCTCCACTCTTGTAGATTGTACATACCATTGACCAACTACATCTTGTTCCAGAAAGATTTACTGGAAGGCTAAATTTGTAATCATAGCCTCCTGGGCAGAAAGTGTACTTCTGTTTTATGTCCTAAGGGAAAGCCCATTTGCAACTCAGCTGTCCCTATCAACCAGGGAGCAGATAAAGGTCTATAAAATAGAGTAACTATAAACTATGAGGTCCACCAATGAGGACTTTCTCCCTTCCTGGTAAGGCATCCATGATAGAAATGCCTACCCTTGCTGGGTACAGTGGCACATGCCTCTAATTGCAGTGATCCAGGAGGCTAAGGCAGGAACATCATGAGTTCAAGGCCAGAAGCAGCCTGTGCAATTTAGTGAGGCCCTGTCTCAAAAAAGTAAAAAGGGTTTGGGGGTGGAGCTTAGTGGTGGGGCACTTTCCTAACATGCACAAAGCCCAGGGTTCAACCCCAGCATTGAGAAAAAGAAAGAACGACCGGAAAAAAGAAAGAAGGAAAGAAAGAAACAAAGAAACAAAGAAGAAAAAAAGAAATACCCATCTTTGCACCTCAAGGATGGTTGTCCAGGAAACCACAGAATCATGGCCTGGTCTTCTGGTTCAGCCTCTCCCTACTTCTGAAACCACCTATGACATTAGCCTGGACTCTGCAACCCCAAGAGTCAACTTGTATCCTCTTTTTCATGCCTAGAGAATATGTGTCCGAGACTTAAATTCCAGCAACCTAATCTAGCTTGACCAGTACTCACAAAGGGAAGAACTCAGCACTGGAAAGATAGTTGATTTAATAAATAAATACACAGAGAAAATAAAGATCAGCTCCAGAGAAAGTCAGTTCATTAAAATGAATGTCACATATAAACATTTAAAAAGGTCAAGATATATTTAGGATGGCATGACTATGTGACAAAGAAAGGAGATAGGATCTAGATATGGAAGAATATAGCTAAAATTTTTTAAGGTAGAAATGAAAGGAAGATCCTTCTGCTCATCCCTCCTCCTGGCTATGCTCTCCATATCACAAGTTCAAGCCACGTTTCCTGGGAAACCCACTGTCTCATCCTCATTGTGACTGCTGTGCTGAAGAGAATTCCCATTAGATCTCTGAGGTTCTCCTTAAGACATACCAGGTTTTTCTTCCTGGTGTCTGACCCTGCTTCCAGCATTTTCACCTACCACTTGGAGTCCCAGTTCTATCTGGGAAGACTCTGGTTTCTTTGCAAGAAGCTGGTAAGTCTCACTTTACAGTGCACAGAGTAAGCCGAGCACTTGCTGCTACATAATTTAAATCCTCTTATGTCAGTATTTTCTCCACTTACAAAACAGCCTTTAATAGATACTCAGCCCATGCTTGGGTAATCATTAAAATCTTCCTGCTGAAAACATAACAACGTGGACAAACCTAAAGGGTATGATGTAGTATATCCTTTAGCCAGTCACACAGAGACAAATACTGCATGATTCCACTTCTATTAGGCATCTAAATATTCAAATTCACAATGTCAAAGAATGGAATTGCTGCTAGGGCCTGAGGGGAAGGGAATAAGGAGTTACTAATTTATTAATCAACAGGAATAAAGTTTCAGGTGAACAAGATGAATACATTGTAAAGAGTTGCTGTACAACACTATACATATAGTAAACAATACCGTTTTGTACACTTAAAAATGAATTAAGGTAGATCTCAAGTATTGTTCTCATAGCAAAACAATTCTATATAAAAGGAAAAGTACTAAAATACAAGTTTCCTGCTGAAGAGTAAGGTTTAAGTGTTGCATAGAATCATAGTTGAAAAGCTACATAAAATGAGCAGAGTTTTACTGGCTTCTTGACATGAGAGGGGATGAAGGTGTCACTTTGAAAAAACTCAGTGTGAAACCCTGGTGGTACCTAAACCAAGACCCAGAGGAAATGTTCCAAAGGATAGAAGAAAACACAAGCAGAAATTTTCATGGGCATCTTTACAAGAAGCAAAATCTCCTTCAAACAATCACAAATCAAAAACTTGGCACCGACATTGAACTCTGAGGAGACACATGACAAAAGATGTGTTATGTTGTTGTTTCTGCATAGAGTTTTGATAAAGGTCGTGATACAGAGATGTGATTTTCTTTTCCTCACTGTATGATTTGAATGTGGAATGTCCCCTACTGGCTCACATGTTAGACACACAGTTGCCGGGTGGTGGTGCCATTTTGGAAGATTCTGGGAACTTTCAAGGGTGGGTCCTAGCTAGAGGAAGTAGGTCATTGGGAGAGTGTCCTTGGGGATCTTTTGTCACTCGCCCCTTCCTCTCCCTCAGTTTCCTGTCAACTGAGAAGGGAAGAACAGCTTCTTACATGTTTCACCACCATGATGTTTTTGCCCAAACACGTGGGGCCTAGTGATCAGGGATGAGATCCTCTGAAACAGTGAACCAAAGTAAATCCTCCCTCCTTGAACTTGTTTATGTGAGGTATTCTTGGTCACCACTATAGAAAGCTAACTAACACACAGTGAAGCCCTCCTGTTACAAGGAAAACATGATGAGGAAAAATTCAGATTGAGGAAGAGAGTGGCAATTCCTTCACTTATAACTGGCTAAAGAATTTAAATGAGCTCCTTAGTGAACATGGAGAATTGAAAGTTCATGTGGAAGACCACAGAACACAGTATACACTGGTTAGACAGAGAGCCTGAGAATAAATTTATTTTTATTATGAGCCTTTGGCTATCAGTAGATTTCCTTTTGTTACCTTTTCAGTGTCCTACACAACAAAACCTCTAGCATTTTAGTACACTTTTTTAAAACAGAGGTTCTGGCCTCAATAGGAATGCATGTGACCTTTGCAGTCGGGGATATATTATGTCAATGACAAAACTAAAACTATGTCACAAATACTCTTGATACCACTATCTTAATATAACTTATTCCTCTAAAGTTGGAGCCCATATTTAACCAATTCTTGCTTTGCTAGGATGAAACAGAATTCTAGCAAAAATCATCACAAATTTGCAAAATGTGCTTTGTTCCAAGGTAGAAAAACTTCACTCTTAATCACAAGACTTTAAGAATAAGTAGTGGATGGAGAGTTGAGAAGCCTGGATAACGGTTCACATCCTATCTAAACTATGGTGTCAAGCCTCTCCAATAACAACATTCAAACTATTAATATGTGTGGGTGCTAGGGGGACCAGATTTAGCAAATAAAAATGGAGGATCTACAATTAATCTGGATTTCAGATAAGCACCAATAGTTTTTTGTGGTTCTTCTTGTTGTAGTTGTTTCAAATATATCCCATACAATTTGTGGGAAGTTATACTAAAATATTATTTGTTATCTATATTCACCTGCAGCTGTAGCCCTGGGCATACGATCCCATCAGATCTCAGAAGCTAAGCAGGGCTGGGCTTGGTTAGTACTTGGATGGGAAACACCCTAGGAACACGGGGAGCTGCAGGCTTGGGATAAGGACCCAGCAACTCCCAAAAATCAATCCACCACTGAAAACCCTATGAATAGCAGAGAAGCACTGACAGTAGTGTTTCACTTATTGTACGTAGGGTCAGTATGAATAGGACACAGGCTCTATGGCACCTAACAACAATAACAACATATGAAATTCAAATTTAACTGGAGTCCATATTTTGCCTAGTGATCCTATTGGAAATTCATCTGTCAAAATAATAGACTGGACTAAGTAAGTCAATGTTCAGGCTCCAAGATATTTTTACTTTCTTTCCAACTTTCATGTCAGTGAACTAAGAATATTCTTGCTTGGTCCCCAAAGAAGCAACATCTTTGTACAAAAAGGATCACATCTGGAGAAATACTGACAGTTTGGAAACTTTTAACATCAATGTAACAGAGGTCAGAGAAATCCAGGTTAAGATCTCTGATTTCTCTGGAGAAGGTAGAATAGACCCTTCAATATTGACGAGTGACCTACAATGTAAAAGGCCTAAGGATGAAAGAATTATCTTTAGTGATAATTGATTGAGGAATCAGGGCTAATGTTTCCTTTCATCCTCTGAGTTGAAAATAGTTTTTAGAAAACAACTAATGCCCAAATCTTGGAGTCAGTATGATTTATATTAGCAGCATGTACCAGACTGGATTAGTGGGTAACTTTGAAGGTCTTTTCAGAATTCAGCACTCATAAACATTTGTTCACACATGCCAGAAATTAATAAAAATGCATTCACCAAATATGCCCTTAGCTTGGGCTGGCATTGTGTTAAGCAGAAGCAATAGCAAGAAAAAGATGCTGTCATGGTATTAGAAAATAGCCTAATGGCATTTGTAGGATGGGAGGCAATCCAGATAATGGGTAAATTTAAACATAATATAAAAAATGCTTTGATCAGGGCCCTTGGGAGCTCAGAGAGTCATACAAACCAGGATACAAAGACATGGTGAGCAAAGAAGACTAGTAGACAAACCAGTAAGTCTGAGTTAGGTCTTGAGATATATGAATGAACCAAATGCTCAAATTGAGTAATAGCAGTCCAGGCAGAGGGAGTACCTAAGACATGAAATTAGGTCTTTGTTCAGAAGATGAATTCAGGGCTGTGAAAACACAGGGACTGACTGCTGAAGAAAGAGGAAAAGGTGAGGAAGAGAATGTGGGCAGACAATAGAACATATAACACACACACACACACACACACACACACGCAGAGATAATGAAATTGATAAATAAAATTATGTTGTTGCTATGTGCCAGTGAGTCGGGTCCAACTCATAGCAACCCTGTATACGACAGAACAAAACACTCCCCTGACAGTGTGCCATGCCTGGAATTATGTCAGTGCTTCTCTGCTATTCGTAGGGCTTTTAATGGCTGATTGTTTTTTGTTTGGTTTTTTTGGGGGGAGGGGAGTGGGCTTCCAGGTCCTTCTCCCAAACCTATGGCACTCAGTATTCCCAGGTGGTCTCCCTCCAAGTACTAACCAGACCCGACCCTGCTTAGCTTCTGAGATCTAACAGGATAGGACACCAGGGTGATATGGGTGTGGGCTATCTAAAATTATAATAATTAATTTTACTGTTTGGCCAGCATAAGTGAAGAAAAACCCTAGCTTCATATCTATGCTGAAGCCTACAAAGATGAAAAAACAGAAGCCCATCAGATAACCATGCAGAAGCCTGATGTTCATCATTTTGGTTGACCCTCAGTCAACATAAATTGAGACCTGTTTCAATTATGCAGCTCCCATTTGGGTGTGTTAAATCCTTTCCACTTAGAAGAAGAACAGCACCAATGACTCAGATTTTAGGTGATTCTTTGTTTGGGAGACAATAAAGCCTCTCTGTCCCACCTTCAAGAGTAAGCAGAGGAGGGGTTGGGAAGGTAAAGGATAAGAAATGACACAGTGCACCTACAATGTGAGACCTTGAGCAAGAAGCATGAATGACATTTCATCTTTGTAGTCTTATGTACTTAAGGTAATTATTCCTAACTTGGAAAATGGAACAGACAATCAAAGAACTTTAAGTTCCCCAACTTCTGACATCATATAAAATGGCATAACCTAAATTTGACCCCAACAGCAAGAAACAAAGCCCCCTTGCACGTGCCAAGTGTTCTCTAAATTTCCAGTAAAAACAGCCAAAGAAAAGTGGCTCATGATATGACAGGGGTGGTGCCTATGCAAAGAAGGAAATGCAATTCATTCTGATTTCCCCTGATCTGTACTGTATGCACCAAATCACAGCCTCTTTGCAAAATTAAGGGCATTAGTTATCTTTCCATTCAGTCGCAGTGCCATTATACTTGCATGCAGACATTCCTAGCTAAGATGAGGAATATCAGGTTTTTACAAAATCATTCATCAAGAGGTGAGACCTGAGCCTGATTAGCGTTTCAATAAGAAGGCTGGGACTAAATAGAGAATAAGCACAGGATCACAGCAGCAATTAGGCATCTTCTAGACAGCCACACTTTTCCTGAGACCAGTTGAGTTTGAGCAAATGAGAATTTTTTCCCTTTCTCCCTTTTTTCCCCTGCTGTGAAATGAACTGCCTTAAATAACTGATGAAGTGACAGCAAGCCTGTTAAAGGAAACGTTTGCCCATTAAGTGAAGCTTAATTAAGCAGAGCACAGAGTAATCACTCTCCAATCTAATAAGTGATATACCCTGGTTAAAATTGCCCAGTTTGCAGGGCATGGTCTGAGAGGTCTGTGGTGACACCTCACCAGTAAACAAGGAAAAGAACATATATAGATTTTGTGAACTGACAAGGCACTCTGCAAAGCCATGGATGAATTAGAGCTTCACACATGCAAATAAAGTTAATCAAATATTAATATTTGTCTTCTGGTTATCCTCTCTTTAGATTTACCCAGAACAATGAAGTTACATTCACTTATCCTCTTAGACGAGCCACTTGGAATTAACAATAAAAGGTCTAGCTCCAGTACTGTGAGCAATTTGAAATTCTCCAAGAGTGTATCATCAGCACCACAAAGATAGAGATTCTCAATGGTTGGATCATTATCTTATCTCCAGTGGGTAGCATGGTACTGAGCATGTAAGCAGCATCCAATGAATACCTGATGAATGACTATGTGAATAAAAATACCTCTAGTTATATACATCCATGCTGTGATAAGAGGATAATCCTAGAAATAGGCTTGGAGGTATTACAGGTGGAATTATGTCTCCCAAAAAGGTGTAGAACTCCTAACCCTGAGTACCTGTGACTGTGACCTTATTTGGAAATAGGCTCTTTGCAGATGGTCAAATTAAGACAAAGTCATTTTCATGGACTATAGTTCAAGATGGTGGTGTCCTTAGAAAGGAGGAATTTTGACCCAGGAGGTCAGCCACAAACTAAGGAAAGCTTGAGGCTACCAGAAGCAAGGAGATAGGCATGCAGTTTCTCACACCCCTAAGAAGGAACCAATTCTGCTCATAACTCTAGACCATGAGACCATCAATTTCTGTTGTTTAAGCCATGAATTCATGGTATTTTGTTACTATGACAACCCCAGGAAACTAATACAGATGAGGACGGCCAAGGGCAGACCCAACTGGACTGGAGAACAGTCCAGTGCTCTGATGCTAGTTATGTGCCCATTGTCCTGCCCATCGGACATTTGCTCCCATAAGCCAATAGGTGCTGTCATGGCCAATAGTCCTGGGTTCATCGCCATCTCTGCTCTTCTTTGTCATGTGGCCTCATTTGAAAAATCTGAATAGTACCTTAGTACATTTCTCCTTGTGTTAATGTGAGGATCCAATGAGATAATTCTTGTCATGTGCTAAACATTGAGTACATTATATAAAAAATGCTCAGTAAATACTACCAGTTACTATTACCAGAATTAAAGTCTTAGCCCCTAGAATTTAATGTCACTAAGGTCAACTTTACATTCCTCTCGTTTGTCATGCAGGTAGCATAGATATGGCTGTTTCTAGTCTGACCACAAGAAGCTGACCGAACAGGTGGGGTCCTTGGAGTGTAGGTAGATTCCTCCTCATCTGAGGACTATGGCCACAAATTCAGGCTGCTCACATTGGTTTTAACACATGATCTTCTGCTCCATCCCTCAATTTATGAGGAGGAGGCACTGGAATCTGTAAAGAGTTCCCTACATTGAAGGTGACTCTGGAGGCCTGAAGGTTAGTATTGAGTGAGTTCTGGGAATAGGGCTGCAGAACTGGGGTGGCAGTGATCCTTAGGCTACTTGGAACCAGCTGATGTCTCTGGTTAGTGTTTAAGTGAGAGGCCTAAGGGGAAAGAGAGAGTGCCTGTCAATCATAGCCACCATTAGGCTACAGTTAGGAGACTTTCTAGTCCCTGGCACCAGGTCATCCACCCTGGGCCTTATGATCTATATCGTAACTGGTCTTCACAGCTTCTCAGTGAAGATATTGCTACCTTTATTTTACAAATAAAGGATGTGATATTCAGACGACCTTTGGTAATTCAGCTCAAAGTTGCAGAGCATGTCAGTAACCGGTATGTAAACCCATTGGAACTAGAGGCTGTCAGGGCTAACCACTGTGCCTGCTGGTATCCATAGTACTGCTCCTCCTGGAAAGTGTCTCTTAATGGGCAGTTACTGATATTGAAATCAGAGGAGGACCACGTTCCCAAACCCATCTGCTGAGGGTTTATAGCTATATAAGTAGAAAGGCATAAATGCTCTCTGAATACCAGTGGTATCTGCCCTTAATTTTCTGCATTGTTTATGCAATACCTGCCCTAGAGCAATCACAGTAATAATTCATACTGCATAGCTGTCTGTAATTTGCAAAGGGCTTTCATGAACATCAATTCATTTGATATATCAGTCAGCTGGTGAAGGTGAGAGTTAGTGTTATTCTTCTGTTATTGACGGAGCATGAAAAGGTAAGTCAGACACCATCTTTAGTATTCAGAGATGCTAGTGAAGGTTATGGTTTCTACTTGAGAGTAGAGATGGGACTGAAAGTCTCATTCCAAGAAATGAAAACACTTCTCTCAGGGAATGTGCAGTATCCACATGGGAGCAAAAGTCTCCAAAACCAGCCTTAGCTCCATTGTCTATCTGCTTGATGCTGCTTCTGTAGGAAGACAGAGCTGATGGCAACAGTGACTTCCAATTACCAAGTACTTATTCCATGCTTAATACTGTGCTGAGCACTAGATACACTGCTTTTATTAAGGTGCAGGTAGGCTTGTGGGTATTTACTGATGTTATTTCCATCTTATAGATGAAGAGGGTAAAGTTCCAAGAGATTAAATAAGTCCCCCAACATCTTACTACTGTGACTCTGACCATGTGGTCTTCTTGTTGTTGTTGTTAGGTGCCATCAAGTCGGTATCCAACTCATAGTGACCCTACATACAACAAGTGAAGCACTATTGCTTCTCTGCTATTCATAGGGTTTTCAATGGCAGATTGATTTTTGGGAGTGGGTTGCCAGGTCCTTCTCCTAAGCCTACATCACCTGGTCTTCCCAGGCAGTCTCCCGTCCAAGTATTAACCAGACCCAACCCCGCTTAGCTTCTAAGATCTGAGGAGATCAGATGTCACAGTGCTATGGCTGCAGGCATGTGGTCTTAGGGGTGTCATTTTAGCCATTTGACTTTAAAGCAGATGGCACAACTTGTGCAGCCTCTTTAATAACTATGTTATCTTGTTTTCTTTTTCCTCCACTCCCAGAGTCTCTTGACTTTCTCTGTGACTTATACCAGAATGGCTTGCTCTGAAGGCATGGCTTTGGACAGCTCAGAAATCTAGAGGTGCTGGATTTGATACTGCAACTACTTGTAGGAAGTTGCCTGCTATGTTCCTCTTTCATAGGGACTGTGGCTTGTAATGACAGATTGATTTGGTGCAAACACCAGAATCTGCGCATCCAAATGTCCTGATGTAAACAACTTGTGAGTCACAGAAACGCAGGCCCACCTTGTTAGGGTCACAAATCACTGCTCATCATAACCGATGTTAAGTGGCCCGCTGTCCCATTCTGTAATCCTCTTGTCTCCCAATAACTTCAGGACCTGCACATATTCTCCTAAGACAGACCCCTTACTTTTTTTCTTTTAACGATTCAAAAGCCACACTCCAAAAAGTGTTCTACAGGTATCATCTTCAAAGACAATAATGTCACAGGTAATTAGTGTCTGTCCTCAATGGGAGATTAACTTTGAAGGCAACAAGGATCACTTGGATGCTTAAGTCCCAATCTGTTGGCAGCTATGCGACACTCGACTCTCTGCCTGAAACAACTTGAGAAGAAAGAACTTTGAGATGGCAAGATGAAGGACAGAAAATAAAGATGGCAGGATAGATGAAAATGTTTTATGGAAAAACTTTAGGCAAAAAAGAAAATGCCAACTGGGTGCTATGGCACATGCCTGTAACCCCACCTATTCTGTAGTTTGAGGCAGGAGGATCGCAGGTTCGAGACCAGAGGCAGTCTGTTCAATGTAGCTAGGCCCTGTCTCAAGATAAAAATAAAAAATAAAAAACGGGGGCTGAGGGTATGCTCAGTGATAGAGTGTTTGCCTAGCATGGGTGAAGCCCTGAGTTCAACATGCAAAGTAGTAAAGTACTGCAAAAAAAAAAAAGAAAGAAAAGAAAAGAAAAATAAAAAGCAAAGGAAAAAGAAAATACCTACACACGTGCACGCACACACACACACACATATACACACACACACTCCATGCTTCTGAGTTTCTGTGGATTAGAGGGCTGGAGAGTGGAGTCAGTCAAGGGGGTTCACTGAGTCCCACCCTACTGGTCTGCTCTGGCTACTATCACCTGAGAGAAAGAAGCCTGACAGCTTGGACTGAGGCAGGTCCCACTGTTAGATCTAAGAAGCTCTGTTTGGGATGTGATTGGTGTTCAGGTTTCTTCTTGCAGTAGTTACCACCAGGCATCAGGCAAACAGTTCATTCTTTCTTGTATAGCCCTCACCCTCAGACGGCCAAGGAGTGGCAATTAAACCACATGAGGAGAGCACCCAGCACATTAGAAACACAAGGAAGTTTCCTTCTCTTTCTCCTCTTTTTCTATTCAATTTTCAGCCACAAAAACTATAACTTCTAAACGGAAGACTTCAGCTTTGACCTTCAGCTTGGAAACCTGAGTTCCTGTCCTCAACTATCTACTGACCACCTTGAGTACAGAAAATGCCCAGTGCTGGGCTCCCTGACCTGTCACCGCCTGTCTGGGCCTGGGCACGGAAACCCTCACAGTAAGGAACTCCTGTTGGCCACTCTCACGGCTGATTGCAGAGGCTGATGGCCATTTCCAAGGAGCTGCTATTGTTATTTTGAAACAGGAAGCTGGGCAACACACCATAACACCACCTTGCACAGCCCTTGATTCACTTGGGATCAATTATTATAGTTCATGGATTTTTCAATGGCAGTAAAACCCCCAGAGACAAGCTCCCCCCACCAACTTCCCTGAGTTTACAAATCAGAAAGCGGAGGCTCAGAAAAGCAGCAGCATTTGACCAAGTTGACCCTGCCAGAGGAACCTGATTCCCACAAAACCCTCTCTGACCCCCAGCTTTCCTCTAGGACTGAAATGAACAGGAGGCTCTATCCACTGCTCAGCGGGGACACTGACCTGCCAGAGGACAGGCCTGCAATGATTTGGCTGTCTCCTGGAAATATGCAAGAATATGTCATCATCAGTAATCCTAAGGAGGGGAATAGACATTTATAAAGTTATTACTATGTGCTGGGAATGGCGTTAAGTTTATTTTATTTTATTTTGCAGCAGGTGGGGGCTAAACCCAGAGCCTTGCACTTACTTTGCAAGGGCTCTACCACTGGGCTTCACCTCCAGCCCATTTTTTATTTTTTATCTTGAGACAGAGTCTTGCTAAGTTACACAGGCTGCCTCTGGTCTTGAACCTGCAATCTTCCTGCCTCCACTGCCAAGGAGCTGGGATTGTAGGCATGGGCCACCATGCCCAGCCATACTAGGTATTTTATTTGATTCCCTCCTTCAAAGATGTCGATAAATGAATTCCTAGACTCTCAGGGCATGTTACCTTCTATGGCAAAAGAGGCTTTGCCAATTATGTTGACTTAAGGGTCCTGAGATGAGGACAGTAACCTGGATTATGCTAATGAACTCAATGTACTGTCATCACAAGGGTCCTTATAAGAAGGAAGCAGAGGGGTCAGAGACAGAGAAAAGTGACAAAAGAAGAGAGGTTGAAGTGATGTGCTCTGCAAACAGAGGAAAAGGCCATGAAACCAAAGGTAGGGGGCCTCTGGAAGGTAGAAAGTACAAGACAATTGATCCTCCCTTCTCTAGAAGGATGCAACCCTGCTAACAAACTGATTTTAGCCCTGAAGACCCATTGTGAACTTCTGGTGTCTAGAAGTGTTGCTTTGTTTGTTTGTTTTTGTTTTTGTTTTTTTGTGGTACTGGGGGTTGAACCCAGGGCCTCACACTTGCATGCTCTGCAAGTGCTGGACCACCGAGCTACACCCTCAGCCCATTTTTTTTACTTTTCTGAGACAGGGTCTCACTAAATTATGCAGACCGCCTCTGGCCTTGAACTTGCGATCCTCCTGCCTCTGCCTCCCGAGCCTCTGGGATTACAGGCGTGTCACCGCACTCAGCTCTAGTGTCTAGAAGTGTAAAACAATAAAGTTCTTAGTGTTTTAAATCCTAAGCTGTGAAAATTTGTTAGAGCAGCAAATGGAAACTAACACACCCATTTAAAAGATGAGAAAACTGAAGTGCCTCCGGGCGATATCACTAGGCTGTAGTCATGTTGCTGGCTTACAAAGAAGCTGACATGATGCACCAGTGTGCTTGGTGCTATGGCTTTGGGGAAGGAGGAAGACAAACACGGTTTCACCAGATGAAAAATGCAGGTCCATCTGCATCCCTCCAAGTTGATGAAGGCCATCACTAGTTGCTCTCTTTCTCTTTACACAAAAGGAAAATGTAGGCACCGGAGAGTCACGGTTCTATTCAAATTCACAGTGAGAAGCAGATGTGAAATTCCAATCCAGGTTAGCTGGCTCTTTCCACAATTCTCTGCTGCCCCCTCAAACCATGCTGTTTCTAAATTCTGTAGGGCATTTTCACAGCCACCACCCTTCGGCAAAGAGGCGTGCCTGCTCAAGCCACCCAGTGTGTGTGGAACAGCACCCTGTGGGAAGGCCCAGCTTTCCTCACCTCCACTAGCTGCAAAAACTCAGCTGTGACCAGCTTTCACCAGTCACTGTGACCTCTGTCCACACAGTCCTGAATTTGGAAAGGCCTGAGTATTTGGAATTATACAGGTCCATGTCTTGCTGACTATCACTTCGGCTTATATTCAGGGAGTCTGTGTGATGGGCACTGAACTAGGTACATTAAGAGGTGATGCTTCCTTTGATAATTCATAAAATCCCTATGGTACAGACATTGATTATGGGGGAATTATAACAATCACCGTACTGTGGACAACAGTTGACAAATAAGCAAACAAAGAACAGTTGTTTGCCTGGTAAGTGGTAAATAAAGAAGACAATCCAGACATTGCTACTCCTTCATCAGGCAGCACATCCAAGCCCTTCAGTGAGAGAAAATAGCAAATGCTCCAAAATCAGCAGGTTGTAGTCCAAGAAGCACTAATTCTTTTAAAATATAGATATTGTTCATTTAATTCCATTCAAGCTAACAAAACTGAAAAGAAATGGAGAAAGAGGATGTCTGCTCCTTAAGACTTCCAATTGCTAAGTCTTGGTCTTTTTGATTCCAGAAGATCTAATTTTATTTGTGCTTCCTGAATGCAGCTGAACAGCAGGGACTGCTGTGCCTGGGCTCTGGTGTGATCACAAACAGAGTTTTTGTTTTGATCTCACTGCTTAGGTTAATGCATCCTGACTCCTCCGCTGTTTCCAGGGACGCTGCTACTCCACTATCTGCTGGGGAAGAAAATGTCCTGGTGAAAGGAAATGAAATGCAGCCATATTTACAAATCCTGAGTCAGGTTCTCATCCTGTCCAACAGCATGAGAATGTGACCCATTATTTACACTAGTAAGCTGAGAATGACATCCAAAGCCCTCTCGTGAGCCACAGGGGAGATAAGGATTTAAGCAGCTTTCATCTAGACATGTGCTAGACAATAGAAATGTATTTTCTCCTTGTACAAAGGAGAAAACAAGAAACACAGTTAACAGACAGCATCTAATTCCAAGCCTTGTTTCTAAATAGCTGTGGGTCCCACATTTCTAGGATTTCACTTAGGAATTCTTGCATTGGGGAAGTCGGCCGTATAGAAAAAGTAGAGAAAGAGCTGAAAATGAAGATGGAAATGAAGAGGAAACACCAAAAGCCTGCAAAACAGAATGCAAAATCCTTTATGCAGCCTGGAAAAGAAGGCTTGGACCCCTTTTCCTCCATCCCCTTTCCTCCTAAGACATACCGCACCACTGCAGCTGCACCTGTACTCACAGATACTTATCACACAGGGAGGCTGTAAGAACAGAAGAGAGAAAAAAGGTGACTGTGCTTTCCAAACTTGGAAACACCCTGCCGAGGCAAATATCTGATATTGATATTGCCATCCATTATTCCTACATCCTGGTGTCTGTATTTTCTGGGAGACAGGATGGAGTCAGAACCATGTGGATATTAGAACCAGAAGGATTGGAGCTGAAGCCTCAGCCCTATTAGTTACCAGCTCTGTGGCTTCTTGGGCAAGGCACAAACCAATCTCTCGGTTTCCTCATCTGCAGTGGAAACAACATGAAAGAAGTCCTTTATCAAGGTTAGTCTGCTCTATATATTTTCCCTATTTCAACTAACCCCAATTCTCTGAACAGTGAATTTCATTGTAATTTGGCTGTGTAGAGTTTATAGAGTACTTTAAAATAATTAAAGCTTAATTAAGATATAATTCACATATCATAAAGTCCACTCTTGTAAAGCATACAATGTTTACTAGTATGTTTGCAAAATAGTCCATCGATTGCCAGTAATTCCAGAACATTTTCATCATCCCCTAAAAGCAACCTCATTCATAGACATTAGTGGCTACTTTTAGAACATATTTTACTAATTAACATCTTTCTATTCTTTGATGTCTAAGAAATCTTGTATAAAGTTCACATCAAAATACTCCTAAACTTATAAGCCAGATCCAAGCATCAGGCACTTGTATACCCCGGTGGGGCTCCCAGATTGACAGCCAAAAATCTCTCCCATCTTCACAAATAGATGGTGTGTTCTTGGAGGGCAACATCCATGTTTCCTGGATTTCCTCTTTCCCCCAACACCTCAGCTGAGGGCTGAACACACAGCTAGGTGCTCAGGAAGCACACAGATACTGACTGATTGGCCAAATGTCGTTTTTTCCAAAGACCAGCACACATGTCATCTGTCAGCTGCTCTGAATGCCGAAGCCTCCACAAGCTGTCATGTTCCATGATTATTCTCCCTAAAGCATGTGCTGTTAATTTTTCATCTTAATGAACTGTCCAGTTGAGTTTAGCAACAGAAATAGTGATAGAAGCACAATAAAAATGGCTTATGCCTTGCTATTGTCAGAAACCTTCTCTCTACAACACCAGCACATAATTGAAATAAAATATCTCAATGGCTACAAATACCATTTGTCAAGAATAAAGTGGAATAAGTGCTATTTCAAACATTCATACTAACAGGCTTTATAAACATGGATTATCGGAATGTTCTGCCTATTGGTACCTACTCAAGCATTTAAGTGCATGGCTATTAGTCTCTGTGTTTGCTTGAGTGAAACCACTTTGGGTACCAAGCTACATGTCAGCCCCAATTTTCCAGAGTATTACAGATGCACAGTCTTTCCTGCTGGGAGATAGGTCAGGCAAGCTGTAGCAGGCTCAAAAGGCTCATGTTAATGCACAGATGGGCACAAGGGGAAAGCATATCGCTGTTGGCTGTTGCATAATGTGTTCTGAGAACTGATGCCCGTCGCATCTGAGTGATGGTCCAGGAGGACCTCGGAGAGAGATGTCTGAAGATTCTGCTCATCCTAGCAATGTGGAGAAGCCCAGGCGCCAGGGTTCTTCTGCGTGTTGTTTTCTAAGGCAGCCACCCCAACCATCCTACTCCTATGGACTCATAAGGGACACATTCTATAATTACCCATCCGCTTCATTATTCACTCAGAAGTATTTGCACAGCTACCACTAGTGCGGATGGATAGTTCTTGGCCCTTAGGAACTAGGACAAGACAAGGAAGGCTAGGTCTCTGAATCTCACTGGGCTTCCAATCAACACAAAAGTCACCCCAGAAATGAAACAGAGGTAAAATTCCGAAAATGATGATGACTGCTGAGAAGGATTAGACAGAAAAGTGAGATGCTGAGGGACTACTGCATGCATGGAGGGTGTGGCTTTGCAGGCCATGAGGTCAGAGAAATCTTCTCCACTGGGGATGTCCAGGTGGACCCTAAATGATGAGAACGGGTGAGGCATGTGGAGAGACTATCACTGAGAAATCAGGAAATGCAGAGCTCCTGAGGCAGGAAGGAGCTGGGTCTGCTGAGGGGGCAGGAAGGGTACTGTGCAGCTGAGTGGATGAGCAAAGGGAAAGGCAGGGAGTGGCTACAGCAAGGAGAGCTTCATTGGTATCATAGTAGAGTCTGGGTTTGATTCTGATTTGGATGGGATGTCATGAACGGGTTTTGCACAACGACTACAGCAACGTCAAGAAAGCCTCTACTTCACTTACTGCCCCTCACTTCATCCCCCTAGAAGTTACACTGAGACCTGCATCTCATCCATCTTACCTTTTCAATTCACCTTTGCCTTGGCAATGACTTCCACTGACCTTCTCACCTGCACCTCACTCTGACCTCTCCAAACCCATTCTGGGCCACCATTCCAGCCCTTGTTTTGCTGTTCCAGCATGAGTCTCTGGTAACTGAGACTCTACTGTGGGCCCTCATATAAGGGCTAAGTGAGGGCAGTCCTGAGATGGATAAAGGGAAGACCATTCACACACTGTAACCAATTTCTTAGAGGCAGCATTTATTCTACAAAACAATAAGCAGGGCCCAGGCAATGGGAGATTTTTCTTGTCCCTCCATCTAAGTGCTGGGGCAGCAAGAATGCTCTGGGAGATGCAGCAATGAAGTATAGAAACAGGATTAAAATCTGTGTTCAGAGTAGAAGTCATTTAAGTTCCATGTGACTGGAGGTCCTTTTCTGCCTTGTTCACTACAGCGTCTTGGTACGTGGCACAGCACTAAGCATCTGAGGCATAAGCATTCAAAGCAAACAATGAAGGGACAAGTGAATCTGATGTATTCATTGACAGACACAAGAAGACTTGTTGCAAAATATTCAATAGCGTTTGTCACAGGTTGGATTCTCTGAGACGCCAACTCTGAGATGGGGTTTAGCCTTGAGTGCTTTATTTGGAGGTGCCCTTGGGAGTAACATCTGGGGAAGGAAAGGCAACGAAAGTAGTATACTTTAAAGAGAAAGTGAGATGTGACACTCAGCAACAGCTTGGAGTGCCCAGTGTGGTCCTCTAGGCTAGGGATAGCCATTCAAAATCATCCCGAGTAAAGACGGCCAAACCTTTATTAGTCAGTTCTTTGAGCTGACCCAGGAAAGGTCAGGACCTTAAATGAGGTAGAAATGCAAGTGAAACAAACCTTGAAGGGATTGAGTGGAAAGTCAACTGGCAAAAGCACCCCCAGAAGCTCAGAAAATTAGTCCCACAGTGAAGCAGGAACTGGATAGTGCAGAGTTAGAGACTGGACCTTAAATTTCCCCTAAAGGCCCAGGTGCTAAATGATGTGGTGCTATAGGGAGACTGTAGGAGTTGGGACCTAGTATAAGGAATTTAGGTCTTTGGAGGTGTGTTCTTAAAGGGGATATTGGGAACCCACCCCTTCCTTTCTCTCCCTTCTACTTCCTACCCACCAGGAAGTGAGCAGCATTTCCCCTCCACACATCCTCACCATGATGTTCTGCCTCACCACAGGCCCAAAGAGCCAGCTGCGCATGGCTTAACATCTCTGAAACCATGAGCCAGAACAATCTTCTCTTGTTTTAGTTGGTTTGTTTCAAGTTTTTGCTACAGCAACAGAAAGCTGACTAACACATGCAGTGTTTAGTTCAGAAGCAATTCTACCCATTTGGTAGCTACTGTTTCTGAAAGGTCTTGATAACTACAAAATACTTAAAGGAAAATGAAGCAATCCCTGCCTTTATTTGGCTTGGTTATTCTATGGCTTTATAAAAACAACATTGGTATTGTTTAATTTTGTTGTTGTAGTTTTATTGGGGAATGAGACAAGGATCCTAGCTCTGTCATATATGATACGTCCTCATGCAGGGGAAAATTGTGTTTTATAGGTTCTGCTTAATGTGAGCCTCAGTTTATTCTTCAATTGAACGGGATGGATAATGGCCACCTCAAGGGTTCAGAACAGATAATTCACAGAGAAATTCTGTGCAAACCTTAAGAGCAGTGCAGTAAGAAGGAGTGCAGGATATTGTCTCTTTTGAAAACAGACTTGGAATGGTAACCATTAGCATCACAGGAAGGAGTTTCTGCCAAAGCTCCTAGGGGCAGAAGGCCAATCACATGGAACCTATGTCTCACTCCTGTGAAAATCTGTTCACCAATCATGCTCGTGTACCATACATACTACAATAAACAACATGACACTAAACATCCAAGCTCACTTCTCAAGGATCTTGTAGACTGGAGGATAAATAAATGGCAATGTCTTAATGGAGGAACATCAGTAATGACTTCTCTATTAGGTACAGTAAGCACAGGGTCTGGGGCACACAATAATTTTAAAGGGCTCACAGAAAAGTTTTAATTTCTTTAAAATCAGAAGGAAAGACTATCTTTTAAGGTAAAAGGTTATATTAGTCTTTATACTAAAACACTCAGAAGACATAAATTAAATATGTATATATACGTATATATGTATTTGTTGTTAGGTGTCATCGAGTCTGTATTTGACTCATAGCTACCCTATGTAAAACAGGAGAAACACTATTGTCAGTGCTTCTCTGCTGTTCATAGGATTCTCAATGTCAGATTGATTTTTGGGAGTGGGCTGCTGGGTCCGTCTCCCAAGCCTACAGCACCTGGTGTTCCTAGGCAGTCTCTCATCCAAGTACTAACCAGGCTCAACTCTGCTTAGCTTCTGAGATCTGACAGGATCGGATGCCACAGGGCTACGGCTGCAGGCCTATATATGTATTTGTATGTATATATACAGTATGTGAATTTATATGTATACACACACACACACACTAACATGTACACACCAGGGTGTCAAAGATCTATACACATTTTAAGACATATTATCTATATATTACTTTTCAAAGTTGAATTGAGTTATGATAGCAATGTGTAGTATGATGTTTGTTCAAAAGATAGCATTAATCAAATGAATCCTAGAACCAGCAAGCATATGAAGAATTTCTGGGGGAGAGGATCCCTCTCTGCAGACAAATGAGGGAAGAAAAGGAAAACATGTGCAGGAGAATCAAGGTGTGAAGTATCGTGATTCAGGGAGTACCAGCAGCGTGATATGGATGGAAAGTTAAATAGGAGGATGGATGGGGGCATCCAGGGATGAGAGGGAGGGGGCACTGGATCATATCAGTCTTAGAAGCCAGGCAAAGAGCTTTGCAATTTATCCTGCAAAGGATAGCAAACTTCTGAAGCGTAGGTTTCAGACTGAAGCAACTTGACACAATCTGAGTCAGAAAAATCATGCTGCTGCTCAGTGGAGAAGACTAAGGAAGAAAACATGAACCTGGACATGTTCCCATGACCTTGAGCACCAGCCAGCCTGGCCAGCACTGTGTGAGTGCAGGCTGACTGTCGCCATGAAGTGTGGGCTTGCACAGCGGGTACGTGTGATCCAGTTCAAAGCCTTCATGGGAGGAAAACTTTGCAAACCACAATAGTTTTTTCTTCCATTGCTTTTCGTACCCAACAAAGATGCATATAATCTGGGACCAATGAATAACAATCTTCCTGGTTCATTTTTTAAGTACAAATTCTAAAACATAGTAAGGAGCATTAAGAGATCTGAAATTTCTGTTATGGGCAGAAATATAATTCAGGAAATCTGTGAGACATTCATTTAGAGCCATACCTACTCACTAGCCCTTGCAAATATGTGACCAATTTTTAAGAAATTCTTTTCCTTTAAAATAAAAAGTCTAAGAACTGTTACTATGGCAACCTAACAGCAGTTGGAATGGTGCTTAGATACTAAAATTCAGAGCCTCTTGAAAAGATGAACCCACTGGCCCCTGCGCAATTTCTCAAAAGCTTCCAACGGAAGCATCTGCCAGGTGTCTGGCTGCAACCTTCTGAATTCTCAGCAGACAAAATAAATAGGTGCCAGATTTTAGTATGGCTTGTTACCTTTCTGTCCCTGCTCTCTCATCTCACATTGCCTTGAACTCTGAGTTCCCCAAAGGACATAGGGCAATTTGAGTTAGTAGCCTCCAGGGGAAATGAGGATTCTGTGGCTTAGGAATCATGCGGGCCCAGGGAGGGCAGATGGGCAATGGCCTGATTTCCCTCTGAAACACTCTGGGGACAGCAGAAACCTCTTGATGGGCCCAACTTAAGGAAAAAGCTGGACTTAGAAGGGAGTGAGAAAACACCCTGACAGCCTTATGAGTTCCACGAGAATAGGAACAGCAGTGGTCATCCGAGCAGAGGTACCTGTGAATTTAGTACAGAGTGAACATCTAATAAATGTGTTTATGGGCTGGGGTACAGCTCAGTTATTAGAATGCTGCTCTGAGCTCTCTGAAGCCCTAGGTTCAATTCCCAGCATCACAAAAAAATGGGAGAAGGACCTGGCATCCTACTCCCGAAACAATTGTGAAACAATCAGCCATTGAAAACCCTACAAATAGCAGAGAAGCCCCGACATAGTGCAGGGCATGGCACAATGTCAGGGAGTGTTTTGCTCTGCTGTACATAGAGTCAGTATAAGTTGGACCCAACTCTATGACACCTAACAACAACAACAAAGGTGTTTAATGTATGAATGAATTACTAGGCAGGCATTCCTTGGAAATTCCACACCTTGAAATTCCCTGTCCAGAACTTCATTCGGTTGCTTTCTTCAGTTGAGATATGCCTATTTGTCTGTCACCTTGTACATACTGAGGATTCAGCCTTCAAAAAGCACGCACTCATCTTGGTACAATATGTGGAAGATTGGCATGTAGGCTTTCAAGATGATGAGACAATGAATGAATAAATGAACGAATGAGTGAATATCTGAAGATACTCCTCTTAGGGCCAGAGCACTCTACTGTAAAACCCTATCACACTCCCTTATTAAGTTACTTCCTGCCAGTCAGACTATGCATAGTCCCTCTCACTTTGACCACAAACTAAGCCTTTCCACCTAATACACAGCGGAAGAGCACAGATAACTTGAGCAGCATTCGGGCACTTTGATCTTTCAAAGGAGGGAATCCTACACCAAGCTTTGAGATGCCGTGTTGACTCTGACAAGCAAAACAGAAGAGATAATGCTATCTAAGGAGCTGGTTGTCGGAAATGAAGGGCTTAGATTTCAACTGGGCTGTCTGTTACTACCCTGAGCCACTGGGCCCACAAAACAAGCTCAGGGTATGTGTTCCCCCACCCGAAATACTTGTTCTTTGAGGACACAGTGCCAAATCCTTTCCCACAGATCAAGTGACCCACAGTGGGGTTCCTCCTGCTATTTCTATCCTGGAGGTAGGTCTGTTGCTTCTGGCTTCTTAGGGAAACTGACAATGAGAGAAACATGCCCCCAAAGTTAGTACAGCAGGATAGGAAGCTTGCTCTGGTGTCTGGGTAACTGACTTCCAAGCGAACCAATTAAATTCATAAAACCATTGCTTAGAACACAGAATGACTTCTAAAAAGCAATGACTCTAGATGAAGGCTTCATAAGGATTCATGGTATTATCTTTGAAATATTTCTTTGGTTTGAAATGTTTAAAAAACAAAGAAAAATGTTTTAGCTCAAACAAGCACAAGAGAAACAGGGGAAATAATTGTTTTCTTTTTTAAATCAAGGTGGAGAACATTGTTTCTAAGTGGGTGCCATGTATGTGCTAATACGGAGGAAGTGGCTATTTGGATGGGTGTGTGAGTGAGGGCACCTGTGTGGTCTTGGAGGGGGTGTTAGTAGCTACCTAGAAATCTCTGGAAGGTCACAGAGAAAACCAAAACTTGTGGTTGTCTGTAGGGAAGAAAACTGAGGAACAAGGAATTAGAGACTTCTTTGTAGACCTTTTTACAGATTTTGAATTTTAAACCATCTTTAACTATGCTATTTAAAGACAAGGCTGAGGTTTAGCTCAGTTGGTAGAGTGCTGCTCTGTACTCTCTGAAGCCCTGAGTTCAATCCCCAGCACCACAAAAATGGGAGAAGGACTTGGTAGTCTACGCCTGAAACAATCTGGAAGCAATCAGCCATTGAAAACCCTATAAATAGCAGAGAAGCACTGACACAGTGCCAGGCATGGCACATTGTTGGAGAGTGTTCCATTCTGTTGTACATAAGATCACTATGTTGTTGTTAGGTGCATCCAGTCATGTCCGACTCATAGCAACCCTCATAGGGTTTTCAATGGCTATTTCGGAATTGCCTTGGGAGTGGATTGCCAGGCTCTTCTCCCATTTTTTCGGTGCTGGGAATTGAACTCCGGACCTCAGAGACTGCAACGCAGCACTCTACCAACTGAGCTAAATCCCAGCCCAAGGTCACTATGAGCCAGATCCAATTCAACAGCATCTAACAGCAACAATTTAAAGATAAATATTTCATGGGATGTCCTACCTAATCATGACAAAGAATGGCTCAATGACCTCTGCTCTACTCCCCTTCACTGGTAAGTCCTTCCTAATCTGCTGTTAAATTCCTACTCATGTTCACCTAAAGTTCACCTCCTCATTGAAGCCTCCCCTGATTTCTTCTAGGAAAATCGCACTTCTGTGTTCCTATAGACCCATGGACTTGTCTAAAATGACTCATGCTAGGAGGTCTATGCTGGCCAGGCTGGTTCCCTCACCAGAAGGTGGGCTCTTTCAAGGCAGATCTTTAGTTTCATTGTGGTATTGATACATGTGCATTTGTCTTACTGCATCCCTACAACCTACTTCAAGGTCTGAAATAGTGATGATTCTCAACCGATGGCTGATGAGGATACATAGCCAGCATTTTTGCTCCTCTCCCCTCTTTCCCTTTAACTTAGTTTATACAGTAAGCTGCATATTTCTGCCTTAGCTGGAACCTGCTAGGTGACCTTTAAAACTCAAGTGCAGATTTGGGACACGGCCATGCCAAAGCAAGTGTAATAAAAATTGCCCTCCAACCTCTTCCCACCCAAATTAGCTAAGACTGGAATTCAAAGTACAAAAAAATTGGAAGAGACAAATTGATCAATAGGAGGCGCTACACTGCTATGCATAGGAGCAGAGACCCTGTTCCTACCCATTGTTAATTTCCTGGCTCTTGGCAAGTTCTTTAACCTCTCTGAACCTCAGTGCCTTCATCTATTAAAAACAGAAAAGGCATGACCAATGCACATACCAAAGGTGATGTTAACCAATAACCATAAAACATGTAGCACAGTGCCTGGCACATGGCCATACTCAATAAATACCAGCTAACATTGTTATTATTGGGAGTGATCTCTGTTTGTTGTCCATCATTAATTAAATAAAGCAAGATCAAAGAATCACAACTTCAGGTGAGGTTTTTCCTTTAGTATTGATTTCAGGCTGGGGTGGGATATTCACTTTGCCTGGCACATATGAGCTCCATGTAATTGTTCTCTGAGTATAGTGGTGACAGCCACATTGTACATATTGAAGAGCTGCAGTGTATGGTCAACAAGTGAATTGAGTGTCTGTTTATGATTCCAGTGACACTGGCTACAGACAGATACTTGGCCTCCTTCTCCACGGTGGCCTACATCCTGAAATAGGAAACGTGCAGTTATAGACAGCCCCAGGAGGCACAGAGGGTTAGGAACAGACTGCCAGCATTTCAAGCTGTCAGGGACAATGCAGAGTCTCATGGATTGCCAGCACAGGTGAGCTGCCCCATCAACAATTTTCCAGCATTGACTTCTATGCAAATAAGAGATAATTGGGTGACCGGCAGCACCTGCTGATTATTACTCAGCAGGGTGTCAATGCATGTACACTTTTCTTTTGCAAAGGGCACATCCTTTCACTTCTGCAAGACATTCATTTCCAGGCTCCAATGTCCTATTAAAAACCTAAAAAGTCATAGGGCTGAGATCTATTCTGCAACTACCTGGGTAACTTCTCCCTTGCTCTGAGAAGGTAACTAAGTAAACCAGGGATGCAAGGCGTGGAAGCTCAAGTAGATTTTCCCTGGAAGGTAGCCAGGGAGCTGCTCCTGTGAGCTCAAGCTCCTCTCTTTCCTTCCCACTCTGATTTTGACTGCTACATACATCTACTTGACTATAAAGGCTACTTTACCTTATGGTAAAGACAAGTGTCTTTCATCCCAACATGCATTTGCGGCATGTCATAGGTACCTGTTCAAGAAATGCTGGCATTCTGAACTGACTGGAGAACAAGCATCTGAGTCTTAACTAAAGCTGTTGATGAGGTTTGTTTTGTCCAGACTTTACAACATGACCACGAATAAGCTGTTTCCTCCTCCTAAGCACAAAATTCCTCTTCTGAAGACACACGTTCTACCTTAAACGTCAAAGGGCTATTCCAGTTGTAACAGAGTGTTTGTGTGTGTGTATGTTTGTGTATTTTAAGGGTGACTTGTGACCAACAGCCCTTGGTCACAATGCTTACTCCACAAGCACTGGAATTTCTTACTCCCTCTCCTTGGAATAAAAGCTATCTAAAGCTCTTCCAAATAGGCTATTCTTAATTTCCAGGTGAAAAAATAAACCTAACAGATTTCCTACAAATGAAATTAACTTCAAGTACTTTCCATTTAAGTTGTGGCTCTATTTCATGGATACCTCATTCTAATTGTCCCTATTATCTAGAAAAATAGGAAGTATCACTCGTATATCCTGTTGAAGAATTCAAAGGGCTAATGAAATGAAGAGGCCCACTTGGCTTGGCAAAAATGAGATAATCATCACGCACAGACACATCCACAGGAGAGTTGCGCCTCGTCCTCTGAACCTGGCTTCAGAGCCAACGAGTACACAATATGTGAATGTGATAGGAGCCTAGGAGCCAGGCTGGTCATACAATTTCCAAATCAGGCTGGTGCGTCGGCAGGGAGTTACAGCTTTGCTTCAGCTGCAAATGTTTCCATACATAGGTTTTTCTCCTAGCAAATATGGAGCAGAGCATGGGACAAAAAGTTTGGGTCCCCCACAAATCCCTAAATAAATCTTTATCAATATATGAGAATCAAGTACCTCGTAAACCTCCAAAGATATATGAATCCCACACACAGGGGGTGGCCATCTATTTAGCATTAGCTGTGTGGGCTTCAGAAGAGGCCTTATGTGGAAGGAATGATTTTTTCCACAAGTTAGCAGATCCATTCAGGGAAAAGGAGGAAGAGAAAATTGCTAAAAGGCACAGCTGGAGGTAGTCAGAATTTCCACTGACACAAACTGCAAGGATCAAAATTATGGCTCATTGCCATAGGCAACTTACGTATTTTACATAACATTATGCTTTTTCGTTTATAAAAAAATTGGATATTAATAGTACCTGCCACATAATGTTTTGGCAAAAATTAAGGGAGGCAATACTTTTTCCCCCCCACAGGTCTTGCTAAATTACACAGACTGCCTCTGGCCTTGAACTCAAGATCCTCCTGCCTCAGCCTCACAAGCCTCTTGGATTAAAGGCCTGCACCACAGTGCATGGGTGAGCAATTCCTTTAAAGGCACTATCAGTGTAACACATAGTAAGCATGCAATGCCTGTTCTCTGGCATTACTATGACTTTTCTCTCTGTGGCCATCTTAGTCCTCCTTCTTTGTCCTCTACTAAAAAGTATACTGCAGGCCTCAACAGGCACACTTGTAACCCTAGCATTAGAGAGGCTGAGGCAGGAGGATCTCAAATTCAAGGCCACCCTGGGCTATAGTGTGAGTTCCAGGCCAGTCTGGGATACATAGGGAGACTCTGTCTCAAAAACACATGCAAAAATAAATAAATAAATAAATAAATAAATAAATAAATGTTAATTATTTAAAAAAAACCTTGAAGTTCTGTGTTTATTTAATAAGCACTCATTGCATGTATACTGCAGGACAAATAGAGACCTTGCAACTGGGAACAAATTAGTCCCAATATAAATCCTGCCCCCAAGAACCTTGAGAAGAACCTGGGAAGGCAGAAAACTAAACAGACAATTATGGCTCCATATGGAAGTTATAGTAAGTGACATAATCCCTGGTTGTCAAAGTATTGTCTGAGACAATTGTGACTCAAGCTTAGGGGGTCAGAAAGAACATTTTAAAGATAAAGTAGTCTAAGCTAAGATATAAAAAAAAGTAAGAATTCTTGTGAATACATAGAGTTTAGGTGGTTTGGGAAAAATGAGGTTGTATCCTATACATAGATCTTACAGTGGGTGTATAATGAGGGATGAGTGTGGAGATGGAGTATCTAAGAGGTGAATCCATTGGCAAAACAGTGGATCCCTCATGAAAGGGTCCTGGAAGCTTGTTAGGGCTGGGATTTAGCTCAGTTGGTGGAACACTGCTCTGCAGTCTCTGAGGTACCTAATTCAATCCCCAACACAGCAAAAATGGGAGAAGAATGCGGCAATCCGCTCCTGAAACAATCTTGAAACAATAAGCCATTGAAAACCATGTGAGGGTCTCTATAAGTCGGACATGACTCAATGGCACCTAACAAAAACAACAACAAGCTTGTTGAGGAATTCATATCTCTATTGTCAAAGGGAAGAACTGGGAGAGTTCCATGGTATATAGACTTAAGGACATTTCTCAGAATGTGTATGGAAGATGGCACATGTTGGAGCTGACGTAGAAAAAATAAACCTGGAGGCAAAAGATCTGCTAGGTAGCAATTTCAGTAATGCTGGAGAAAGAGGATTTGTCTTGCACTTGGATGGTGGTAGAGGAACCAGAAATATTCCAGAGATAACTGGGATTCAAAACAATAGGAATCTATTTGAATTAATTACTAGGGGAGGTGAAGGAAGGGAGAGACATGAGGCGTTCCTCCCATGTTTGTGGTTTGGATGAACTGTGATGCTATTAGAAATTCAGGACACAGGACAAAGTGAAGGTTTAATGGAGAAAATTATGACTTGCATTTGACCTGTGTACTTACAACACTTGCTAGATGTAAACATATTGTTGTCCTTAGGTGCTGTTGAGTTGGTATCCAACTCATAGGGACCTATCTACAACAGGGAAATACTACTGTCAGTGTTTTTCTGCTGTTTATAGGGTTTTTCAATGGCTGATTGTTTTGGGGGAGTGGGTTACCAGATCCTTCTCCCAAGCCTACAGCACCTGGTATTCCCAGATGGTCTCCCATCCAAGTACTAACCAGGCCTGACCCTGCTTAGCTTCCAAGATCTGAGGGGATCAGATGCCACAGTGGTATGACTGAAAGAAGATGTAAACACAGACATGAGCAACAGCTGTGTGGATACGTGGGTCTAGAATCCCTAAGTGTAGGAAGTCATGCTGGTAGAATTAATCTTAAAATGTCTAGCTGGATATTTGAGTGTCCTATAAAAATAGCTTCAGTATTGAACATATCGAATGAAATTAAATGGATTTATAGAATTCTAAAGCTTAAGAACTCTTAGAGACCCTGGGTCCAATCACCCTTGTGGCCATGAAAAGTGCTCATTAACCTAAGGTACAAAGACAGTGAATGACAGAGCTGGGTGTGGGAGATGAAATCAGGCCCCTGGGCTTGTGATCAAGGCTCCTGTCCTTTGTGTTTTGTTTTGTTTTGTTTTGTTTTGTAGTACTAGGGATTGAACCCAGGGCCCAGCAATTGCATGCTTTGCAAGTGCTGTACCACTGAGCTTCACCCCCTGCCCATTGTTTTACTTTTTGAAACGGTCTCACTAAATTACACAGACTACCTCCGGTCTCAAACTTGCAATCCTCCTACCTATGCCTCCCAAGTCGCTGGGATTACAGATGTGTGCCACCATGCCCAACAAGGCTCCAGTCTTTTGAGACCCCAAAGACTCATCCCCTTCTTGTTGCTGTTAGGTGCTGTCGAGTCAAGTCTGACTCATAGTGACCCTTAAGGTGTTTTCAAAGGCTGATTGTTTCGGGATTGCCTCGGGATTGCATTGGCACATCCTTCTCCCATCTTGGTGGTGCTGGGAATCAAATCCAGGACCTTAGATACTACAGAGAGGTGCCCTACCAACTGAGCTAAATCCCTCCCCATTCATCCTCCTATTGATCTATTTTTCTTGTGGGATATACACCACCTTAATCCTATTTTAAGAATTCGTTTCCAAAGAAAGAAAAGGGAAAAATAATGCAGCAAGGGAGTCAATCAGTTCATCCAGCCAAGTGTTTACTGAAAATTACAGCCTCCTTTAGCTTCTTCTGTCTCCTCCATATCCGCTATAGTCAAAAAGATTAATATCCTTGAGCTGACACATAACAGGTATGTAATAAAGAGAACTTAATTACAACACCATTGAATAATCACATTCCTCAAAGCCCAAAAAGCCTTTCCTTCTCTTTCAGATTCTACTTTGGATTTGGTCCAAATCAAGCTAGGTTTGAGGAATGTACTAGATAGGCATAATACCTGTATTTACACACACAGTGACATGCAAATCACCAGTAACACTGGTCCATCTTACCTTCTTCACCCATTGGATACTTGCTGCCAATTTCTATAACATAGTCCACCCATCTGATTGGTCACTCAACAAATGACAACAGGAATGAATGTCACAGGGCCACAAAGCCAAAAGCACAGTGATTTCTGGGGAAAAAAAAAAGTATCATTAGTAACTTAAAGGTGACAAGAATCAATAAAGTGACTCACTATTTTACACTGAGGACACTTGGTTGCATGAGGCAGACTTTTCTCTTAGAAAATCACAGTCTAGTTATCCAAAAAAATATATAAGCAAATTGTGACAATAGTGTGAAAAGTGGGATTTAGATGTACCAGAATAGTGTGATTAATCATAGGTATATTTGGTGCTCTGATAACTATTTTATTATTTTACTTTTTTGCTTTTTAAAAATATTTTTATTATATATAATATATTATCACAGTAAAAAGTATAAAATAAAGTACAAATCATAATTCCTTTACACAGAGATAATGCTAAAGTTTTTGGTCTTTCCAGATTTTTAATATAATACCTATGTACTTTTAAAAGCAACTTTACTGAGATTTAATTCTTATACTATGTACTCATCCATTAAAGTGTACAGTTTGATAACAATTTTAAAATCAACCAATATTCAGCTACTTATAAAGTTCACATCTATTTGCTCTCGCACTAAAAATTAATCCATGGGGGGTTGAGCATGAAATTTTAGGCACAATTTCTAGCTGAATCCATATACTGGGTCCAAAGTTATCTCTTCCCTCCTGAACTGAGAAACACTTCTCTAAAGCTGTCAGATCTTTGTGGAATGTTAGGTTCAAGGACAAAGAGGAACAGTGGTGATGTTATCTCCATTCCAGAAGATCAGACCACTGGGCTGAGAATTGCAACTCTTCAATCAAGCTTGCATTTCCCCCTCACTACACTAAACTCTGGATATTCCACGTGGGGGCTGTGCTCTCCCTGTATTCTGGTGTGACTCATTGTCACCACTACCAAAGTGTCTAACACATTTGCCAGTCCAGAGCAGCTGTTCATATATTTGTTGAATGAGTGAAAAGAAGTATATAGAATATCTAAATACCTGTGATCTTTAAAAACCGAGACACTGAACCAATGAAGTTGCCAGCTGGCAAAGCTTTCCTAACATAGCAGCACTGAGAAGTTCTTATATGTCCTCCATCTCTAGAGCTTCTACTTTCTAGGACTAACTCAGTTGGCATGAGGAACTTAATCAGTGTCTCTCGTCATCTTTATTTATTGGGCTGCACCTCCTTTTCTTTCAAATCTACTTTTCCTTGCCTCTTCTTGCTTTATTCTAATGGTTCCTCCATAAAACATCTTCTCCAAAATAAGCAAAAATCAACTGAGCAAACAAAAACCCTTCCTTCTGAAGAGCTATAGATAAATGGTGAATCCCTAAAATGTGTTGATAGCACATTGTTTTGGAGACTGTAGCAAGAATAATCAAGCTGTCATCTCCTGTGCTATTTCCCAGATGCTTTTGGCTCAGGGGCCATGCAATGTTCATTCCTGTTGTCATTTTCAGTGACCAATCAGAAGGGTGGATTATGTTATAGAAATTGGCATCAAAGTATCCAAGGGATGAAAAGGGTAAGATGGACCAGTGTTACAAAATGATTCGCATGCTACTATGTATGCAGAGATAGGAATTATGCCTATGGAGTACATTCCTCAGACTTAGCTTGATTTGGACCCTATCCAAAGTAGAATCTGAGATGTCAAGGACAGAGCAATGCTGGAGTCACAGAGTCATGGAGGAAAAGCCCCATGGAGCAGTTCACACAGCACACAGGTGATGAGGAAGGACCTGCCAGGCAACCACATTACATGTTGTAGCCACTCAGCAGAAAAGGTCCAACAGTAAACTGCACACTCAGACACTCATAACCTGGTGTAATCCTCTTCCACATGAATCTGAGCCAACCCTTGATAACCAATGATACAGAACAAGGGATATGATATGAGCCTCAGGGGGAGAGGCCCCTGCAACAAAGAGTCTAGAAAGCACAGTGTCAAAATAGAGAAAACTATTCCTGAGCTTTCAGATCTAAGGGCATTTTCCTGGCTAGGCTGGGACTTGCTCAGGACACATCACCTTCGCTTCCTGCCACTTCTTCCCTTTTAGAATGAGAAAGTCTATCTATGCCAATATACTGCCCACTAGTATATGGTGGAAGGATAGAATTCATCTGGCTTCACAAATATATAGATTCAGGGAATTTTGTTTCAGGATGAATCATACTTTGATATAGACAACATTTAGATGAGACTTTGGACTTCAAGGTTGATGTTAACTTGAATCAAGTTAAGATTTTGTGAGCCCTGAGAATTAAATAAATATATTTTGCATGCAAAAAGGGCATGGATTTAAGGGGGTGAAGGGTGAGATTATAATGTTTATGATCCCCCTAAATTGATATGTTGAAACCCTAACTCCCATGTATTTGTTGGTAAGGTTTGCAAGGTAATTAGATATAGATGAGGTCTGGAAGGTTGGGTTCCCATTATGGAGTTGTTGTTGTTTTTAGGTGCCATCAGTCAGTGTCCAACTTCTAGTGACCCTAGGTACAACAGGCAAAACAGTATTGCTAGTGCTTCTCTGGTATTCATAGGGTTTTCAAAGGCTGATGGCTTTTTGAGAGTGGGCTGTTGGGTCCTTCTTCCAAGCCTACAGCACCTGGTGTCTCCAGGCGGTCTCCTATTCAAGTACTAACCAGGCCCTATGTTACTTAGCTTCCAAGATCTGACAGTGGTATGGCCGCAGGCATATTATGGGATTAGCATCCATATAGGAAGAGGAAGAGAAACAGAACATATTCCCCCCCTTTCTCCCTCTCTGTCTCTGTCTCTCTCTCTGTGTCTCTGTCTCTGTCTCTGTCTCTGTCTCTGTCTCTCTCTCTCTCTCTCTGTCTGTGTGTGTGTGTGTGTGTGTGTGTTTATATGTGTGCATCTCTTTCTCTCTGCTATGTGAGGACACAGTGAGAAAGTGAGATGACAGAAAGAAAGCCCACCAGGGGCAAAATCTACTGACAACTCAGTCTGGGATTTCTCAACAACCAGAACTATGGGAAATACACATCCGTTTTTGAAGCTATTCAGTCTGTGCTATTTTGTCATGGCACTCTGAGCTGACTAATGCAGAAATCTTGCAACCTGCCTTGTGTTCTTTGTATGCTTGCTCTTAAAGAAGTCAGCTCAGATGTCAGAAGGCTGGATACTCTCCATCATCAGGCTGGGAGGAAGCTCAGGTAGTCAGCTGAGGAAGCTGCTCAGGTAGAGAGGTACCCTCCCAGCTCCAGCTATCCCAATCAGACAGGTGAGCAAAAATACCAGTTTGGACATTCAACCTCTCACACTTTATAAGACTCTTCTTCTCCAATCATATGCCACATGAAATCCCAAGCAAGAGCCATTTACATGCCTTCACACAACTCAAAGAACTATGAGAATTATAAATTATTGTCATAATCCACTAAATTTGGAGGCTGGATGTTAGTGAGCAATTGATAACTAGACTGTTACAACCAGGAATGAATGAGACATTTGCCATATATTCTCTTCCTGTCACCACCCTAGGTATCATGATCCCTATCCTCCACCAAAATTCAAAAGGGTAAGACTCTTGCTGATGATATGCAGTCAACCACTTTGCAAATCAATATGGAAGTATCTTAGAAACTAAAAAGAGATCTAGCATATGACCCATCTATAACACTATTGGGAATTTACCCAAAGGGAGATGTGTCATTATACCACAGAGACAACTGCATTATCATGTTCAGCGCAGCACTTTTCACAATAGCAAGGATATGGAATCAACCAAAGTGTCCATCAACAGAAGAATGGATACAATAACTATGGTACATATACTCAATGGAATACTACACAGCAATCAAAAATTGAAATAATGCCATTTGCAACAAAATGGATGGAATTGGAGAAAATTATTTTAAGTGAATGAACACAAGCCCAGAAAGAGAAATACCACATGTTCTCAACTCATATGTGGGAGCTGAATCAAAAATTGAAAGGAGGAATAAATCCTATGGAGAAGTCAGAACATAATAAAAAGCTAAAGTCAACTTAGTGGAGGAGGGACAATTTGGGGAGTGCAAAAGAAGGAGGGAGGGATCTAGCAAAAGGAGGAAATCCTGGGAGAGGAGAGGGTGGAGAGAAGGAACAGGGAGGAGTGAGGAATGGGGGAGGGGAGACCTCATGGTGAACAGCCCAACTTTAATAGTTCTGGAAATAATCATAATTACACCAATAATACCAAAGAATGGTAATAATACCATGGGCTAGAAAATTCAGGTACTCGTTCTGACAATGCAAAAGGATTGTTCACTACAGAAAAAGTTTCGATCTTAAACATAATTGGCATCCAAGAATATATAGAAAAATATTACCACAAAAAGGCATGCAAATGGAAGAGAGGTCTTTGGTGGGAGGGTGGGATGGGGGGAGGAAGTGCACAAGAGAGTAAGGGGTAACTTCTCTGTGCAATGTACAACAAAATGCATATATGGAAATGTCACAATGAAATGCATATTAGAATGAAACACATTAAGTTGTACATTAAAAAATTCCAATAAAAAAATACAGCCAATAATACCCAAGGCAGGATCTGAATCTAGCAGCACAGACTGCAGAGCCTGCCTTTCTTCTGTCCTGCTTTCCTAGACTAACCACATTAGTAAGGCAGCTGTACATATGAGTGGCATATTTGAAAAGTTTGCTTCTCAAATCTATAGAAAATGAAATGGATTCCTCAATTTGTCTTGCTTTCTTTACCTCCATGAAAAATGTTTCCTATAAAGCACATTGCATCCAAAGCCTCTACCATGGCCAATTCAAAGCTGTGGGGGAAGAAAGAAAAGATGGCAAATTATCTATGAATTCTGATAACTGCAAATCTTTGCAATAGACAGGGCGACGAGTTGTTGGGAAAGTGTTGCCCTCCAACTATACCATGTGTTCTGAAGAAGAAAGTAATGAATAGAATGTAAGCATTCTAAGTTGTTCTTTGTGCTTTCAGCAGAATTATTGGATCTGAGAGGGCTGCACTGGTTTATTGTACATCTTCTGTTTCTGCACAGAGCTTCGTGGCTGGAATATTCATTTTCTTTCACTTTCCCCACATTTAAGACTCTCCTAGACCTAGAATCAGGCATCTTAAGCCAGGAAACTACAATCCAACTTTGCCTCATTCTCCCCTACCTACTGTTTGTTTATTCAGTTGAGATGTCTGCCTTCCATTTTCAAGGTCTCTGTGCCATCAAGGTTGCCTTCCAGGGACAGCAGCCCTACCCTCCAGCATCCACACCCTCCACAAGGCCCTGCCATCGTTACACGTGTCTACCCACAAGATGAAACCTCTTAGGGGCATGGACACCATGTGCCATGTATTATTTCAGAGAGACTGAAAAAACAGGAGCAAGAACACCACAAAGCCAAAGGCATAACGTGGGATGGTGAAAATACTTGGCATGCACATCAAAATCAAAATGAGCAGCCAGCCTGGGCATGGTGGTGCATGCCTGGAAGCCCAGCCCTTGGGCAGCTAAGGCAGGAGGAATGTGAGTTTGAGGCCAGCCTGAGTTACTTAGCAAGCTCCTGTGTTAAGAAATACTAAGAATAAAAAATAAGAGCAGCCATGGGTGGATGCAGCTAGAATCATGGCAGTTTCCTTTTGCTGATCTCTGACAGTCTGGAAGGCTCAGTACATACATGTCCTTCTCTTTGCCAGTTTTCCTCTTGTAAGATCTCTACTCCAAAACAAATACCTTGGCTTATTGATCTCCATGTATCTGTCCTCTTCTGGAATGCTGGGACAGTGAGGTGGGTGTGTGCCACTGTTATTGCCAACAACACAGCAACAAAAACACCATGTTTTACTGGTAGGAGGAGGGGAGCACTGGCTGAAAATGCACATGAATTATATAAACATAGTCTCACCCCACTTACTCCATCACTGTGTGCTTCAGGATCCTCAGATCTATGTCTGAGTGTCTGTGGGAACAATCTTGCTATAGTTATGGCAGGGGTCATGGCCTAAACGAAAGAAGAGTTGCCACTGACAAGAGCAGGACAGCCTGATGAAATAGTGACAGCTCTCTTTTACAGATGGAGAAACTGAGGCAAGGCTGTAAATGCCCATTTGTACAGGGCAAAGAAGTAGCATAGCTGGGCTAGATCACTAATAAGCCCATTCCTTTTCACTAGCTGTAAGAATCCACCATGAGACTCAGAGCCCAGGGCAAGCTATGCCTATTCTTTTGATACGTGGCCAAGGAGAATTACTACTTTTAGGAATAATGACACATCAGGGAATTTAAGATCATTAGACTAGAGTTGATTAAAAGAAATTATGACTCTTTATTCATTTATCACTATTGTGTGAGCAAGCAAAAATCTAGATGTTTGAAACATTTATTAGGTTTGAGGTTGAGCAATGAACATACACTTGTCTGTCAATGCAGAAACACCAAGTCACTTAGCTGATGTTGCCCTATACTTTCCACACTCTGCAAGCAGAAAAGACCGTGTGCATGCTGCAGATCCTAGTGGCTTGCAGACTGGAGCTTCCGCCTTCCTTAGCTTCACATGTTCCTGACATTGTCAAAGTGATGATTAAACTCGATTAATAATCACCACTGGGTGTTTTTCTTTCCTGTTATCGCCCAAGTTCCAAAACCATATGGTGAAGCATATTTTCTAAGATAGGTTTGTAGATTATGAAATTTTTAAAGACTATGAGAAGCAGTGTGAGAGAACAGTATGTAAAATCCACGCTTTACCTCTCCCGAGCTAGTTTGGCTTTGAGCAAGCAAGAACTTTCTGAGTTTCAATTTCCTCATTACAAAATGGAGATAACAACTATTTTGGAGGGTTATGATAAAAACTAGCAATAATAAATGCAGTACCTTACTTAAACACTTGATAATCTCTAGCTATGTTTATAAAATATGTACATTGTGTTTTTACAATTGTGCATATACTGTTTTATTTATTCATAAAGCACTATGGTCGGTGTGTAAGCATTTATATAGAACCAGTGCTCCTTGGAATATAGGATGGCTAGACTGTACCTGAGGTATTTTGGACATGTTGTCAGGAGGAAGCAATCCCTGGAAAAGGACATCATGTCTGGGAGAGTGGCAGGTCAACAAAAAATTAGGATGACCCTCAACTACATGGATTGACAAAGTGGTTGCCACATGGTCCTAAACATAAAAAAGATCATGTGCCTGGCACAGAAATGGGGAGTGTTTCATTCTTTTGTAAATAGGGTCACTATGAGTTGGATCTGACACGATGGCACCTAACAACAATATTGGCATATTTGCATATATTCATACACAAACAAACAACATGTAGTTAATATTCATGTATAAGCATTTCCCAAAGGATTGTTTTTTCACATGAGGACATTGAGTCTTAAAGAAGCTCTGAGATTTTTTGAAGTTCACCAGCTTAGCTTAGACCTCTGCTCCCACTGTGTGGTTAAGGGCAGCCAAGCTCATGTCCCCCTGAAAAATCCCCTATGCTGGCTACTCATTGCCTGTATGGGGATGATGCCCAGTGTCTGACTATAATTACAAGAAAACATCCATAAAGAGTTCCTGGCTCCAAATGGATTTGACACAGCCGTCCTTTAAATGAAATTCTTAATACGATTATCTTTATTTCTCTTTAGTGGTTTTTCTAAGTAAGCCATGCCTTTAGAGGCCCCTAATACAAAGTGACAACCTTTGCCGTTTTCCAAAGTACCGATGGATGGGCGTAGAGAGAGTCCATTGTCACCATGGTAATTACTCCACAATACCTGATGGCCAATGGACAGTCAGGAGGCTCAGGCAGCAGCTGAATCCGGCATTGTCCTGGCCTGATAAAAAGATTAGAAGCCCTGAAAAGCCGGGGAGCAGGATCTCACAGCTCTTTCGCTGGGTCCTGAAAGACCCATTGTGCTACTACCATAAATTCTGGGATCCCTGGGCACTTGACAACTGAAGCCAGGGATAATAGAATTCTTGTGTCCAACAAAACACTCCTTGTCCAATGCCAGTCTTATCAGCCGCATTTACAAATGTCTTTCGTTGTACCCAAATAATTCCCTATTAGAAGGGCTATTGGGAGCAGAACTAAATAAATATTCACAGCCTTTGTAATATCATTGGGAAATGAATAAACAAACAGTCATCTAACATATGAGCAAACCTCCTGGTACTCTTTATGTTTTACTCCTATTTCTTGCCCAAATTATGGAGATTTACTTTCCCTTTTTGATATACCAACAATCGAAATATTGGATGCTATAGTTTTATTTGCTATCTACTTTATATCCCTGGTAGTCTTGCCACAGCGCTTCTGCACCCATTTTTCTTTTTTAAGTTAGTGTTCCCCACAGCACTGGGAGTGGCTTTGTTTACTCCATTCTTGCCTCCCAAAAGAGCAGGGAGGAAGTGGATTTCAGAGAAGTTAAAGAATTTGCTGAAGAGAACCAAGCTATAAGGAGAATCCCAATCTAGATTTTTGTGGCTCCAAAAACTCTGCCTTTCTCCCTCTGCCTTTCTCCCTCTGCCATGATAATTTCACCACTGAATGAAAAAAAAAATAGGAAGAAGTCTGAATAAGGAGGGATAGCTAAGCATATCTATTATAAAAGTTGCTTATACATATTGAGCCTATTTATATTGTTATACAACCTGAGACTCCTTAGAATAGAATGAAAATAAAAAGTCTGTCTCCAAGAGGGTATGTTTTTGCCCTAAAATGACAGTAATTTTACATTTTAATTATTTTTAGATGGCCTGGAAACAAAGTCAAGTTTTAGGAAAGTATCAAGGATGTCTATACTGTTGATTGGTAAGGTTTTATAAAGAATTACTGGGATGCAAGGAACCCCTATATACATGATCACATATACTCCAGAACAACATCTGCCACTTTGCGGTAGTTTATTTCAGTTTATTATAGTTTGCTACATTGTCTCTTTGTCATGAGTGAAAACACTTGAAGATAATATACATGGCAAAACAGAAATTCCCTTCTTGAAAGAAGTCACCAACTAGAAGTTTGGCAGTGTATAAATTTAAAAGATTTCTCACAGTATTAAATCTCTAAGTGGTTTCCTATCAGGTCTGGAGACTTCCACATTCATTAACATGGCTTAGGCTTGTCTTTCCAGTCTTCCCTCTGCCTCAACTGCCCACCTTACCTCCTGCGTCAGTAAGCCCCACTGTTCCCTGACTTGGCAGGTGATGCACTTGTGCCTCTCTGCTCCTACTGTTCCCTCATCCAAACTCTCTCATTCACTGTGTACTGCAGTAGAACTTCCCCTTACTTCCTGATGTCAACTTGGAGAACGTCAAGATACCCTGAGGACGCCGTATTGGATTCCCTCATTGCTTTTTCTCCCGTGGGCAGAGTGCATTGTTCATATGGCCGTTTGCCCCTTCCAACTTTACATCCAAAGAGGCTGTGAGCTACTTGAAAATTGAAATCATATCTTATACTCTTTTTTAATGACACGTGTCAGTATGCCTAACCTGCTATAAGGCTGTCTTATGGCATTAATCAATAAATGAGACTAATTAGAGAACAATCACACACACACACACACACACACACACACACACACACAGTAATTTTAAAAGACTGAAAATGTATGTTGCTTTTTTATCTGTTTTATGTCAAATCGCAGGTATAATGTGTGATTTGTTTTCAAGGACTGTAATGATGTACTCATTTGGTCCAAGTGATTTCCCTTGGTAAATGCAACATGGTGCCCTTTGTTTTGTTTTCTAAAACCCCTAAAATCCATGAATTAGTCTATCATTTTGGAAACAATTGGCTATGAACATGAAAAGACAACAAAACTAACTGGTGTTTTTTAGCTGGCATTAAATGCATATGTCCATCCCAGTATTGAATTTGAAAAAGTGCGATCAATATTTCCCAAATACTTCACATGCCAAGTGAGGCATTTAATCATCTTGGGGGATTTAAGGTGTGATCACAGTCATGTATACATGATGTGAATTCTCTCAGCAACTCTATGTCCCTATTATTATTGAAACACAACTTAATCCAAGCTGGTAGTTCTGATTGCTAACAGTTTTGGAGAGATGGTAATTCAGTGGGTGCTGGGCTTAGTACTTCCCTAAAACATATAATTTAATCTTGGAATAATCTTTTAAGTCATAAATTATGCCTTTCTTTATTTTATTACTAGGATACTGAGTTGTAAAATGGATGAGTGAAATTGCCCACAATCACAAAGCCAATAACCAGTAAGCCAGGATTTGAACACAGGTTGCCTGAATGTGTCACAATTCACCCAACTGCTATGTTCAACTAGAACTACAGCTATAAGTGAGGGTACCAATTTAGAGAATTAGTCCAATAATTTAAAAAAGAATGACTAGCAACTACATCACTTTCCTAGGCAGCTGAACTATTTAGAGAAAGCAGGTTTTGACACAGAAGAACCTGCAAAGGAAGAATGACACTTTTGACAACACCAGAGATCTAAGGGTGTTTCTGTATGTAACATTGGATCAAATCTGGGCAACTTCCACACAAGCGAGGAATCAATGTATTTACAAACTCCTGGAGGATACAGATCTCCACAGTCATAAGTCAGAGAAGTATCACAAACACACGCATGCTCGCACTGAGGATTTTTTGCTATGCAACCAAATAGTCACAGCCAACTTCTACTACCATTGATTGGAGGAAAAGCCAATGACACCACCCATAGCAAGGCAACTGATTTAAGAAATAATAGGAGAGAGCTCCCTCTGGAGCCATTATGCTGGGAAAGAAACAAATCAAGGTTTTTCAAAATTAAGTGGAACTGTTTTTATTATTATTTTTTGCAATATAAAATTAACAAAAGCAATGCTGTTTTTGTTATTTACCTCTTCAGACATTCTGAAGATACATACTGTATCAAATTGTCTATAAACTCCACAAAGGCAAAAACCTTACACTGTTTTACTCACTGTATATTAGGTCGATAAAGGCACAAACTAAATGCTCCAGAAGAGATTTTGAACAAATGAGCTAGCAAAGGAAAAACATGAGTCCCTCATCATTGAGTATTCACCTAGGCCCACGTGCTTCTGCCAGGCTGCAGTGATGGAGACTTGTAATTTTCATCAGTACTAAAATGAATTTGGCCACAGAGAGGCTGACATGAGTCGGGCAGAGAGTCCCGTGGGCGCTCCGCATCCTCACCACCCATCATTAAGTACACTGGATTCATTCAGGGGCTGTAGGAGAAGCAGCCCATTAAAATGTTTCAGTTTTTGTTTGCTGCACTTTATTGGTGGAATATCCTCCTTCACCAGTATACACAAATTGTGATGTTCTGGAAATTGTTGGAAAACATCACTTGCCAATATCAAGAGCCTGGTATTCTCACAGGAAGCTTCATCTAAGCTGGGCCCCCATGAGTTACCTCCAAGGCAGAGGTGTGAAGCTAAGGCGTCTTTAAGGTCCATCTGACTTTCTTTTCTTTTTATCCTTTCTCTACATTCCCTGAAGAGCTAAAGGTGATGCCTATCTTCAACAATTTCATTGTTGAGAACCGAGAATGAAGAGTGAAAAAAAAATAATAAAACAGAAAACAATTCTCAGTAGTTCGGTAGTGTTGGATCATCTCATCAGAAAGGGGTAGGCTCTTCCTGTGGGAATCACTGACAAGCAATGCTGTTCGTAAGTGATGAGACGACTCAAGTCAGAGGTCCTGTGGCTCTGGCAGGTCCTCTGCTATAATACTCACTTGGTAATTCTTTATCTTACAACTTCAGCCTAGAAAACCAGGCTAGATTCTGAAACAGGTTGTCCTTGTGCTTTCTTGGCTTTGATATTAGCAATTGTCTGATATGGATAGACACATAGATAGATGCTGTTGTTAAGTGCAGGAGAGTTGGGTCCAATTCACAGTGATCTTCATAGGATTTTCCATGGCTGATTATTTCAGGATTTTTTTCAGGAGTGGATTGTCAGGTCTTTCTCCCATATTTTCAGTGTTGGGAAATGAACCCAGTGTTTCAGAGGCCACAGAATGGGACTCTACCAACTGAACTAAACCCCAGCCCCTCAACAGACAGCTAGATAGACAAATACAGTATTGGTATCTAAAAATAGCATGTACACATGCATACACACACACACACACACACACACACACACACACACACACACTGTTCCCAAGTTAATTGCTCACCTCTGGTAATATTTAAACCACATTCTTTGTCCAGTAAATTTAAAATTAATTCGGCCTTTGGTACCAGGGTATATTTGATGGGCAGTAGGTTCTTTCCTATTCAGAGATTACAGAGATTTGTAGTTGCAACAATCAGTTCCCACAGTTGAAAGGCATCCTACTTCCCTCCAGCAGTGTTCTGACTATGCTTTAGGACATGCTAAGCTCAAGCTTGTGTTTCCCTAGTATTCAACATGAGTCCGACTTCTTCAACCAAATTCTGTATCACAGTGAAGTTCATCTTTAAAGAGACATTGCACATGCAGGAGAACTTGGGACCAAGGTGCAATGGAGTTTCACTTTAGCTGTCAGAATGATGTGAAAGCTTTTGAAATTCCTAACAAGATGTCAAACTCAGAGAAAGCCTCCAGGACCCCATCCAGCTCAACCAAAGTAGGCCTGTCCTCCAGCAACCAGACAGACAGAGCAAAGGGACCATGCTGTGGAGTTAGACAGACAGGAGGTACAGTCCTTGCTGGTCTAAGGAACTCTGATTACAGTAGCCCAGTTCCCATTTGGGGCTTTATGACTCTTCAGTTGTGTTTTAGGACTTAGTCCTCTTACCTGTAAAATGGGCATGATAACACCTCACAGAGCTATGGCAAGGCAAATGGGATAGTGTATGCAAATTATACTCTTGTTTCTGGCACAAAGTTACTTTTCACTAAATATAAGTCAACATCATCTTAAAAAATTATCATTGCTCTGTTACAAAGACTCCATATAAAGATAGTAGTACAATGTCTGACACAAAAGGAGCCTAACAAATTGCTATCGCTATTATTGGCAGTAAATGGCAATGAATCAGGACATAGGGAGGTATATATGCAATTCTTTTTGAATCCTGATCTCAGCAAAAGTCAAGTTTCTGCAGCAATTTCTGAATAAATTTCTCTTTTAACAAAAAGGCAAGGTACCCTGGAGCTCGGAATGGATTCAATTACATTGTTTCCCTTTAATTTGCCTATATCAGGGGCTACCTCATATTTATGACAAGAGGTACTATTTTGTCATCAATGACAGCAACATAATTTCCTTTGAAAACATTTAAGCAAAATAGAATGAATGAAAAGAAAATATTATGTAAATAGCAATGTAGGTGGTACCTAGATGTGGTAAAGACAAACTTGAATGACTGAAGAGTAGGGAGCATTGATCCATCACTCTGTACTTACTTTACAGGAGGGAAACTGAGGCCCTGGGGGGAGAGAGGTATGTCCAGGACAGAGCCTGCAGTGATCTCAGCAGCTGCAGCCCCTGCTTCCCCTGCATGCTATACCAGCACCTCTGTGCTGCAGCCTCATTAACATCATGTGTCCTTGGGTCAGGTGTGTGAAGGACCACAAGGAATGACAGTGCTTCTCTCCAAAGGACAGAGAAAGAACTGTAGAGAGAAACACATGCCAATCCTGACCTGGTGACAGAGGAAGGGGTAGAATCTAATCACTCCAGCAAACTAGGTCCTCATGAAGAAGAAACTAGGTTGAACATTTGCCAGGCTCAGAATCCACCATATTCCTCCCTAGAATTCATGTCACACATTTTATGCATACGCTTTTTTTATTCCAAAGGGAGTTTAAGACCACCTACAAAGACTCACACAATACAAAAAACATATGGCGCTGTTTTATATAGTGAGCAGGGGAAAGGAGAAATGGCAGCATGAAATAATTTGAATGAATGTTCATATGCAAAGCTCAGACCTAGAAGTCATACAGTTTTGAGGGCTGTGTCACACAGAGACAGGGACAGACAATAGGCACATGATCGCCATGCCCATGAAATTAAAAATAATCCCCAGCCCGATCACAGCCATTCTAGGTATGGATACCAACATGTTATTTATCCCATTGCTTCTCACAAAGACAACCCTGCATAAGGTAACAAGCAATATCCTTAACAATTGCAATGGCAATAGAATGACTGGGCAGCCTAGAATGGCAGTACTGGCTCACAAGGACATGGAGTCTCCCTCAAGTGAGGGTAAGGTGCCCAAAAGCACCCTTCTGCCAGGAGGACACAAAAGCCAGCCTATCCTCTAGACTGCTGCTACAGGCTCATTCTAAACCACCAGCCCACTCATGCCCTTTCTGGTTTCAAGGCACTGGACGTCTCCTTTGGTCAGCCTCTTCCATTTTGAACAATAACCAGGCCCTGCTTTGTTCCAGGTGCTGGATTTAAATGGATTATCACATTGGTTGCCCCTCTCTGAAAGTGGGGACATCTAAGACAGAGATGCGGACCCTTCTAGGAACCCATGGATTTTCCTCAATTTACTATGTCCTTTCACCCTACTTCTTTCATTGCAAATTTTCTCTGGACAGAATACCTCTTCCTTTTCTTTTTTTCACATACTCCTTGTCCTTTAAGAACATGACCCAATATTACCGCCCAGTAGTCTACTTTCCCAACTTCATTGAAAGTGCATCACGGGTGCACATACACACACACAATCAGAAATGTACACACACAGGTGCACACCATACTGCAGCTTCACCTCTATCAACCATGCATCCTGTCAACAAAGATTTCTTGAACTCCTAGTATGTGCCAGACACTGGTCAAGTCATTAGAGAACCAAAGAGATAGAACTGTTCTTTTTACATCCCTTTCCTCCTGCAAGTAAACAGCAAAGAGACAGTAATAAATCACAGATGGAAAATTATAAAAGGTTACTAAAACAGAGTGGATCATGTCTTCGTCTTTAAGACTCCTTTAAACCAGCATGGGCAGGCCTAGCACCGAGCTGATGCTCAATGACCATACGGTAGAATGAGAGGCAACACCTAATGCTCCCAACAATCTTGCTCAGCTTTTTAGGCCTTAATACTTGAACATCTCCTTGTTTAGTATGTGAACATTTGCCTGCCGTCTCCTTCCCTGGGAGGTTATGAAAAGCAGAAGCTCTGTCTGGTGCATCACTTAGGGCTCCTCCAACACCTACTGCATAGTCATCTGCATTCACAGCAAACCATAAACACAGAGATGCAGACTCGAGTTTTGAGAAACATCACAAGTCACAGGATGTAAGAGGCAAATGGCAACTCAGAGGTGAGCTAATCCAGTCATTTTACATACTATATGTGGTAGAGACTGGTAGCCCAAATGCTGCTATAAGGGCTGTGAGGGAATGGTGAGAATAGAGGGGCTGTGAGGTCTTCATCTCCTTTTCCTTCTATTTAATCTGCAGATGCTGTGCTTCATGTGGCTAATACACATTAGCATTTGAGGTAAGATCTTATTTACAAAAGTCTGCATGAAATTCATGAAGGCAAGAGGGAAGAATATACATAATGAGTTCGGGAATTAAATGGCTGACTCAGAGGTTTACAAAACTTCCTTCTGAATGGAAGGTCCATGTTCAGATGGGGACAGATGCATATGACAGACTGATGATTGGGCATTGGCAGAATACATGCACGAGGTAAGGCATCACACATTCGGCAGTGGAGGGGAACGGGGGTGTGGAAAGAACGGGATAATAAATAGGAAAGGGATATACTTTTAAAGAAGGCAAAAATCTTCCAGAACCCACTATTCCCTAAGTAGAGTTTTACCTTCTTTATAGCTCTGACTATTCATGCATTTGTGCATCCTTTCATTATTTCTATGTACCTGTCACTTTGCCAAGATAAATACGTACAATGGGGGGCCATGTTAAGGTGAGGCAGGGGAGGAGTGGAAGGGTGAAAAGGAGAAAAGGAGAGAAAGAGGAAGGAAAAAGAGAAAGGAAACAGGAAAGGAGGGAAGGAGCTGCTAGGTAAAGTACTCAGGCAAGGGGAGGTTCTGAAATTCCCTGCCTTCTCTCCTCCCCAAAACATCAGGGGGCGGTGTCTTACCCAGAGAAAATGTCAAGCTATGCAAGGCAGATGAGTGAGAAGAAGGGACAGAGTTCCCAAAATAAGACACAACTGAAGGAAAGGAAAAGCGAGATGAGGGTGCCATTGGATCTACGAGTCTGTCTATTTTTAGCAGCCTAAGAAGACAGCCTCCAATAACCTTGCCAAATTATGAAGTAGAGTTAATGAACACACTCTCGACCTTCTCTTGGAAGTCAGCTCATTACCAGACCTATTCCACAGACTCCTCACCTAAAACCCTGTAACCTCATTAAAGGACTAATCCTAACTATTTTGACCAGAAGGTAAGCAATTCGATTTACCCAGTTTTCTGCCTTCCCACTTGTTTTTCAGGAGGAAATTTTAAAGTCCAGGTTAGCCTCCCTAAGCAGTTAGTTTTAACTTTTCTTTGCCTGTGTTGTTTTATCTTTCAGTTAAAATGCTATCCATTCTCAGAAAATGAGGAAAATGCTCCTAGCAATGAGGAAAGATGGTTACTTGAAAACTATCTTAATTATTTAAATTATAAAAAAATTAAAAAGAACAAAAAATAATTCTGATATTGACTAATTCTCGGTTTCCCCTAGCATATTTCAAGGACTCTTTTTTCATTAGAAAACTAAAGCATTAGAATTTAGACAGTCTGACTCTGAATGAAGTAACAGACATGATGTCAAGGGCCTTGTAGGAATTATGATGCTTTTAATAATCTCATTTCATTCCATCCAGATTGCCAAGGAGAATTATATCTTTATATGCACAAAAAAAATCAGAAGAGCCTTATTTTAGTAGGAGAACAGTTAAGTAAAGCACAGCATTTCCCTCCACAGAATAGCAAGCTTTCCTTGAGATTGCAGTTCCATGAATTGGAAAGCAATGTGGAAAATACATTGGACTATGTTGACATGGCTCATTATGAAATAAAATCTCTACTCCAATGACACTAATGCAAAAATATTCCTGAGGAAGGAATAATATTAATTATAATATTTTTGTATTAGTGTCATTGGAGTTGCATATCAGAAAGGAGAAAAAGGACAGTTTACAAGACCTACAGGTGAAGGTTTTTATTTTTTTTTTCCCTGAATTTCTCAATATTCCAAGTATCTGTCTGTAACATTCTTAGACCTCTTCATACAACCTGGAATATTTCCTCTGTAGGGCAGCTTCCTGAGCTGGCCACATCCACAGTGAGCGTGGGTGCTAATGACAAAATATCCCCCACTGCTTTCTCGAAAAGCCAGGAAAAACTACTCTACCCAGAGCTGCCAAAAGAACAAGCCAATTTATTCCAAAATAGAAACAGGAAAATAGTTTACAATACAAATGACTGAATCATCGAAGTGTCAAATTAAATATTGATACTATCAATTTGAGTGTAAAATGTTCTCTGGGGTTGGAAAAAGCCAGGAAGGCAGGTCAGCAACTACGTAACTGATGAGAGGAAGCTGAGAAGGTTGTTTTTGGAGCCCCCCTCATTTCATCCAGGATACTCATCCCAAGCATGGCACCTGACCACCCACAACGTGCGTGTGACTACAGGGGCTGCGCCACTCAGGGAGGACTGATCAGACACTTTTCTCTAATGAGCTCGCATTGTATCTGCTTGTGGCTACTCTTATCTCCAGCCTAGATAGAGTTACCCGGAAAACCCCTGGAGACTAAGCTCAAAGTTGTTGTTGTTAGGTGCTGTCGAGTTGGTATCCGACTCATAGCGACCCTCTGTACAACAGGGGAAACACTACTGTCAGTGCTTCTCTGCTGTGCATCGGGTTTTCAATGGCAGATTGATTTTTGGGAGGGGGTTGCCAGGTCCTTCTCCCAAGCCTACAGCTTCTGGTGTTCCCCAGCGGTCTCCCATCCAGGTACTAACCAGGCCCGCCCCTGCTTAGCTTCTGCGATCTGACGGGATCGGATGCCACAGGGCTATAGCTGCAGGCAAGCTCAAAGTAAATGAGCTAATAAAGTAGTATTCTATAACCCATCCAACCAGCCTGTACATCAGGGGTGCTGAGTTCATGTCTAGACCCTGTCATCATGTGACCTTCGGGAAATCTTGTTGCCACTCAGAGCCTCAGTTTCCCTCTCTGGACAATCAGGAGGGGAGAAAGCTTAATGTCTCGGAAAGCTAGAAGCTTTGCTATTCTATCGGGCAACAGACTGGTTGTCCTCAAGATTTTCAGACTAAAGCAGAAACCACAGAACACGGAGAGGTCATGGGGCATTCCCCTGCTCCCCAAAGCAATCAGCTGTCCAACAGAAAAGAGAAGGAAGGAAGGCAGGAAGTTGGTGACTCCAACCTCCATGGGGGAAGTTTTAGGGTTCAACAATCCTAGATTCAAATCTTGCCTCTGCCTTGTCATTAAATGTGTGAGGACTCTGAGTGAGTACCTCAACTCAGTTTGACAAGCTATAGTTTCCTCATGTGAAGTGTCACCTCTGATGCCTAACTCACAGGGTTGTGCTGAAGATTAAAGACCGAAGACACCAGGCACCAGGCACCACTCCAAACACACAGTGTGTGCTCAGTGAACTTTTTCTAAATTAAAAGGAGTGAACAAGAATACTATTATGACTGGAAACTCCTTCTAAGACCAAATTTTGTTCACTTCTTTATCCCCAGTACCTGCCATAGGTCAGGCATAGTGGAGGTCCTCCATGAATAAATAAATATTAACTTTGATTAGCTCATATGGATTAGAAGCTTTGATTGGCCATAAAGTATATGTGGTTAATTTAAAGCAGAAAAGGGAAGTGGTTACTGCTTTAAGAATACAGTCTATTTGGAGAGAGTAGTTTTCAAAATGCAAGGTAAGATGATGATGAAAAGGTGCTAGGATGTGCCGAATAAACCACCCTCCTACGTGGCTTATAAGATCAACAGAGGCAAAAGCCAACCTTGTGAGTCATAGCCCAGCAATACTGAAGCAGGGACCAACTGGGGCTATGTGCTGTCCCTGTGACTGTCTCGATTGAATTCTTTACTCATTGAACTGACAGTCCAAAAGATCCTTTGAGTAACTCCCTGATGCCCTTTGGCAGAAGACAGGCGAAAAAAGTTGACACCGAGAAAGGAAAATATGAGAAGCCATGTTCAGGAGAAAGTGCTCAGGAGAAAGTACTCCAGGTTGGAAATAAAAGGAGGCCAAGGAAGGGAAACCAGCAAGGCCATTAATTATTTGATACAAAGCCCCAGCCGTATTTTCCAAAAGCAGAGTCCCAATATAGCAACAGACCAGCAAAATGCAGATCCATTTAGGCAATAGTTTAGTGCACACACACACACACACACACACACACACACACACACACACACATTCATGCATACACACAACACATGTTAATATATGCATATATGTGCCCTTGTCCACACTCCAAGGAGATAGAACAGTCGCCAAAATAACAGAAGCCTCTTTGAATCACAAGGAACAAACCATTATGATCCATTTGTTATGATGAGCGAGGGGTTACATAGCGGCTCCCTGTAACTAGGTCAGACACCAATTGGTAGTCAACTCCACAGACCCAGGGAGATTTAATGAGGAGGCAACCAGACAAAGACAGAAGATGGAAATAGTGCCCCAAGCACGTGTCCCCAGACTCTGCAATCTGGCAGTGGGACCCAGTCCACACCATTTCTCTCGCAGAGAGACCAGAACAAACTTTCCAACGCTCCTAAAACGAGGATCCACAGTCCAAGCCAAGCCATTGAGCCATGACGCTGGCAGCTGTGACCAGGCTGGAGTGAAAACAAACCCCAAACCAAATGATGATCATGACCCAAGCAGAAAGTACAGAAAGAGCGAGCGGTCCAGAGCCGGCAGCTGTAATGGCATGGGCAGGACATAAATAAAACAGCGCTGCCAACCTAAAGCTTGTGTCTACAGAAGCCCGGCCCCTCTGCCAGGATCTATGCACCACCCTTCTGTCCTTTGCCTGCCTGTGCTGGGCAGTGTCACTGCCACCTGCACTAAGGCTGGCAGATGGAAAGGCCAGGCCTGAGAATCCAGTGTCTACTCACTCCATCAGGAAGGTCACGGGCAGTGGCTGGCCACCTGGGGTCTTCTTCTGGAGGCAGGATCCAGCCATGGCAGCGGCAACCCCAAGAAGCCCCTTCTCTCTGCGATCTCAGGCCACTTCTTGTGGGGACCCGAAGGCCACAGGGCCGTGAGAGGACTCAGCCCAGCTTTGTTCTGGACAGCGTAAGAGGCGGCCCAATCCCTGGCACTGCCAGCAGCCCTGTGAATGACCCACTGTAGTAGGACACACACCCACTGCTAATGAGCCCCCAACACAGACACAAGCCAGCGAGGCCAGAGCCACAGCCACTGCGGATAGGCAGGGCAGAAGTAGACACGGGGCCACCTGGCCCATAGGGTTCCAGCCTATAATGGCTTGTGTGGCCCCTGCAGGGCAGCAAGGAGCTGGAACTACCTGTCTTCCTGGAATCATCAGCTTCTCTCTGCTCCTGCTTGCACAGTGAAAAAGAAAATGGCAGACCAAAGTTCACATAGCAACTCCCATTATCTGTTAATTTCATTATTTTAAGGAGCATTTTAATCTCAGAATGTCAAAGGACAGATCTTCAGGATAAAACATCACTTAGCAATGTAATAGTCAAACACTGAAGACAACGAAGGGAGATGCATTTGCTTTTAAATTTTGAATATAGCCGGGTGCGGTGGCTCATGCCTGTCATCCCAGCAACTCGCAAATTGGAGACAGGAGGATCCCAAGTTCCAGGCTAGAGGCAGCCTGCGTAACTGAGCAAGATCCTGACGCAAATTTTAAAAGAAAATAAAAATGGGCTGAGGATGCAGCCCAGGTAAGCACTTGCAAAGAATGTGCAAGGCCCTGGGTTCAGTGGCTAAATATTGGGGAAAAAAAGATAATAATAATACAATTAAAATAAAATTGAGTATGAGGAAAATTCATTTTATACAATTCTATAGTAGCCTGTGAAGAATGGACTCTGAGGCAAGCTGCCTGGATTTGAATCCTCTCTTCTCTGTTTACTAGCTGGGTAACCTTAGGCAAGTTACCATCTCCTGATCTATAAAATGGAGATTAAAATGGTACCTCTCACGTACAATTTCTTGTAAAAATTAAATAAGTTAGTTCATGCAGAGCACTCAGCACATAGCTTAATAAATCTTATATACTTTGATCACTGTCCCATCATTAGTATGATTTATGCCTACCAACGGAACCGACCTTGGGGTTTAAAATTCAGGTTAGCATGCTACATTCTTTGTACACAAACACAGTTACTGAAAATCCAATAACATACAGGTGTGCGGATTAAAAGGGGAAAATCTCAATGAATTTCACTGGTTAGAAATACAGAAGATTTAAAGACAACAATAAAATAAACCTCCCAGACCTTTACCAGTTTCTCCTGTCCTCTCCCCCAAAGATCCTGAAGGGAGAAGATGATAGATGTACAGTGTGTATGTATGTTTGTGTATACACATAGTGTACATAAGTATATCGCATGAAGTGTTGCATTAAATATGATACATATGATATTATTGCATTAAATACTGCTTATGTTAATGACTGGGGCTGGGATTTAGCTCAGTTGGCAGAGCACTGCTCTGCAGTCTCTGAGGTCTCAAGTTCGATTCCCAGCACCTCAAAAACAGGAGAAGGACATGGCAATCCACTCTCAAGGCAATCCCTAAACAATAAACCATTGAAAACCCTTTGAGGGTTGCTATGAGTCAGACGCAACTCAATAACACCTAACAAGAACAACAACATGTTAACGACTGTGCTTTGTATCCCCCTCTTAAATTTTGTACCAAAGCAAATGACTCACTCATTGCATCCTACCCCAGGCGGGGGGCTCTCTGCTGAGAGGCACTTTTGCCACTGTAATAACCTATGAGTCACCTAGGAGCCTTAATAAAATGCATATTCTGCTCCAGTGGGTCTGGGCAAGAGGGCCACATATCTCTAAGTGTCCAGTCCACAGACAGCATTTGAGGAGCAAAGCCTTGCAGGAGGCTGAAGCTTGGGGCAGGAGAAGGGAGGGGAGCACACTCTGAGTTTCCTTTTGTTGCATCTCTTTGATGTCAGGGTTGTTTTTCATACAAGATGGAAACTCTTTCATTATTCATGGAGCCACTGTTGTTAAATCTGTGGCTAAGTCCTTGGACCCAGAGGCGGGGAACATTTGTTGTTTTGTTTTGTGCTAAACCAAATAAATGGAACAAAGCAAACACCCACTGACACCTGGTGACTGCCCCTTGGGGAGTTCATTTAACTTTCTACTTCCCCTGTTCCTCTGCCTGGCTGCAGAACTAGAGGTATGAGTGTCAGCAAGGAAAAGATTGGGCATGGGTTTACACTGCAAAATCACCAAGACTCCAAAGGGAACACGTTGTTGATGGGGGTAGCCACAGGGTCTGTTCAATATACCTGAATTAGTAACTGTCTTTTTCTGCCCTTCCATAAAAATCCAGGGAGGAGCAAGAGCTCAGAGTTTTACACTTTAGGAAGTTGGGGTTCAGATGAAAGCTTCATCCTTTATTGGCTGTTTGATATTGGGTAAGTAGCTTAGTTTCTGTGAACCTTAGTTTTCTGATTCTGGAATGTGATCCTATAGGGCTTCGCCTTGTAAGATCATTGATTTGAAATAACCCATACATATGCACACACAGTATATGAATGATAACATTATTTTTCCCAAAGCCCCCCAAAATCATCCAAAAGTCTAGAAGTTGAACTTTCCGAGAAAACTCTCATGGATGTATTGTTTTTTATAATTTTTTTCTATTTCCAAATTTAAGCCTTTTTTTCAGATGGGTGAGTGTGTGTGTGTGTGTGTATTTGTGTGTGTGTGTGTGTGCAAAGACAAAGAGACAGACAATCACAGAGAAGTGGAGAAAAGAGAGGGAAAGCAAATGGAATCAATTTAACAAAAAGAAAAATAAAAGGTTGAATGGTAATACTTATATTCAAAGTAGCATTTTTCTTTATAAACCCTTTTCCTATAAATAGCAGAGAAGAACTGACAGAGTGCCACACATGGCACAGTGTCAGTGTTTCTTTCTGTTATACATCGGGTCACTATAAGTCAGACCTAACTAGACAGCACCTAACAACAACAATTATTGCATAGAATAATGCAAACATTGTTAGAGCAATAGTAAATCATCTTCACTCCTGGGGTGGATGAAACCCCCTTTTCAATAAAATACATGTACTGGGGACTATTCTTTCAAAAAGAAAGCATTCCAAAAGAAAGCACACACGCACACACACACACAATTTCTCCTGCTCTTCCCTGTGGTCCTGCATCCTCTGGCCCAGAGAACTGTGTCTTTCCCAAGTGAATCAGGCTAAATCTGAGCAGGCTGATTTCCCAGAAGGAGAAGCTCAAGCTCACTTGGCTAATAATGTGCTCATCACTCCAGCACTGGGGGGTGAGCATTGCCACCCTGGACTGCCTCTCAGAGTGGAAGAAAGGGATGGAGCTAGCAGGACCAAAAAAAGCAACTGTCAGCCGTGCCTTTAATTTTCTTTTTCTTTTTTTCTTCTCCCTGATCCTTTAATTTCTGCCATGAGTGGGACAGAATATGACAGCACTTCTTGTTCCTGAAAGAGAGATGGAAACCCAGGCAGAGGAAGAATCCACGTCCTATCATCCTTTTGCACACTATCCTGTCCTCCGCGTGGATGAGGGGGCTCTCTTCATCAAATCCTACTTAGGGGACCATCTGTGTCCCTGCATATGTAACCATATCCCTGGGCTCCCGCTCAAGCACTGCTCCCAATCCTCCTCTCCTCAACACTGCTGCTCAGGACTGTGGGCCACTGCAAAGACCCCTTGTTTCATTAGAGATTTCTCTGTCTAAACAGGATTTATGATGATCCCTTGGCAAGGATCTATGAATCACTGGCTTTCACAGGACAGCCAAAAGAGTATTTCAGGAGAATCTACCTCTGACAAGCAACAGAGCCATGAAGATTTATCTTCTTTGATGAAGCAGTGCTGCCTGGTGCTCCTAGGATACGGCCCAGGACACGGTGCCCTTGCAAAGCCAGTGAAGACGACATAGTGTCAATGATGCAAGCTTTCTCCCAAACAGCTGTGTGACCCAGGGAAGTCAACTAGCCTCTCTGAATGAGTCATGTAATCTATAAGATAGAAAGGAAGGTATCTTTTTGGAGCTGTCTTAAAAGTTAAATTGGTGAATGGAATCAAGTATCTAGTGTTCATTAGGCCTGATTTTGGGATGTAACTTGATACTTGGGGTAATTTTTGATAAAGGATACATGATTTTTAAAAAGCAGCAGCAGCAGCACAGCAGCATTGACTGTCCACCTAGTGTTTTGCCTTTGGGTGGGGCCGTGTCTGTCCCAGGCAGCATGAGATTAGTGTACCTGTGCCTCTGAGATTTTGCCAACAAGGTGCCGTCCCCCTTGATACCCAGTAATTGTGTTTCAGCCTGAGGAGCTCAAATCTTCTTTTCAACCTCAGCACTTCTTAAACTCAAATTTTGTTTCTACCAATTCTAGACGGCTTTCTTTGATTTATCTTCTGGAAAGCTGCCTTCGAATTCTTGCATCCTGGCCTGAAAGACACGGCTGTCTTTGCTTTTTCTTTTCTCTTGCCATGCAATGCTGACAAGCCACAAAGAAACCCTTTCCTCTCCCTGACTCATCCGGGGCATCTCCACCTGGATCAGCCGCTGATAACCTCCATGGACAGCCTACATGAGAAAAAGACCAGTAATAGTTCCCTGGATCAAGCTCCTCCTGGGTGTGTGTGGTGTTTCTACTGCTATAGACTGGGAAAGAGACGTCTAGTCAATCTCGTGTTTCTGAGGAGCAGCAGACTCTCAAGGGAGTCTAACTTCCCAAAGGCCATCAGGGAAGGAGCAGGCATACACACGGAGTCCAGATTTGCCTTAGCACTCATCTCATCCACTTTCCATTGCATCCCATTATTTCAAGGGAGGAAAAAAGTCCCACTGGCTTTCATTCCCTAGCAAACACTTCCTGCAAAGGTCACAACATAGTAAAGATACCAGCATGTCTAACTTCCGCCTCTCCCATTCCAAGACGTGAACACCTGAAAATCACTTGATCTCTCTAAATGTCAGTTTTCTTATCTGAGAAGAAACTAGCATAAACATCATCATTGATGATGACACATGGATAAAATGAGATAAAATGGAGGAGAGCCCATGGCCTGGTGCAGAAGCCCATAAATGTGTGCTGCATCCTTTCTTAGCTCTAGAAAAGAAAACTATGTTATTGTAAGGTGCATGTGGGAGCAAAGTGAAAATTTAATGTAAAGAGAATAATTAAAATGATAGAATGAGAGCATGGCCTAGTCTAATTATTGATGTGGTATTCTAATGCAGAAGCACAATAGCAACTAAGAAAATAAAATTTAAAAATGCTATATCTCACTCACACAACATCCTAACATGTTCCTTGTAGTCAAGACAATGATGAATTGAATTATGAGCTAACTTAAAAAGAACCATATGGGTTTTGTAATCAACACAATATGCTTAACAGAGAAGGTTCTTTTAAGTTAAATATGAAGTCATTATACAGCTATAGAACTCAGCCATATCAAGTTCCACAAATATTTGAAGGGATCCCTAACACAGATTTAATAGCCTAGAGTTTGCTGGTGTCTATGAGACTTCATAGCATTGTCTCCCTTCCCTTCGAAGATAAAGCAAGTCCTTCTCAAATATTTTCCCTTCATTTTGTGTTAGTCAGCAATGTACATTCTCTGTGTTGAACACTCTCATTGACTGCATTCACCAAAGTGGAAACACAAAGACCTTTAGTTTAAGTGTTTCTGAAGCAGAAGATGGCAATTAGGTTGATCCTCCGATTCTCAGACTATAATCACTTTGGCTAACAGGCTTCACCCCACACCATGAGATGTGTTACCCCCAAAAGCCGAGCATGCCATCATCTCTTCATTCTGAAGGAGACTTTCTTTTACATAGTCTGACTACATGAAATTAAAAAAAAAATCTCCTTGACGCTGAGAGTGAAATATAGAGGGCTAAATCTGGGATGATGTTTGTCCACAAGACTTTGCAGTTTCTTATCCTCGTTCTGCTATTTCCATGTGTAGAAAAATAATTCACAGATCCCTACTAGTGAATAAATGTGCTTCTATTTACTGAGCTCAAAATCTTCTGCCTTCCACTTGCGATGTGATACATAAATGTTTCTAGTGGCATCAGTAATATTCAATGTACCGGTGACAATAAGACATCATCAGTGGCAGCCTCAGAGAAGACATGACTTTTTATCATAATACTCACCTGATAGAGGACTGGAGATCCAAGAGGAAACTATGGGTTTTCCCATTAAAATATAGTAGAATTCCTTCCCCCATCCTGTCACACTGAGAAAAACTGATATTTTTTTCCACAACTTTCAAAAACATTATGTTGGTGTTCCTGTTACATATGTGTCATTGAGTCGTGTCTGACTCGTAGTGACCCTCATGGAGTTTTCAATGGTGGATGATATATGTTCTATCTCAAACTATAAAGCATTCTCATATGAGAGAGATTTTGACTAGTAAATTATCAAACACTGATCTGCTGCTGCTTGAAACTGAAATTTGCACCAGAAATCTTGAGACAGGGAAGCAAGAAAGATCCCTGGGTTGTTGTTGTTAGGTGCCTTGGAGTCATATCTGACTCATAGCGACCCTCATAGGGTTTTCAGTGGCTGATTGTTTTTTTGGGATTGCCTTAGGAGTGGATTGCCATGTCCTCCCTTTTTTGCAGTGCTTGGAATCGAACCCAGGACCTCAGAGACTCCAGGGCGGTGCTCTACCAACTGAGTTAAATCCCTGGGTTAGGCTCCTGGAATCCACCATCCAGGCTGAGTCCTGATCCTCCTTTCACAGGGGATAAGATCTAGGGAACAAAGCAGAGCACATGCCATGTAGACATTTGTGACACATGCTAGACTAGAACCCAGGGCTACTGATTCCCTGACTTGAGTAATTCATAATCCAGCTGTTTTGGTCTTCAATCTTAACAACACTGTCAAAATGAACTTGAATTTGTATGTGAAAAGAGATGTTATCCCAGTCTAATATGCCTGTGCTGATTCCTAAATTAGGAGTGATCTGAGTCATGGAGGATTAGCAAACAAGTCAACTTCATGAGTTTTGACAAAGCCTTTCCTGTGCAAAGTGTGAAATTCACTTAGGAAGCAATTATAAATGAGCCTATACTGTACACCAGGTGCTTGGGATACAATAGCACATATAATAACAGACCTCTCTGTATGATGTTTGCAATCTGAGCAGGGATTACTGAGAGATGAAAGGTAGGAGGGAAGACTTGTTACAGAACAGTTAGATAGCAAGAGTCTCTACAGCATATCTATTTAAGGGGTTAAAAGCCTTGAAGGATAGAAAAGAGCTCACAATGATGAGCAAATTACTTTTTTAAGTTTTTGTTTTCACTACCATTGTTTGTTTTGGATTTTTTCATAGAGAAAAATAAATTGATGTTTTTCATTTTATTTTTCCAGTACTGTGGATTGAACGTGGACTCTTGTGTATGCTAAACAAGTGTGCTACCACTGAGCTACATCCCCAGCCTCTTCTCAAGATGTTTTCCAGAAAAGCATTTGAAGACATGTTTAATGCATGCTTTTACTTTGATTCTTACAGCAAAGTTTATCTTGTACTCTGTGTGTATACATGAACATGTGTGTGCAAGAGTGTCCATATGTTTATGTGTGCATGCATGTATATTTTCCCATCAGCATTCTACTGTGACTCTTACAGACTCTCTGATAAGGTTTTGTTACTTAAACTCCTTAGCATTGTCTGAAAATAAAATGTCTTTCACAGACTGGTGCATCTCTACCTTCCTTAATTTAACTGAGTCCTCTGCCCTACAGACTTTAAGCCTCAGCCACACCAAATCAATTTCATTCCTTGAACATGCCAGGTATGTTGATGTGGCTCTCATTTGCACCATACTGTTCTTGAAGGTCCTGTAATGACCTTCTTTCCTTCTCCACTAGGCAAATTATTTACCAGTCCTTCAAGTCTGTATCTTTCCTCTATCCTCCTCTGCAGGTTTCATCAAGTGGAATTAATTGATTAATCTCCTAGAAACCTTTCTTTCCTTTGTATACATCTCACTTCACGTGGCACTTTGAGTTTCAATACAATTTTAGTGTTTACTTATTCATATTTTTCCTCATTATATGATAATGCACACTTAATGTCAACATTTTAGAAAATAAAATATTTAAATGAGAAAACAAACATTTCCTTTCACTTTCTTCCTATTTTTAACATAATTGAGATTTTTCTTCTATTATACCTGATTTAATATATACCCTGAGCATTGTCGCGCACTGATATTAAACAGTATTTGAGAACTCTGCTTCTAATGGTTGCATAATTGCTTGTCAGGAAGTACAACAAACTGTGTAACCACTCAACTCCCTACTACTGGGCTACTGGGTCCTTTTAAATTTTTCCTATTATAAGTAACAATGCAGCAAACTTAATTGTGCATTAATCTCTGTCTGTATTCCTGCTTATTCTTTTAGAATAAATGCTTAGAAGCAAAATTACTTGGTCAAAAGAGGTGAATTTTAAACCTCTATGTACATATTGGAGATTATTTTAGAGAAATGATGTTTTAATTAATACACCCACCAGCACTGCAATGAAATGCCCATTAAAATCCCTGTCTCATCATAATACCAATAACATATTTTATTAAAGGATAATATGCATTGTTCATATATCTCTTTGATTAGTAATACAGTAAAATTCCTCATGTGAGCATACATATGCACACATACGTGAAATATATTTAAGATTTCATTATTTCTCTTAAATATTTAAACTGATCCATAAAACTACATGTTCTGAAAATTGATATGTAAAGTTAATAGTGGTTTACAGATGATCCATTCAATACACCGATAGCCAAATGCTGAGTCACACTGGTTAGGTAGGGAGCATCTATGGTACATAGCCATGCCATAGTGCTGATCAAAATAGTGGTTCACTTTGGTTGTCTGTGAAAGCATAATGCTAGCTGTCAGTCTCAAGGCCTCAAACACCCCGAAGAGAACCTGAGTATTTTTATTTTTGTGTTCTCCAAACCATGAAGACATCACCTCACTCAAAAGCTTTCATTGCGAACATATTCCGAAATAAAACTCACTGATTTCAAATAGTCCTACTGTACTATATATTGATATGCCATGAAATCAATTTGAGTTGCAAACACAGGGGCGATTTGTGACGTGAACACAAAATGGATGTAAGAAAATGTCATGCAAAGTTTACATTACATGCACAAAGGGAAGGGGAGCCAGGAAGAGAGGAGGTCCTAAGGACAAGTGGTCTAGGCTCTGCCCAGGGCTTCTCCAGGACTGCTACTTCCTGTTTCAGTCAGAGTCCATCCACCACACTCTCACCCTCCCACCTGAATGAGATCCCATCCAGAGGCCAGGGACAGGAGATCCCCACCTCTTGGAAAAAAACATAGAGCCACTTGTCTACCCACACCCTTTTAGAGACATTGATTTCTGGGTTATGGCAGGTTAAATCCTTGCCAGTGGCACTCTGACATCTGGCCAAGCGTCAGGCTCTGCTGAATTCATTTCTCCCTGGGTACCCAACAGGAAGCCAACATTTTAGCAGGTAACAGGAGGATAGAGAGGAGGCTGCCATCCAGATCTGACCAGGGCACTGTGTTGCCCATCAAACTGGGTGGTCAAATGTGCCCTTTGTTATAGGAGGGGAACAAATAGTTAAAAAAAAAAAAAAAAGAACAAGAAAGAAAAAAAAAGAACAGTGGCATTCAGTGTAGATAAGGAGGAGGAAGATCACATCACTGGGCAATCCCAGAGGCCAATCTGGATGCCCGACATTATGTTTTCCTATGGAGTTCACAAAGTCAGTGTGGCTTTTGCTTGCCTCAATCTAAACATAAAATGCAAACTGCAGATTCATCTAACTTCCCAGAAAAAGAGACATTTGATAATAGAATTCTAGCACCATCTTCTGATGTTCATTAATTTAGTTATTCATCATTCAAAAGTAACTTCCAATTCAGATGACAACAGATTTTGGTATCAGGAAGGTCTGAGTTTAAGTGCAGAGTCAACCCCCATCAGCTTGGAAATTTTGAGCAAGATCATTATCCTCTGTACGACTCATTTTCTTTACTTGAAAATGTAGTCACCACAGGGGGCATCAAAGGAGAAGGTGCGGACTGGGTGCTAAACCTTGGAGCATGGCACATAACTGAGTGCTCCTCGCTAAAAGCTTCTTTTATAATAGGGATGAATATCTTAGTGTGTATGGAATATGCATCCCATAAACACCATTTCCAAGTGACTTGAACACTCTAGTTTGATGAGGAAGACACAAAAAATTGGGATGTGTCAGCTGAATTACCCAGAGGTTGGTTTTCAGATTGGAAGTTTAGAACAAGGTTGGTCTCATTGCAAAGCCTTTCCAAGGTACCAGGATGCCTGTTCCAATCTGAGCAGCCAGGACGCAATGAACACTGAGAAACGGCCTTGCTTACTCACTGACCAGTGAAAGAGAACGACATGGATTCAAATTATGATGTCCAACATGCTAAGTGTCATATTAAACTTGGACAGCATAGAAGGAAGTGACTCTGTGAGGAGATTGGGCCAGTAAGGCTTTACTGGTCCCAACTCCTGTGTTAGGCTGGCTTTTTTAAAACTGAGAAGAAGGTGCCCACATGTCCAGAGAAGGGAAAGTTGGCTATTAAGTAAAAGACATCCCAGAAAAATGGCAGAACTAGTACCTTACCCTGTCCATTCAAATCCTTCTGGCCACTAAATCATAACTGAGGAAAAGCTTCTCAGTACAAATATTCAGACAAATCAATGACAAAGGGATGATTAAATTAGTATTTCAACATTTTATAAAGAATGCTCTTATAAAGGATCTGGGCAGCAGGCAACCATGGAGGCTACCACCACAACAGGAATTACTAACATTATGTGCCTCTGGGGAGAATTCTTCACCACCGCCTAGAAACTAGTCTCAGCAATAAATAAAGAATAAAAATTGAATCTGAATATGAATAAGACTCAGAACTGTGATGCAATTTTCAGAAAATTAAGAGGACCAGAGGGAAATTCTACAGCAGTGGCTCTCAATTGGAAGCAGTTTTGTTCCCCAGGAGACATATGGCAATGTCTGCTTATATTTTTGGTTGTTACAACTGGGGAAGAAAGATACTGGGATCTAGTGGTACAGACCAGACATACTCCTAAACATCTCATAATGCACAGGACAAGCTCCCACAGTTAAGCATTCTTCTGCTCAAAATTGTCCATCCAATAATGCTGAGTTGGAGAAATCCTGTATTATAAGGTAAGTGATTTCATTTCTTTAGTGAGAGGGAGTAATGAGGACACTTACAGATTAAGCTAAATCAGAAGGTCTGCCTAAAGTCAAAAATATAAGCAAAACTGAACTATGGTGTTTGGGGAAGCACTCCTGGGCAGTGAGGGAGTAAGTACTGCATCCAGGAGAAGGGTCACCCTCATTCAGAGAGAAGGTTTTGGGGAGGGTTCCTGAGTGACTGAGTGATGGTAGTTTAAGGGTGTCCACTTTGTTGTAAGGCATTTGCTACACAATCATTTCAAGTGTTTTCCATATCATATGTCTAACAAATGTATAGTTTAAAATAAGAATAACAACAAAAATGAAAGCTTTCTGTTCCCACTTTGGCTAGGGTGTATATCTTCTAGATGTATATCTTTTAGCTATGGAATTATTTTCAAAATACTACTGATTCAGCCAAATGCATAAATCATTCTCCATGTTTTCCATAGATCCCAAAGAAATTATTTGTAATCTTGCCAGCCTGTTGTTTATAGCTACAGATTACCAGCCAAAGTCACAAAAGGTTAAGAGCAGCATAGCAGAATAATTAAGTGCAGGAGCCCTGAAGCCAGATAACCTGAGAGTCACTCTGCTCTACCTTAGTCAATTCACTCCATCTCTCTAAGCTTAAAGTTTCTTCTCTGTAAAATGCATGAAGTAAGTATACCTTCTGCATGGGGTTGTTGAGAATATACCCAAAGAATGGACATATTTCTGGACTCTAAAAGTAGGTCATTTTATAAAATATAGCTATTGATTAATAGTCATCCTCTTGTTTATTCATCAAGAATTTTACTTGTGTCAAACTAATCCCAGTGGCTGGGGACAAAGAGAGGTCAGGCTCCACTTTTTCCTCTTTCATAGGAACACCTTAGATTCTACTGTTACTGAGGTTCTCTCAGCTCTGTTTTAATACTGAAACTCACCACTTTGGGCACTAAAACTACTCCCAGTTTAAAGTGAGGGGAAGGAGGGTCAGAAAACCATAATGCATATCCATGGTTACACATCTTGTAGCACTCTTTAGGCATTTGCTGAACCCTAGGTCCTCAGAAAAGCACTTCCGTTCATTGTCTCAATAAATGCTCAAAGACGCCATGTGAAAGGAAGGTCCTGTCATTATACTTATTCCAGACATAAAAGTAAGCCTCCAAGTATTCTTTAACTTTCTTAAAGGCTACACAGCTAGTAAATGTCAAAACCAAGATTTGACTCAATTAGCTTTAACTTAGGAACCTGTCATCTAATTTAAAACCTGGTGGGTCTTGTCATGCTTTTTGATGTTGCTTTTAAGAGACCAAACCATTATAAGCCTAGTAGGACCATTACCTGTTTTTAGAGGTGTTATTTGCTTGTGACATTGATTCTAAAATCTCTTTTGCAGCTGTAAGTCTTATTTTTAAAGCTGGAAGTCAGAATTGTGGTTTGAAGATCTATTTCATCCTTTGCAGAAATTGGTAAGTAGACACCTTAAATAAATGGAAGTGTGAAGCCAGCACTGAAAGCTACAAAATGATACTTTCTCCCTCTCTCCCTCTCTTTCTCTTTCTCTTTCTCTCTCTCTCCCTCTCTTCCTCTCTCTCTCTCTCTCTCTCTCTCTCTCTCTCTCTCTCTCTGCAGTATGTGGAGGTTGATCTCAGGACCTTGAATATTTTGCAAGTGCTCTACCACTGGGTTGCATCCCCAGCCCATTGTTTAAATATTTTACCTTAAGACAGGATCTGTCTAAGTTAGGCAGGCTGCCTTTGGCCTTAAACTCATGGTTCTCCTGCGTTTGCCTTCCCAGTTGCTGGGATTATGGCATGTGCCACCATGACCAGCTCAAAATTATATTGTAGACCAGTAGTTCTCCAATGTTATACATCATCATTCACCTGGATGGTATTTCCCCCCTCCTCTTTTTTTTTAATGTGTGTGATGCTGGGGTGAAACTCTATGTTTGTCACATCCTAGACAAGCAGTCTACCACTAGCTGCACTTTTAAGCCCTTGGGTGGCTTTCTAAAATCACTGCAAGAGTTTCTTATTTGGGAAGCGAGCCCAAGAAATGTATTCTTAACAAGTCCCCAGGTGATACGAATACTACTGGCCCAGGAAGTACTTTTCAAAAATCACATTAGATCCATCTCCATTGGTTCTGTGATATTAGAATGGCATTCACCCACTGTGCTGCAGTTTGGATATGAAATGTCCCCCAAAGGCTCATGGGTTAAAGGCTGGGTCCCCACCTGGTGGATCAATCATTGAGAGATGTTCATGTCAAGAGGGCTCTGAATTGTGCAACAGATTAATCCATTAATTGAGGGGACTTTTTGGAGGTGGTGGAAACTGTGGAAGGTGGATTCGTTGGAGGAAGTATGTCACCAAGGGCATATTCTTGGGAGTTATAGCCCCTCTCTTGATGTCTCTCTGCTTCCCAGCTGCCATGACGTGAGCAGCTTTCCTTCACTGTAGCCTTCCACCACGTTTCTGCCTTACCACAGATCTGAAAGCAATGGAGCCAGCCAGCGTTGGACTGAAATCTCTGAAACTAAGAAATCCTTCCTTCCATAACTTATTTTCTTAGATATTTTGTCACATCAAGTGGAAAGTCTGACGAATACACTTTGTGAATATGAGCATGGCAATCTCTAAAGAAAGCTATTTAAGACCTAAAGCACGAGATAGCAGAGGTGAAAGCTTTCTGAAAACAGAAAAGAGGAAATACAGTACTTCTCAAGTTTAAGGGACCCTCACAATCATCTGAAAGCTTGTTACAAAGGTAGCTTATCAGACCCCATTCCCATTACAGAAGGCTGGATTAGGACTCTGGAAATTTCCCTTGAAATCAGTTCTCCAGGTAATGCTGAAGCAGATGGCCGACAGATAACCTCTTATAATTCTCTTGTAAATCAAAGACATGTCCCCGAACATCAAAGGGAATAGGTCCCACAGTCCTCACTCTGAAGATTGGGGTGAAGTCTAGAGATTTGGGCACCCAACAAAATTACATAGTCTTAGATATTCCACAATAGAAAATACAAGAGAGACATTTCATGGAAATATCTAAGTCAAATATTCAACTTAAGGACTTTCAGAGTGGATTTTAAATGAGAAAAGAAAGATAGCATTTGAGATAAAAAGGAAACCTAGACCAGCACACTCTAGAATCTTTTCATTTAGGGAAGGTTTTGTAGGTAGGTGTGAATGGGAAATTTCCCAGAAGATAGGTACTGGGTAAGCAGTCCTATTACATTTTGCACTTAAGAGAGGTATTACTTCCTCCGGCAATGTTAGCAGCAGGGTATGAGCAATTTCAATATCTTAATCACTTCCGTTTCTTTCTGAATCCAGGGAATTTTGTCTAATTCTTCGTGCCTTCCCATAGGAATTATGAAGTGTCAGCTACCACAGAGAATATGCAAGTACCTTTGTAGAAGAAATGGTTTTTTTTTTTTCAATTTGGAGGTATATGTTACTGAATTAACAAGTTGTAGGACACAGGTTCACTGCTTGGACTGGAACACAGGTTCTGACCAGGAGGAGGCAGGAAGCAGAAAGGGCTGGACTATTCTATAAATCACTCATCACTTGCTGTTGCAGTGAGCAAATTCCTTGCTCCAAACACATTGATTAGAGATGGTAAAAATAATGGAAATCAGGCTGGGCACTATGGCTCACATCTGTAATCCCAGCAATTTGGGAGGTAGAGGCTAAAATATCTCAGGTTAGAGGCTAGACGCAACCTGCATAACTTGGCAAGACCCTGTCTTGAGATAAAAAATGAAATATAAAGAGGGGGCATAAAGGTACAGCTCAGAAGTAGAGTGCTTGCAAAGCATGTGTGAGGCCCTGAGTTCAGCCCTCCAGTACTGAAAAAAGAAAAGTAAATAAAAAATCTCACTGTTGGCTAACTGTAAAGAGTGAGATTTATGTAAATAAATGTGCATAAAAATAAATAAGTGAATCACATTAGGTGAATTGTTTGCAATACAACATGTTCTGCTTGATGTTATCAGGGCAGAACCTCAATTACTATGATTGGGAAAATTTTGTCAATACTACTAATTGGGTCCTCCTGACCAGATAAAGGTACCGTTCAACTGTGGCTGAATCTGCTGAAAAGGGGGCAGCATGTGGTCATTTTAAACATAAAGGAGATGCCCTCATCTGAAGATCTTCCCTTTGACTTTTATCATCCCCCCTTTTCTTATTTCTTAACAATAATTAATCATCCTTGAAGAATATGTTTAAACTTAGGATATTTAAATAAATTGTTTTTAGGTGCCCTCAAGTAGGGTCCAACTCATAGAGACCCTCATAGGGTTTTCAATTGCTGATTGTTTCCAGATTGCTTCAGGAGTGGATTGCCACCTTCTTCTCTCATTTTGGGGGTGCTGAGGATTGAACTCAGATCCTCAGAGAGTGCAAAGCAGTGGTCTACCAACTGAGTTATTTCCCAGTTCCTTTAAATGAGTAATGCTTATTAAATAAAGGACCATGGTCTGAATGTTGATGTCTTGTCAAAATTCATACATTGGAACCTAACACCTAAAATTATGATGGTGTAAAGGAGTGGAGGCCTTAGGAATTGATTAGTGCCCTTACAATGAGGGCCAGAAGTAGTGAGAAGATGAATCGATGAGGAATGGGATGTCATCAGACATCATGTCTCCTGGCACCTTGGTCTGGGACTTCCTAGCCTCCAGAACCATAAGCAACACATTTACTCTTTGTTTATAAATTATCCAGCCTGAGGACTATTTTTATAGCAGCATAGCGAGAATAAAACAACTGGATAATGAAAGGATAATCCCATCATCCAGTGACAAGTATTAGTTACCAGACTGGTTTATTACCTTCTAATCATTTTGTTTGTTTATTTGTTGAGGTAGCCAAGGCTGGCCTCAAACTCAAAGTCCTCCTCCTTCAACCTCCCAAGTACTGGGATTATAGGTGTACACTACCATATCCAGCCCTTCTAATCATTTTAGCCATGATGTTTTTTTTTCAAATGAGAGATTTCAGTTTACATAAAAGTTTGATTATGCATCACATGATTAAATACTATACCACAAATATCTATATTATTCAAATTATCTTCAAAATGTAACCAATGGTATTTCAAGTTGAATTTGTATGAATGAACTATTATTACTTAAAAATTTCCTCTAAGGAACAGTCATCTAACATGTTTGCAATTTTATCTCCCATAAATAAAAATGTGATGAGCAATTTTAACAGCTTTATTGATGTGCAATTTATAAACTATAAAAATCACCTGGATGAACATTATTTATGAGTCTCCTTCTTTGTGTACTCCATAGTGTTTCCTGAGGCTAGGTACAAGAAATAAACCAAATAAGACAAATGGTCTGTGTGTACAGTATTTAAATTCAACATGAATTTTGCCAGCTTCCCTCTAGTATTGATTTATACTTCCATCAGCAGAGAATTAGAGTTCTCCTCTCATTTTCAGCCAGGTCAGAATAAGTAGTGTTATTTCAAGTTATGTCACTTTTTAATGGAAAATTCCAGATGTCAATATGGTTAAAAAAAATAGAAACTGCCTTTAGGAATTGTGCTTTCACTTTTGATACACTTAACTACCTTCATACTGCTTAGATGAGATAAGATACTATTCAAATGCTCCACCCTTATCAAATTTGTTAATAATAATTAAAATGACAAGTGATAACATGTGCATGTTGAAAGCAGCTCAAGCAACAACCAGAAGACCTGGACTCAAACTCTAGGATCTTAGTTATGAGCTACAGTACCCTGGGCAAGGATTTAATTTCTCTGGGCATTGCTTTTCTCTTTGTTAAATAATAATAATAATTCAAATACAAGGTGACCAAGTGAAGATTCTAAGTAACCTAATCGAACAACTAGTATACCTAATATATCTCCACAACATTGTTTGAAACAGGTGGCATCATTTTAAAGAAGATAAGTGGCATTTATTTAGTAAACATCAAACTCTTTAGTAAAGAATCAAACTCTTTAACAAAAGTCACAGTTTCCCTTCACAAAAACTGTCTGTCTCAGTATACCAAGTAATTTAATACCATTCTGTGTATGAATAATGCAAAATGATTTTTAAATGTTCTTCTACCCTCTAATTCCAATAGCCCTTGTGAAAACATGTTCTTAAAGCTATCAAAGAATAGTAAAATAACTAATTATGCATAAATTACTCTCATGACTTACCCCATTCTCTTGAGGCATGCTGTGCTTAAAAAAATAATAAAGGATTTGTAGCTGTTAGTTATCAGCACTTCATGTAACTTTTGATTCAACTAACAAATAGCATTTCAGCTCTATGTGTTCATTATGCTACTAAATTGCAAAGGAAAGAAGCCAATTCTAATGAATTGTAACCATAGTTTCTTCTGAGTATTACATATTAGAAGTGGGTAGCACTTTAAATTATGGTACACAAAACAGCATATAATTAATTCTGAATAAAAGATAATGTATTCTTGCTAAATACAAGTTATTTTAAAATCTGTTAATGAAGAACTAAGCATATGCTGTGCCTCACTGTGAAAATGTTTAGCATATGCTGTTAGAGCCAACATTTTGCATTTATTATTATATTTATTTTCAATAATAATATATTATTTTAAGTGAACACAGGAAAAAAAACTTAATCACTAGCACTCTGAATGTGGAAAATGCATGCAAATTACAGGAAACTTTTTGGCTCCCCATAAGTTGTCACTAAATAACTTTTTGATGACATGGTGTGATTGCAATTTGCAATAGAATGAGAAAAATGGAAAAGACTGTTACTTTTAAATCACAGAACATATGCACAATGAATTTTAAAATTCAGATATAGAGATAAACATGTCTATTTAGAAAACTGACATGTCTAAGTTTCACTGAATAGCAAAGCTTAAACTTACACCTTAAGTTCTACCTGATTGATTCAGGGTTTATTAACTATCATTGTGTTTCTGCTTGTAAAAGACGATATCCTGAAGGTGGCATACTCTTACAATTACTATATCATATCTTCCAACAGAGCATGAGCCACATTCTGCCTCTAGTCACCATTATCACCAATAATAAATACTGGCCAAATACTTTTTTAGCCTTCTTTTCCTCAGCTGTATCTCATGCTAAGCCGTGTGAACCTATAAGCCATGTGAACCACAAGCCAACCACCTCACCATCTCTAAGCCTTAGAGCTCTCAGGTATAAAATGATTATGCTGACATCCTTTTTGTTTCCAATAGTTGGGCAATCTTTTCCCCAGCTCTTCCCAGAGTGCCAACAGACACACACAATAAAACCAGATTTTCTAAACGCACACACTTTCTATTCTTGTTTCGTTTAACTGTGGAAAGAAATATATGGACAGTAAAAATGACTCGCAATGTTACAAAAGCTTCAAATTAATAATAAAATGTGAACTTTTTAAATTCAAGGTTCAGTTTCTGTTGAGCAGTCTGAGGACTAATTCATCAGAAATGCACGGAAACCAGAAGGAATAAATGTTCCATGTTTGGAGTGGCTTTAAACACGTTTCTTCTCTAGTACGAATGTACAGTAATGAAAAATTAAAAAGAATAAAAATTTAAAATAAAATATAAAAATTAGTCATATCATCCCTACACAATTGCTGCTGGTGTTTTGCCATGATTCTTTTCCATACTCTGATGTATGTATGGAAGTGTAGAAAGTTGAAGTCAGATTGAATTGATAATTCAATGGCCCACTTTACAACTCTTAAGATCTTATTCTAAGCCTATGTCCATATATGTCTTTGTGTCAAGTGACTGAATTATAGACTATTATTAGAATACACTACTATTTAACTTCTGTTTGATATTTAAGTTTTCTTTTTCTGTTTTTTTCCAGATAGATATTTATTCACCTTGTTTTTTAGACATTTCCAGCCATTTAATATTAATTCCGAAAATTTGTGAGATGTTTGCCATAAAAATCTCAGTGAAATAATATCATTACTTCAAAATAATATTGCCAACTGCTTTCTCACTTAAGCACTCATCCATAGTGTTTTCTCTGTATTCTTTTGATCACGTCATAGCACCCCAATGTCCCTCAGGGCTACACTCCTTCTGATCATCTTTGTTATAAAAACAGAGATATATTTATTTCTATCTGTTTTTTTCCTGCTTCGGGTCATCCCTTTTTAAAGGATGTTTCTAGATAAATTAAACAGACTAGCTTCAATTCTATACTAAAGGTCAGGTGCATAGTAGGTGTTCAATAAATGCACACTTAATTAATTAATGAACCTTGAAAATTATTTATCCAAGCTCTATTCTTGTTCTAAATTCAAAAATGTGTTTCTTGCTAAAGTTGCCAAAATTCCTCTCTGTTATTTTCCTTTACTTATTCCTTTATATATTCCACAAAAAATTTAGAGCCAGGGACCTCTCCCTAAATCAATTCTGTCTGCTACTGCTACTGCTGACATGTAAACACATAGGACAAAGCTACTCTTTTGAGTGGCATTTAACCATTTAACTTGAGAGAGTGTAGAGGAAGCTTCAACCATATCACCACCTCAGAGAAGTTGGCCTAGGTTTCCTTAATAAGAAGGACTGATTTCATCTCTCATTTTATTATCTGACTCTGTTCATTTTCTTCCTGACAAAGACCACCATCTGATAACGTCCTGTCCTGGACAATCCCATGCCTCTTCCACAGAATGTAACGCTCACAGAAAGCATGGTCTGTGCTGGTCACTTGCTTGTAATTTCATTGGATCCCCTCAGAACCAGAGAGGTTCTTAGCATTCACCCAGTTTAGCTCTATTATTTGAAAAATAGGTAAGCAAATTCCCCAACAGAGAAAATTATTTGTCCTTGACTTAACTGAACAGTGGTAGAATCCAGATAAGAACTCCAAATTCCAGACTGTCAGGCCAATGTTCCTTCCATAGCTGCCAAGCAACAGCCACTGCTGAGCCACTGAGCCAAAGGAAATAAAGTTCTTTGGGTAAAACTGATAGGAAGCTCTCTCTTTGGCTATCACTGGCACAATCCAACCCCAATAAAATATAATACTGTGTTTGTGTAGCCATCTCCATATCAAGCTTAACAAAGACAAAGGAGCTATTATTATCACCTACTTATTGATGGCAACACCTGGGACACAAAGGAGCTGAGGAGCATGGCACAAACAAGTGATCCACCCCAGACCCATCGTCAGGTGTCCGCTCACCTAGTCCAGGGCTACGCCTCCTGAGTTCACGTGCACATCAGCTCAAGTCATAGACGCCTTGTCCCATTCATGCAACTATGATTGCGCACTGGGATATTTAGTTTTTTCCTAGAGAAACTTCCTAGGAGAGAGTCTCTTTACTTTTCCTTAAAGGGTAAAATAAACTACAAAGAACACTGTGTTCAAGTCACTTATGTGGTGATGTGATGTACTTTTTTAAAAATTCACTAAACTAGCCTGGCATGGTGGCACACGCTTGTAATCCCAGCAACCCAGGAGGTGGAGGCAGGAGGATCGCAAGTTCAAGACAACATGCAGTCTGCATAATTTAGTGAGACCCTGTCTCAAAAAAGAAAAAAAATGGGTGAGGGTGCAGCTCAGTGGTAGAGCATTTGGAAAGCATGCAAGTGGAAGGCCCTGGGTTCAACCCCCAGTACCAAAGTAAATAAATAAATAAATAAATAAAAAGAAAGAAAAAGAAAAGAAAAGAAATTCACTAAATTTCTTGTTTTTTGTTTTGTTAGGTGCCGTGGAGTCATGTCCAACTCATAGCGACCCTCAGAGGGTTTTCAATGGCTGATTGTTTCGGAATTGCCTTGGGAGTGGATTGCCACATCCTTCTCCCACTTATGCAGTGCTAGGAGTTGAACTCGGAACCTCAGAGACTGCAGAACGGTGCTCCACCAACTGAGCTAAATCCCAGCCCACTAAATTTCTAGTACTTACAAAATCACAAAGTCACCATTTTTTCATGAGTTCAAGGGAGGGTGCTAAAAACCAAAACACTCATCTGGACGCTGGAGCTATTCACTACTTCTTTCTGAGACCTAATGACTCTTAGGAATGTGTTGACTCCTCCTGGGTGTGCACACTCTGGGGCTACAAAGGGAAATCCTGCAGTTACAGGAGGAGACAGTCACAGAGAGGCCTAGAACACAAAGCTCTCAGTGGCTCTGAGCCCAAAAAACCCTGAATAGTGTGTGGTCCTGGAAGAACTGGCGGATCTGATACACCTGGTTCTGGGAGGAGGCTACAAAGCAGTGCATTAAAAGAACATGGAGAGGAAAATGGAAGAGGCTGGGGCTGCAACAGGATCCTCTAAATCCCAAAGAAGAGTCAATAAGATTGTAGTTACTAAGCTGGACTGCTATGCTTGGGTCCCCACTTGAATTAAGCAACCCTAGAGATGCATCTGCCTGCAGCCACACCACTGTGGCATCTGAGCCCATCACATCTGGGAAGCTAAGTAGCGTTGGGCCTGATTACTACTTGGGAGTAATGGGAGTAGTAATGGGAGACCACCTGGGAACACCAGGTGCTGTAGGCTTAGGAGAAGGTCCCAGCAACCCACTGCCAAAAACCAGTCATTGAGAACCCTACAAATAGCAGAGAAGCAGAACAATAGTGTTTCATCTGTTGTACATAGGGTCGATATGGGTCAGACACCAACTTCACTGCACCTAACAGCAACAACAGAGATGCATCTATATATACAGCTGTCAATCCACCATGGGTGTGTGTGTTGTGTGTAGTTTTCTGCTTATTATTATCTTTGAAGAAATTGATCTCTTTAAAAGGCTTCTTGGGAGAAATTCTACTGGCTTAAAGAAGTCAATGTATTGAGCCAGGTGCTGTGGCACATGGCTATAATTCCTGCAACTTGGGTGGATGAGGCTGGAGGATCACAAATACAAGGCCAGCAGCCTGTACAACTTAGCAAGACTATATCTCAAAATAATAAATAAAAAAGGAACTGGGGGTGCAGCTAAGTTGTAGAGCACATGTCTAGTATGTGCAAGGACCTGGGTTCAATCCCCCAGTAACAAAAAAGAAAAAAAAAAGTAAGTATCGACCAGGACTTTAACACATTTTAATTTTGTGATAGTTGTATAATCACTAATTTCTCTTCAATTGTTTTGACTACTAAGAAATAATGTTCCATGTCACAGTTAATGGTATGGGTTTCTGTGCTGACTTTAGCTCTATTCTACAACTTAACTCATACTTCCTTTCCTCATCTTAACTTCTTTACAACTTCCATTTGTTGAAATATCAGTTCATTGTTGGTAGTTGTAAAAATTGTTTCAACTTCTCTTATGAATAGGAAAGGTTGTCAATAAATAGAAATGTACACAGGCCCTGGTGGTTGAGCTTTTCACATGGCCAGTGGTTAGGAATCCAGTCTTCTTGCTCCTGAGGCTTGCAGAGATTTAGCTAAACCCTAACAAATAGCAATTCCTTATTAAGACAGAGTTGGTCCTAAAAGTCCATCAGAAGAACATACGATCTAAACGATAGACTTTTAACCAATGAATTGTGCTCTTAGTTATTGTGAACATTCAATAAGGCCTTTCTATGGTTCCAAATGTGTGCATAATAGCAAGTGTCAGAAAATACTGAAATTACACAGCCTAAGGTATTTTACAGTAGCCCAAACAGACTAAGACACACTACACTCTCTTATGATTCCTGGCAATAAATATCTTAATGTATGTTTCTCCATCTGCTTTTGTCTCCCTGACTTAAACAGTTGGTATATCAATATTTGCAAAGGGAAACCTCAGGAAATTTCCAACTCAAGGAGATAAAAAGAGGCTAGACAATCTCCTGACAGTAGCCGGAAAAACATTTTAAGTCTTGTGAATGACAGCTGTTTTCTTACCTTTATCCAAAGGTCAAATTTCATCTGGTTCAATAACTAGAATTGTATGCTTTCAGTTTGCAGGGGTTTTTTTTTTTTTTGACAAGTTCTTGGCAAAAGTAATTCACAGTGGTCTATTATTACGTTTCAATAAAGGCATTATTGGAGAAGACCATGTGGATGATACCTTTGTAAAGACTCTTCTGGTTATTTCACATACACACACACACACACACACACACACACACACACACACACACAAATTTTCAGCTATTGGAAAATACATTTGCAAGTTTTCAAAAGTATTGTTTTATGCTCTATCAGAGATGATAGGCAAGGTAATATATTTGTAAAGATTAAAAGCCTGGACTTCATGAGAACCTTGGTTCTTAAAATCCGTATAACACTGGATACATTAGTGTCTGTTATTCTCCTTTTCTTCAAATGTGAAATGAAGATATGGACTACCTTGTGAGTCTTTCTATAGAGACAATGAATCTTTCAGACTGATCTTCATTCTCTGAAACAGGGCTTCTCAACCTTAGTTCTATTGACACTTTGGACTAGATTATTTTTTGTGGAGGGCAGTCCTACGTATAGCTCTGGCTTCCATTCACCACATGCCAATAATATTCCCTACCCAGATGTGACAAAACAAATGTCTCCAGATTTTGCCAAATGTCCCCTGGAACCAATATTGCAACTGCTCTATTGGTACAACAGTTCCTAGTAGGGTTTGCTTTTTACTTTTCTGAAAAATTTAAGTATAATGTGCATAGAGAAAAGCATAACTCTATGAATTTTTACTAAGGAAACACCCATGTAATCAGCCCTGTAACAAAAAACAGAGGAGTACCAATTCTTCCTCCTCACATGGGAACCCTAGACATTCATTCTCTCCTTACAGTCATGACTGGGGACTTTGGATAGGGAAATTAAGATATACATCTTAAAACATAAGATGAAAATCAGAATATGAATTCGTAAACTGGTTTGGTATATGATTTGGCTCAGACCACAAAACTCTGCTATCACAAGACAATGAATGAGCCACTGGAACCTCACTTAGGATTGTGTTATGGTTTATACCCCAGAACTCAGGCAGGAGTTTAATCCTCAAATTCATGTTCGAACGATACTATCAAAGTGGAAATTTAATCTGACTATGGTGTTTGGAGATAGAGCCTCTGGAAAGTAATTACTTTAGACTAGGTCTTTCTGGGCTGGGCTTAGCTCAGTTGGTAGAGTACTTGCTCTGTGTGTTCTGAAGCCCTGGGTTCTATTCCCAGCACTGCAAAAACTGGAGAAGGATCTGGCTCCCATTCCCAAAACAATCCCAAAATAATCAGTCATCAAAAACTTTATGAATAGCAGAGAAGCACTGACATAGTGCCAGGCATGGCACAGTGTCAGGTAGTGTTTCACTCTTGTTGTACATAGGGTTGCTATGATTTGGACTCAATTCGGTGGACCTAACAATAAAAACAGTAACAACAACAACAACAGGTCTTTATAGCCTAATGATTCAGTCTAATGAATCCTGGTGGCTTTGTAAAGAAGATGATGCAGAGATACAGAGACACACATGCTCCTGTTATGATATGGGACAGCCAAGGAGGGCCCTCTGGTATGTCGTTATAGTAATGAAAGTCTGGCTAATGCTGATTGGCTGGATTACTGGGGTAACACAGGGATGGCAACCCATACTATTTTTTCCTCCCTGCTAGAAGATTCTCTCAATTGTTCAACTCAATAGAGTAAAGAGGTTAGCATAAGAGATCAATTGCTGAAGGGAAGACAGACTGTGCAAATAAACAGCTGGGAGAACCAACCTGGCCAATGTGTTATCTTCAGAGAAAATGAATAGGAAAATGCTTAGTAATAAATAAACTGTCCCGGTTATTATCACAACTTTCTTGCTGATATCCTTAAGTCCTCTAGGTACAACAAGATAAAAGACCAATCTGCTATAGTTAAAATCTTTGGATTCTTCTCCAAAATAACTCCAAGAGTCTAGTCACATGATATGTTCAAATACAACAAGAAACAGCAAGAACTCATGGAGGCAGCTAGCCAGAATGACACCGCTTCTCTCAGTATGTAAGTCTTGTGCTGTTGGGCATTCATCAAATTCTCCTCATTTGTCTGTAAGCTTGTGGAGAAGTGGAGCTCTATCCTTCCCTCTCTAATATCTCCTGATGCATCACTTAACTAGGTCTGGAATATGTTGTTGTTGTTGTTGTTAGGTGCTGTCCAGTCAGGTCTGATTCATAGCAGCTCTATGTATAATAGAACAAAACACTCTCTGACACTGTGATGTGCCTGGCACTATGTCAGTGCTTCTCTGCCATTCTTAGGGTTTTCAATGGCTGATTGTTTGGGGATTGTTTCAAGAGTGGGTTGCCAGCCCCTTCTCTCATTTTTGGGTTGCTGGGGATCAAACTAGGGGCCTCAGAGAAAGCAGAGTGGCACTCTACCAACTGAGCTACCCTCCAGCCCTGGTCTGGAATATAGTAAGTGATTATCATGCGTTTTAGTTGTAATAAGAAGTTTCTGTAATGGACAGTGCTCCTCACTGGGAATTAAACTGGTGAAGTCCTAGTCTTGTCTCTGCCAATATGATGCCATGTGACTCTGGGGAGCAATGTTATGAATTTCTCTCAAAATAGCTCCTAAATCTGTTATAAAAAATGCAAGAATAAAATGGCCTTCATGGTCAGTTTCAGATTTTTATGTAGTTTTAGGTATATTAGGCAGAGAACATGAAGTTAAAAAATGTCTTATACTCATAAATTTTCTTATTCACTCATTCATTCATTCTTATTTTCAATAGTTACCAACATTTTCATTCATCTAGCTAATAAAAGTGGTCTACGGTTTAGTTCAGTTGGTAGAGTGCTTCTTCGCTTGCTCTAAGAATCAGGGTTTGATCCCCAGCACTGCAAAAATAAGAGAAGGACATGAAAATCCCTTCCCAAAGCAATCCCCAAAACAATAAGCCACTGAAAACTCTATGAGGGTCCCTATGCATTGGACCCAACTGGATGGCACCTAACAACAGCAGCTCAGAAAAGTATGCACCATGAATTGTGAACTAGAATGCCATTGAGGCCTCAGTAATCCATAGATATTGAGGAACAGGACATAGACACCTGTGTCATAATGAATTCTACATTGGAGAGACCATGGATCCCTTCTTCCAAGGAGAGTAAGCAATACCAGTGAAGACAGAGACGTTAAAAGACAGCAGAGGTCTAGGGAAGCCAAGTCTTAATTCATCCATTTATCCATCCACCATCCAACAAGAAGTCTGAGCATCTAGGTGGGAAATGAGTTTTTCTTTTCTGTCCCAACCTCATCACCAACCATAAGGATAAACACATGGCCTAAGCTGACAGTGTCAGAGTATTCATTGTTGTTCTTGTTAGGTGCCTTGAGTCAGTATCCAACTCATAGTGACCCTATGTACAACAGGTGAAAAACTACTTTTAGTGCTTCTCTGATATTCATAGCGTTTTCAATGACTGATTGTTTTTTTTTTATGCTGGGGGAGTGGATTGCCAGGTCCTTCTCCCAAGCCTACAACACACGCTGTTCCCAGGCAGTCTCTCATCCAAGTACTAACGAGGCCTGACCCTGCTTAGCTTCGGAGATCTGATGGGATGGGACTCCACAGTGGTACCACTCCAGGCAGAGTATTCATAGGACATAGCAAATATACTCAGAGATGAGGACTCCATCTCAGTTATGACAGGGTGAGGTGGTGCACACCTGTAATCCCAGAAACTTGGGAAGTGGAGATAGAATTGTAAATTCAAGGCCAGATGCATCCTGTGTTATTTAGTGAGACTTTGTCTCAATATAAGACATTTTTTTAAAGGGCTAGGGGTGCTGCTCAGTGGCAGATCACTTGAGTATGCACAAGGCCATGGGTTCAGCTCCCAAGTACTGCAAAATAAAATAAGAAATAAAAATTTTAAAATTAAAAAAAAAAACACAGAAAAATCTCAATTCTTCTTTGGAGTTTGGAGTTTCCTTTTTTTTTTTTTTTTTTTTTTTTGCAGAACTAGGGGCTAAACCAAGAGCCTCTCACATATTTTGCAAGTGCTATGCCATTGAGCTGCACCCCTAGCTTATATTTTTATTTTTTAAACTGCAGTGGGGTCTCACTAAGTTATGCAGCTTGCCTCTAGCCTCAAACCTATGATCCTCCTGTCTCCACCTCCCGAGTCACTGGGATTAGAGGCGTGGAACACTGTGCCCAGGTGGAGTTATCTGGTACAGAGGCAGAAAGAGTTTTTCTAGCTTTTCTAATCTTAAAGCACAAAGGATATGTTCTGAGATACTCAGTAGTCATTTTGTCATTGCTTATGTCACCTGAAAGAGACCTCTCAGGAGTAGTAAAATAGAGGGCTGACACTTGATTAGAAGCAGAGGTAAGTAGATGTAGATAGTGCATGGGATGGAGATGTAGAAAGAGTTCACAAGAACTCTTAACTTTAAGTTCTGTCTCCATCTTGGTGGAGGCTAGACCATTCCTGAACTGTTCAGTTATAAGACCAAAAGTATCTCCTTCCTTCTTAAACTCCTTTTGTCTGGGATTATATAATGGGTAACCACTACAACCTGTTCAGTGGTAAACCCAAGGGGAGCAGCAGTGATATGACCTGACAAGTCATTGCTCCTGTAATGCTCACAACCTCCACAGAGAAGAGTTAACAAAGCTGGTAGTGACAGGCAAGGAGAGCAGTTAAGAGAAAAGGGACAAAACTCAGAAGAGAAATACTGGATAAAACTGATGAAACCACTAGAATTAGAAAAATGGACATACAGTGATAGAAATATCAAAAATACAATTAATAGTAACAGGTAAAGGGCTGAATGTGAGATCTCAAAGATAGCGCCTCCAAAGTTTCTGTTTGTTTGTCTGCTTCTGTGTGGCTAAGTGGGTGGATGATGTTGACATCACTGGAATAGGCACTGTAGGAAAATGATCACAGCCTTAGCATTAGTTAGTGACAGGACAGTTAATGATGCCATGGAATTTATGACTCATCCCTGGCAACCAATGTAATATGAAAAGAGAAGGTGCCTGGAAGAAAATACTATAGAATAAGGAACTATGTGTGTCCCCTAGAAGTCCTCATGCAAAATCCTGGTGCCCAAGGTGGTGGTATTGGAAGGTGCTGTGGACCTTTAAGAGGTGGGACCTGGTAAGAGGTGGGACTGGTAAGAGGTGGGACCTGGTTCTTAGGTCATTGGGAGAGTGCCCTCAAGTGGGAATGAGGTACCTTGCTCATCCTCCCCTCTTTCCTCTCTCTCTTCCCTTTTCTTTTTCCCTCCCCTTCTCCTTTGTCCTCTCATTTTGCCATGTGGTCCCATTATGATAGCCTACCCTTGCCAGTGCTCCAAAGTATGAGGCCCCTTGACCTTGGGTTTGAACATCTAAAGCAATGAGCCAAAAAAAAAATACTCTTTTAATTCTATAAGAAGCATGTGCCAGGTATTTCCTTGTAGTAACATGAAGCTAACTTGTACACTGGAAAAGTTTCTCTTCGTCAGAATGAGAAGAAAAAACAAGAGATGGTGAATCTGAGGAAGGTGGAGTGAGCGGGCAGTCTAGACTTCCCCCGACCAGAACAGCACGTATCAGTGATACCCAAGATGGATGAACAATTGCTATGTGGAATGCCCTCTGAGAAAACAATTTCATGCCCTTCCACTTACAGCTAACACCTCTTACCAAGGGAGCAGTTCAGATTTAATCTAAATTTCTCATCCTGTGATGTACATTTAGTTGCTTTTTTTGATTCTGTTGGAGATGAAAATCTGATAACTTTCTTCCTTAAAGCAATCCCTCAAATGTGTGGTTTATATTCTTCCAGGCATCACTTCAAAGCTACTATCCATTACTCAGAGGAACTCCGTTCTAATACTTTTTTAATGCTAACCATTTATTTACAAAAATGTGTCTTTCACACTCATTGGCCTCTCAGAATCCCAAAGAGATGTGTGCCCTTCTCCTAATACATCACTGCTAAGATGGACTTTTCCTGCAATAAAGGCACCAAGTAGCCATGAGGAGAAAGAAGCATGCATAAGCATGTAACTGTGACCATGACGCCCAGATTCTTCCCCGGGCAAAGCCCTGACCTCTCACGTCACACTGGAAAGGTTCCCCTTCTTCTCTAGGGCTCTCCCTCAACATGTGGAGATCCAACTCCCAGGACAATTGTGGGGACTCCATGTTATCTATCAAGAAAAATACCAGCCATGATGTGCTGAGGTTTAGTGCAGTTGGTAGAGTGCTGCTGTGCACTCTCTGAGGCTCTGGGTTCCACCCCCAGCACCGCAAAAAGGAGAGAACCATGTGGCAAACCTTTCCCAAAGCAATCCCGAAACAATCAGCCATTGAAAACCGAATGAACAGTAGAGAAGCGCTGACATTGTGCTGGGCATGGCACAGTGTTGGGGAGTGTTCTGCTCTGCTGCACATAGGGTCACTGTGAGTTGGACTCCACTCAATGGCACCTAACAACAAACAACAAAATCAGCCATGATACTAATACCTTGTTCTCCCTCCCTTATCATTTTTCTTCTTCTTTTTTTCTATTTTTCCTTCTTCCTTCCTTCATCCCTCTCCTCTCCCTTCTGTACTTACTAACTTTGTATTTTGTATAGGCCTCCAATAATGATAAGTATCATTATTGTTGTCTTCCTTATTGTCATGGGCACAACTTCTCAGTCGGGATGAGCAGAGATGGTGGTTATCATCCTCAAAGACAGGGTCATTTCCTAAGACATCCTATTGCCATGTTTTACTCTTCATACTTACCATTGATGAACACTGATGGTTCATTTGGTTTTTTATTGTCTGCCCTCTCAAAATAAATGTAAATTCCACAGGAGTAATACTACGTGTATACTGTTCACACTCCTATCTCCAGCCCAGCTGATTATCAGTGTTTATGACTTTGGCTAGATGAATGAATGGATGAGTGGATGGACAGATGGGAGAGTGGGTGCATCCATGACACATTTTTTAGTCCAATGTCTTGTTTTGTTTCAGGGTCAACTTTACTCACAGTAATGATGTCATATTACATCCATGTAATATAAACATGTACTCTTAACAGTAAAATTATTCTCACATTTCCCAGGCACAGTGGCACATGCCTGTAATCCCAGTGGCTTGGGAGGGGGAGGTGGGAGGATCGCAAGTTCGAGACCAGATGCAGTCTGCATAACTTAGCAAGACCCTGTCTCAAAAACTAAAAAAATGGGCTGGGGGGCAGCTCAGTGGTCCAGCACTTGCAAAGTATGCAAGCAGGAGGCCCTGGGTTCAATCCCCAGTTAGTTAGTTAGGTGCCATCGAGTCGGTATCCGACTCATAGCGACCCTCTGTACAAAAGGGGAAACACTATTGTCAGTGCTGCTCTGCTGTTCATAGGGTTTTCAATGGCAGATTGATTTTTGGGAGGGGGTTGCCAGGTCCTTCTCCCAAAATCCCCAGTAGCCCCCCAAAAATTATTCTGACATTTCATAATGAATGTGTAAGTACCAGATCCTCTCTTCATTCCACTCAGTAGTCACAGGTTCTCACCTCCAAAAGATGCCTGAATACTGTAGCTACTATACTGTAAAGGAAACTTTTGACTCTGAAAAACCAAAGAAATTAAGTCTAAATGAAGACAAATCTAAAAATCCAATCTTGAAAATCCATCTTGAAAGTAATCCACCTCTGTACCATTTAGATTTCTGCATAGCTATTGACCCAAAATCTCATCCTCAACTCAACCCGATGTGCGAACAGAGAAGCAGAACACATGAGTGGAAGTATGTCTCTGGCAGCCTCTTCATACACTCAATCTTCAACAAACTCCTGTGCCTCCTTCTTGGAAGCCTGTTGGAGAGACTGTTACCTGGAAGAACCCTAGAGCCTTCTAATTTTCATGCCGTAGGGTGAAAATCTTTATATACTGATTCTATGGTTGGCCATAGGACTGCCTTTCCCAATAGGATGTAGACAAGCATGATGCAACAAAGCCATAAGAGCACCTGCACATTGAGACTTGTCCTTTTAGAGCTTACACCCTGGCGATTTGCCCTTGTGGAAGCCAATCATCATGCTGTAAGACAGGCTTAGCCTAATGAAGACCCCTGTGGATGAGAACCTGAGATTCCACTTAAGTTCCATTTCAGCTCCCATTGGCCAAGAATCACTACCTTGCCTTCCATGACTGAGCCTTTTGGAAGTCGATTCTCCAAGCATAATCAAAATGTCTCATTTCCAGTACCACATGGAATAGGCATGGGCTGTCTCCAGTAACTATGCCTTAATTGTAGATTCCTAAACAAA
>VMDO01000122.1:235866-431915 GCA_007922755.1 Pedetes capensis
TGGATGGGAGACCGCCTGGGAACACCAGAAGCTGTAGGCTGGGAGAAGGACCTGGCAACCCCCTCCCAAAAATCAATCTGCCATTGAAAACCCTATGAACAGCAGAGAAGCACTGACAATAGTGTTTCCCCTGTTGTACAGAGGGTCGCTATGAGTCGGATACTGACTCGACGGCACCTAACAACAACAACAACAACAAACAAATAAAGGGATCTACACACATAGCCCAGGCTGGGATTTAGCTCAGTTGGTAGAGTGCTGCTCTGCACTCTCTGAGGCCCTGGGTTTGATCACCAGCACCCCAAAATGGGAGAAGGAAATAGCAATCCACTCCCAAGGCAACCCAAAATAATCTGCTACTGAAAACCCTATGAATAGCAGGGAAGCATTGACACAGTGCCAGGCATGGCACAGTGTCAGGTAATGTTTTGTTCTGTTGTACATAGGGTCATTATCAGTTGGACCCAACTTGAAGGCACCTAACAACAACAACCCACATGGCCCAACTACCACAGCCTTCCTCATTTCGTGTACACATTTCATGGGTCCCATTGGAATTCTCTGACCTTAATAGGAATCTGAGCCCCTGGATAAACTTGGCATTTGAAACACCTTAACTGCTCTGAAACTTAAAATCTGCTAGGGGATCATTTAGGGTGTAAATATATTTCTTTTTATTGTTGTTGTAGTTATTTTTATTTTTGGTTTTTCAGTACTAGAGAGTTGAAGCCAGGTCCTCTCACATGCTATGCAAGTGTTCTACCACTGAGATGCACCCCCAGACTTTTTATTTTTTCTTTTGAGACAGGGTCTCACTAAGTTGCACAGGCTGCTTCTGGCCTCAAATTCATGATCCTACTGCCTCAGCTTCCTGAGTTGCTAGAATTACAGGTATGCACCATGGAACCCAACATAAGTATATATTTTAAATGACTTTGTATGAAATGTGAATAAATAGCAGTATATGAGACAACGAAAGAGAAAATGTCCTAAATTTACTAATGTCTGGTGCTAACATAATTATTATGTTAATGTTATCACTGCTGTTTCATCATTTTCAATGTCACCATCACCCTCTTTGTTATTAAGTAGTTAAGGTATTATAGAAAGATGCTTAGACAGTAAGACAAAACATGTAAAATCTAAATTGAAGTTCTGCATTTCACTAGCTTATATAATAAACATGCTACACTATTGAGGACTTATGTTTCCTAGTCTAAAAAATAAGGGTGCAATTACAGGGTTGCTTTGACTATAAAATGAGATACCATAACATTTTCAACAGAATATCTCCATCATCAATAGTTATTTTTAGAAAATGTCTTGTATAAATTGCTCTGTGAAGAGCTGAGATCTATACCTACTGTACATATCCTCCAGGCCATGGACCAGTACCATTGTGAGTAATACTCAAGGAAAGCTTCATCTGTATTTCCAAAACAAATATAATTTGCTTGCATTATCCTGAATCCCCTAACCTCTTGTCCATGGAAAAACTGTCTTCCATAAAGCCAGTCCCTGGTACCAAAAAGGCTGGGGACTGCTGGTCTATATGGTATCTAGTAGCTACATGTGACTATTGAGCACTTGAAATGTGCCTAATCTGAACTGAGATGTGTCATATAAAATACACTCCATATTTTGAAGACACAGTATGAAAAAAAAGCGTGCAACAACGTGTTGATAATTTTATATTGAATATAAATAACATATTTTATGTTATAACATATTGTATCATGTTATAATATTTCCATATATTGGTTTAATTCAAATTAATTCTTCTTATTGATTTTTTATTTTTTTTAATTTGGCTGCTAGATAATTTTAAATTACATATGTGATTTCCATTTTGTCTCATAATTATAGTCCTATTGGGCAATACTGGGTTAAGGATTTATCCTGAAATTTCAATTACAAACACATAAAAGCTCAAAAACAAAGGAGTTGGAGAAAATTGAGTTTTTAACATCCTTGGAGTTATTCAAATATGACTCATGCTGGGAAAGAAAGCATTATGTATGTCAATTTCTTTCAAAAGTAAAGCATGAAAGTTTCATAATCAATGAAAAGCTTCTCCTCCTAAAATCTAGGAAAGAATTTGGTGTGGAATAAGCCATAACAAATTTTAGTGAAAGTCATGGAAAGGAACAATGCTAGAGATAGTATCAATGTTTTCAATATTAAGCAAAGACAGGACATTCTTAGAGTGAATGCTGTTTCTGTAAATTTGATCAGTTCACATTCTTACCCAGGAAGCCTTTCTTACTTGCTTTGTTTCAATGACTCTTCATTAAAAGAGTTGGCGAGCAGGTTTTGGAGACTCTTTGCCAGGACTCAGAGCTAAGTTCCAAGATTCCAAGACCCACCCAACCGTTTGGTTTCCATTTTCCAAATACAAACGTGAAGTCTAGGAGTTGGGCTAGGAAAAGAATAGTACATTCAACCTGTGGGGCAAGCAAGGTGACCGAAGTTCTTCCTGGACTTTTTAATGAGAGCTCAGCTATTCTGCATCATGCCTCCTACAAAGAGAAATTTTCAATTCCAATCCTCATACTCTATGGAGGCAGAAACTTTTGTCCACACAAAGAAAGTAAGTTCCTTCTTGTCTACAATGAGTTGACTAAAGAAGGGATAAGTCAACACATGGAAGCAGTGGTATACAGACAAATAGGCCTCAAGAATACAAGAATATAATGGTAGATAAAGAAACACAAAATGTAGAGATCTGGATGGACTTTGTCCTTTCACACAGAACTCCGCTATGCTGGTGTTTGCAAGATATTTGTTTTGAAGTCCTAGTTTGCTGTAAGAGATTCAGTGCCTCTTACTGTCCTCCTAAAATCCAGCCTAGCTTGTTCTTTTATTGCTTAGAAACCTATGTCCTTACAAATATGCAACACAGACCCTTCTCTCATTTTGTGCGTCCTAAAATCTCATGATGCTAGACCACAGAAAATGGATAGTACACACTGAGGAACAAAACCTCAGCGCACATGTCTTTCCTCAACATCCCCTAAAAACACATCCTACACCCTGGGTGCAAAATACATATTGAAAAGTGGTACTCTTGGTAGCATCTTCTTCTCTTCTATTCTAGGGCTGGACAGGAGCCAAAACTTCTGGGGAGAATATGAATCTTGGAAATATAGTTCTTTTTCGCCTAACAGATCTTTTAAAATATTTATGTTGTATGAACACAGTACAGAAAACATAACATTCTGTGTCATCTTTAAATCATCCTGGGTGGAAGAGAGCCAAGAACCCATCAATCTCAGATACACTAGAAAAGGAAAAGTTCTGGATTCTGAATTTGGATCCTGAATTCAAATCCTTTGTCCTCATCTGCTGTGTGATCTCAGGCCCATATTTATAAGATTGAGAAGATGAAGTGAGATACCCTCGGTTAGGTTCATAACTACTCGTGGACAGTGAGGAGTAAGTCCCATGAATCTACCCTGCCAACATCTTAAATCTTTCTTTCGATAACGTACCAGTGAAAAACATGGGATCTCTCTGCACACATTCCTGCATTTCCACTTAACAACTGCATAACAGTGGGAACAGTTGTCTAACTCTCCTTAATCTTGGTTTCCACCTTTTATAAATGGGGTAATTACAGCTTCTACCTCACTGAAGTTGTACTGAAGATGGATTGAGACAATTCATGCAAAGTGCTGAGTGCGGTGTGTGCATATAGCGAATGCTCAGGACACATCAGCTATTATAGTAATTCTAGTAGCTTAGTCCTGGCTTCATCGTCTCTGCTGGAATCTATTTGTGGCTGGTTTTCCTAGAGGTTTTGCCTCTTTCTATCAGTGTCTCTCAATGCTGGTCCAGAACTGATTTAATAAAATCATTCCACACATAACTCCCCCGCCAGTATTCTGAAATGATTTCTGAGGACTTGTGGAATAAAGCCCAACGCCTTGAATTTGGTATTCAAGCCACCAGAAGCACAAAGGGTTCTAAGATTCGGACCCCCTATCACCTGCAGGCATCTCCTGTGCACAGGCAAATAAAATCTGTGTATTTATGCCCTGGAGTTCTTATCTGTGTGGCTTCCTCTACAGAATGCTAAGACTCAAGAGTCAGAAAGCAGCATGCGCAGTGATTTGTGGATGAGGATTTGAGAGCCAGACTATTAGAGAGCTGGAAAGGCCCCAAATGGCCACTTTACAGATGAGGAAACTGAGGGTAATTGGCTTTCCCAAGGCCACACAGCTATTTGTCAGCAATGTCAGCAGTGCAGCACCCAGAGGGAGGGAACCTATTAGGAAAAATTTGTCAGCAATTGGCTACAAACTTGCTGACAGGTGATCTTTCTCCATTCGTGAGCAATCAGACAGACGTCATGCACCCAGTAAGAAAAGGACATAAGGCATGCCTCTCTCTAAGTGAAAATCTGTTATCTCTCTGGCTTGCAATGCAGGGCCCAGTGGGCACAGGGGTTTGGGGAAGAGGGCAGCTGAAATGATTCCTCAGGATCCCATCCATCCCTCACTTCAAAGACGTGGCCTATCAGGCTGCATTAGGCTCCTGACTAATGCTTCCAAATGCACTGCTGAGATTTGCTGAAGTCGAAGATTCTCTGCGATGTTTGTAAGTAGGAATCGTGATGAATAAAACACACGAATCACCAATGCATTACCTGGAAGGCAAGGGTGTTGGGTCTAAGTGCTAAATTGCAATTTTTACTCTAAGATAATAATACTAATGGTGACACTTCATTTATCTAGTGCCTTTTAGGTTTCCAAAAATAATAATGAAAATAAAAACTATATCTTACACCACAGCTGTGTCCATATATGAAGCATATAGTATTGTGAGGTAGTTCAAGACAGGTCTCCCATTACTATACAGATAGTTTAGGCCAAAGCACTGTTTAAAATTTTTTGCATAAATGAACCTCAATCTTCCATTTGACTTTAAGATTTAAGCATAATCCTGCTGCTATTGTCACAGAAATGTTTTTCTTTAAATCTTGAAATATGTGGTTTTAATACATGGACCCTTGAAAATTGATAACTGCTGATATTATCTTGGCTGCCCAGCCAGCATTACCTAAATTGGCTAATCACCCTTGGTTGGTGGTCTAGATTTGTGTTCACCGTGACCAGACAGCGAGTACTGTGTAGAGCCCTGTGAGGTTTGTGATAATTGGGTTAACTCTAGCAAGGAGCTCTATTACCTAAAGTAATCCAGACCTTTATGTGGTTCAAGTACCTGGCCCATTCGATAGGCTATGAAAACCCAGAAGCTCGTAGACTCTGAGTTTCCCCCACAGGCTTCAATCCTGGGAATGGTGATTCCTGTCAAAGGTGGGTGAGGAATGTTGTCCTTGGTTGGTATGGGACAAATGACAGAGGAAACTTTGCTTCTGTGCTCCTGCTGCCCAAACTCACCCAGGTGCGTACAATGACAACCCTTACCTATTTGCCCACTACTTGGGACAACTTGGAGGCCACCATGCTACCAAGAGGGTGTGCAGATTGTCCCTTTCAGGAGCTGAGCTGTGACTGGAGGCCACTGTGCTTTCTTACTCTCTTACAACCTTTTCTGTTCCTTGCCAGAAACAATTTGCCATCCACATGTCTACTTGTTATTCTACCTGCCACAGCCGGCCCTGGAAGTGCCACCTCATCCACTGAGTTGTATCCAGAGGCTTCTCTCCAGGCCCTAAAGCCTGCCCCATGGTTGTTCAACCAAAATTGAGCTCATCAGTGCTGAACAAAGACTCCTGCTTTGCTATCACACCCCATTTAACTCTCTGCATTGTATTAAAACTTTGGAGAAAACTCCAAAGCCAAATACCTCACTCAGTATTGCAGCAGATTCCAAAGAGTCTTGCTAGGATAGGTGGGGAAATGGATCCTTTTGGGTTTCTTAGTGGAAGGCAATAAAAGAGACTGTGTAGCACAGCTGTTGCAGGACGCCTAGAGAAGCTGGGTCAGAAAATCGCCAGGATCCTCAGGAGACTGGGCAGTCAGAACTACAGACCAGATTCTGCCATGGAGCAGGTAGGTGAAGGCACTGCAGATGTCCCTGCTAGACACGGGTGGCTACTGCTTACCTCCCTTGTGGCGTCCAGAAATCAGGTGCTGCTATGGCCACTGCTACAATGACCAGAATGACTTCTCTATGGCCAATGACGGTATGTATTTGTGTATTTGTGTGTATGTACATGCATGTGTACACACGCATATGAACATATACACACCTCCAAGATACTAAATATTAATTTAAAACTCTGGGAATTTGAGGCTGTGTCAGTGTTCTAGCTTCCAAAAAACTGGTGAAACAACTCTCTAGTCTCTTAAGTCTCTGAGTAGAAGGAAGGCTCTTCTTCCTACAAGGAGTTTTACTAGGATTTTTCCCATACTCAGGAAAGTGATGTTGGTGTTATGTGGCCAGATAAATGGGCAAACAAACAAAATGTCAAATACACACTACAAGGAATGAGTAACAGGTACAATGTTGTCTTCCTGGACATGGCATCACACAAAATAGAAGTCTTGTATGGTTTAATAAGGCTCTGTCCTTGCGTGTTCCTAGGTGTTTTTGTTGCTGTTGCTTTGTTCTGCTTGTGCCAAGCAGGGTTCATAATTGAGTAAACTAACCCAAAGAGCCTGCAGTGGTAGCCCTGTGGCATCCAATCCCATCAGATCTCGGAAGCTAAGCAGGGTCGGGCCTGGTTAGTACCTGGATGGGAGACCGCCTGGGAACACCAGAAGCTGTAGGCTTGGGAGAAGGACCTGGAAACCCCCTCCCAAAAATCAATCTGCCATTGAAAACCCTATCAACAGCAGAGAAGCACTGACAATAGTGTTTTCCCTGTTGCACAGAGGGTCGCTATGAGTTGGATACCGACTTGACAATACCTAACAACAACAACAACCCAAAGAATGAAATTAGGAAGGATGAAAGATATAGTGGATAAGAGAGAAAATATTTAAATTTTAAAATCTTTTGATGCACCAGACCAATAGACTGAATCTAACAATATGAAATGTAACAGTGATAATAATAATCGCAACTCCATTTCATGCACCACTGCAAGCGTTTGTATATATTAATTTAATTTAATATCAGAGCTATTCTTTAAGGTAGATACTGATATTATCCACAGAGTTGTGTGGACACTGAGAAACAGATAAACAGTCTTACATAGCTGGAAAGTCATAGGACCAAGATTTGAAGCAGGGCAGACTGACTCCAGAGCCTGTGCTTCGCAGAAGGTGCCTTATCATGTCTTATGTGCACAGAGACAGGTGGGGAAATGTGACTTAACAGCAGCACATAAGAAAAAACAAATAAACAAATAAAGTGTGGAGCATAAGTCCTCTGGGTGATGTGGCTGGCAATAAAAGCTAATGTAATGTAGCCTTGGGCTGCAATAAAAGAAGTATATAGAAGGGAGTTGATAATGTAGAGTCTGGCTGCCTAGATTTCTGTCTTCAGTCCTTTCCTGTGAGGAAGGCCAGAGGAAAAAAATGAATGGGATGTTCAATCTGGATGTGTTCAGAGTGGCAGAAGGCATTGTAGAAGGTAAATACTGAATAATCACAATATGCATAAAGAGTCACATCTATTCTGCATGGCACCAAAGGCTGTCTCAAAGAACATAATGTCCAGGGAGACAGTTTGTTCAGCATAAGGAGGCGTTTCCAGTAGTGAAGTTTCCCAGTGTATCAATGGTTTGCATAAAGGGATAACAAGTTCCACATCACTAGGGATACTACAGCTACCACTAGAATATGACAGCAATGATCAGAGCACTTGCTGGCCTAGTGGCTTTGGTATAGGTGGTCTCTTGGGTCCCTAGCTAACATGTAGGAGTAGAATTCTGTCACTCCTTCCGAAAACCATATTTGGCCACTGAACTGGATGTAACTTGTCCTTCCTGTGGCCCAGGGTGTTAATATTTCTCTTGCAGCACTTACTGTACACAGCCTCAAGTTTCTTATAGATGAAAGCTAGTATTTTGTGGACTGTGGATATTAGCAGCTTACTGAGGAAATGCCCTTATTATGTTACTGGTGCCCATTGCAGAGTCTTTCATTACTTTAATGACAAATGATCTGAAATGAATATCAAACCAAACCTTGCCAGAGGGTCCCACAAAGGCTTGCAGGTTGACCCTGCTACAGTTTGGACTTTGGATATCTCCTGAAAGCCTGTGTTAAAGGCATGATGGCCAGTGAGGTGGTATGGGGAAGTGCTGGACCCTTCAGAAGAGGGTCTAGTAGAAGAGCTTTAAGTCACTGGTGCTGTGCCTCTGAAGGGGATGATTGGATCCTGTTTTCTTCCTCTTTCCTGTTTTTGTTCTCTTGTGATAAAGTGAGCAATTTAGCTCCACCATCCACTCCCCCCATGACCTGCTGCCTTGTCACAGGACCAGAGCAAACGTGCCAATTAATCATGGACTAAAAGCTCCAAAACTCTGCACCTAAATAAACCTTTTCTCTTTACAAATTGATTATCTCAGGTATTTTGTTATAGTGACAGAAAATTGACTAACACAGATACCATTCTCAGTCTGTCCTCTGTAGAACATTGTTGTTGTTGTTGTTGTTAGGTGCCATGGAGTCCAATCCGACTCACAGTGACTCTCATAGGGTTTTCAATGGCTGTTTGTTTGCAGGATTGCTTTGGGAGTGGATTACCACATCCTTCTCCCATTTCTGCAGTGGTAGAGATCAAACCCAGGTCTTGAGAGAGGGCATTGCAGTACTCTATTAACTGAGCTAAACCCTAACCCTGTCGAACATTAGAATGGAGATATGCAGAGAAGAAGACTATAAAGTAGACCATAGCTGAAGGCCAGGGTCAAATGGTACATTTTGTAAAATGTTACCAGACGGCACACCATATAATATTACATTGACCATGGACTTCCAAGTAAGAGATTGATGTAATGTCCCATATCTAGGTCTCACAACTTAACTGGCCAAGAACAGTACACACACACACACACACACACACACACACACACATACACACACATTTAAACTAATGAATGTTTAAAAGCAGACCACTGGCACATCTACTAAAAAATATTGTTTTTAAACATACACACACACACACACACACACACACACACACACACACACACACACCCCACATGCACGCACATACCTTTTGCTCATAGATAGCGAAAAGAGATTGGGTATGAGCCAAGAGAGCTCACTTCTGTTCCATCTGACCCTAAAATTACGATGTGATCTTCAGTAAGTCATTGTCCTTCTCTGCCTGCGTAGACCCCTCTCTCTAAATGAAAGTTGACAGGAATAGCTGATGACTTATGTAATGACTTCATACATCTGATTCCTGAGAATTTGATTTGGTAAAATCGAGTCCTCGGCCCTTATCACAGGAAGTAGTGGCTTCAATCTCTTATAATACTTAGACTGTCTACACTATGGAATCTCATTTAATGTGCTTTGTTAAAGGAAACAATGACAGCGTGGAGTGAAAGCATATAGGAGAGATAAGCATGGTGGGAGGTCTGGAAACTATCTCATACATAAAGTTAGTGGAAGCAATGAATGCTGGGAATGTTCCAACATGGTAGCCAAACTTTGCTGTCAGATGCAAAAATGAGTTTGAATGCCATTTTGTCAAGGACCAGCTGTTGTTGTTGTTGTTGTTAGGTGCCGTCGAGTCAGTATCCGACTCATAGTGACCCTCATAGGGTTTTCAATGGCAGACTGTTTCGAGATTGCCTTGGGAGTGGATTGCCAGATCCTTCTCCCATTTTTGCAGTGCGGGGAATTGAACTCAGGACCTCAGAGACTGCAGCACAGCGCTCTACCAACTGAGCTAAATCCCAGCCCAGGACCAGCTGTAGGACACTGGAAATATCTGTTTTCACCCCTTGTAAGATGCTGGCCATGAACTTACCAGCTCACAGGGTTGCTGTGGGTAGTAAGCCTCATATTATATGAAATATTTTTAACATCATGGGTGAAGCTAGATAAGTGCTTAATAAATGCGGGATTTTATCTATTACATAATACCAGTTTCAAATCTGTAGAGCTGGCAAGAGAGGGAAAAAAACATGATGGGAGCCAAAGTGTAATTGCTGGAAGAAAATCATGGGGAAAAAAAGGTACGTTAGCTCCTCCTTCATTAAATGGAACATCTTAATGACAGTTGAGCTAATGAATCACCTGTTTGCCCCCCACATTCCCTGACAGGTGGTTAACAGGCTGCCATCAGGACTTTTAAGGTGCTATAGGATTATTGGCAAAAAGAAAACTTGCTGAGAAGAGAGTTAGTCCAGAAGATCTTGAAATCTCCGTTTATGCATAAGATTTGAGGTTACACAGAGGCACAGGGTAGAGCAGTCAGCTCAGCTCTTATGTCCTGCCACTTTGCCCCCAAGACCTAGGGAGGCCCTGGCATGTGACATGAACCCCACATCATAGGAAACTGCCAAACAACTTGGCTCAGAGCAGGTTTGCAAACCTAGCTACATCTCAGCTTTCTGGGCTTAGATAAGTGTCTTGAACTTCCCTTAGAGTCACCTCCCTGTTTTGCAAATGAAGGTAATAGGGCTCCCTCCCAGAGGTGTTGCACGGAATGGATGATGGCCTGGGTCCAGCACCTGGCACATAAGATCTCAAGAAGTTGGCTCTCTCTCCCCTTCCCTTTCCCAGACAACTACAAGCAGTATTCCCATGTACTGCCAGGCACAGGCAAGACGGAACATTGGCCTGGGAGAGGAACAGGTGCCACACGTGGGCCACAGATGGGAAACAGTCAGACAACCTGGAAGGCCTTGGAAAGCCCAGTCTGGCTGGGATATGGGCCATGGAAATAGTCGGGAAACCACTAAGGGCCGTGAGCATATGAGGCTCCTGCTATTTTTAATGGTAGACCAAGTCACTCTGCTTTTGTCTGAGCCTGCAGAAAACAGTAACCACGAGGTAGAGCAAAGGTGTCCCCAGCTGCTGTCTCTTCATGAGTTAAAATTGTCACTGCTCAAAGCCCTTGAAATCCCCAACTACATTTACCTGAAAAACAAACAGGAAGAGTCTTGAAATTGAGACGATTTATCAAGAGACTAATTATCTTTTAAGCTTGTCTGGAATACTAATGAGCCCCTTTTACACGAAAGTGGACCTGTGATGGATATCTCACATCACATGCTTAGCCAACTTTCCCAGTAAGATACTACTGCAGGGTAACTTCCCACAGCAACTCGTATGTGAAAGGAACACAGAGGAAAAAGAGACAAAGATGGGAGGGGGCACGCGCTCTTCAAAAGCAATAATTATCTCTAAAATCTGAAATCTTGACTGCCTCTTGAATATTTGAAATGGAAAATGGATGGATCATTCAAACTTATGAAATCATTCACAAAAGGCAGGCACTAATAAACAATCCATCATTCACTGAGATAGGCCCCAGTCTAGAACAAATGTTCAGTGCAGGATTTGAGATCTAATCTTTGCACAGAGGAAATGATAGTTGGCACTATCCATCCGTAAAACTGAGTCCCAGATCTCTTTTTGAGAGTCAAATAGCCTCAGCATTTATTGAGGGCTCATGATGATCTAAGCACTGGAATCAATTTTGATTTTACTTTTATCACAATCCTAGGACATAGACATGATGATGAGATCCAGTTTTAGAGACATTATGAAGTTTACTCTTGGTCACAAATTTGTAAGCCAAGGAGCTGGAACGTAGGAGGCTTGAACTTCTGGACAGAGATGGGACTAGGGCACTTAAATTGTTGCAGTTAGATGCCTGTGAGTCAGATCTGACTCGCAGCGACCTTTTGTACCACAGAATGAAACACTACCTGACATTGTGCCATGACTGGCACTAGGTCTGACAGACCTTCTCTGCTATTCATAGGGTTTTCAATGTCTGATTGTTCTGGGAGTGGGCTGCTGGGTCCTTCTCCCAAGCCTACAGCACATGGCATTCCCAGGCAGTCTCCCATCCGAGTATTAACCAGGGCCAAACCTGCTTGGCTTCTGAGATCAGGCAAGATCAGTCACCAGGGTGGCATGGCTGTAGAAGCTTACTCTTATAGAGAAAAGGAAGCTAGCATTGACAGTAGGGACTCTACTCACATTCTTATAGTTTGCTCACTCGTGGAGGCTACTAAAGGCTGAAAGGAAATCTCTATGTGAAATCTTAAAGGAAATCTTGAACTATGAGCAAGGAACTACCGCCCCTGCCACTCCCAGGATTCTGTTAGATGATCATCCTAGGAAGGACAAAGACAAGCCTGAAGCTGTTTTCAGTAAGAGAACTGAAAACAGAGGGGAAACCTTAATTTGTGGAAATCATTCCAGTGGCAGAGAACCAGGTCAGGAGGATTGCTGGCAAATGAGGGGACAGAAGAGTGTTGGAAAGAGGGAAGGCTTTTCTTCACCAGCAGCAACCAGGACAATTTGAGAATAAGGCTGTGTTCATTCATAACTACTGGTTGAGGAGTACTCAATTACAGAAGGCATAGAGTAAAACTAGTCACTGGCCACTGCAGCTTATAAGGCAGTTTACAGCAACTTCCTAGACTCAGCACCCCAAATGTCCTACAGGAGGATCTTGAGAGACAGAAAGAGAGACGAAAACCTCTGATTGGCCTGCCATGAGAAGTAGCATCATTCATCTCTCTCACTCTCCTAGCTCCTCTTCTCCTGCTCTTCTCCTCGCTCACACTCCCATCTCATTTAATATCCTGATGTACCGCATGCTCTGCCTAGGCAGCAACCTTGACCACACAGACTATGACAGAAATGTTTTATCTCAATGTGAATCCCAGAACTCTGCAACTCTCTGATAATGAATTAAACCAAATGGCAATGAAATTTCGCCTCCAGTTCTAACAAATGTGCATTATTCACAGCACTTACAATTTAAAATTGCCTTTTTTTAAAAGTTAAATAAACTGTCCAGTGGTAAGTGAGCATCAGTTTTCAAAACACTTCATCTTACTTTCCACTGAGTGATTTAATACTCCCTCCCATAATCCATTTGCATTGATTCCTTCTTCATCATCTGTCCACACATTCCAACACAGCTCAGAGCTGCAAAGAACTCTACTGCTCAACCATCAGGGAAGTAACTGTGCTCACTTAAAAAGAAATAGAAAGAAGTACCCACTTAAGATAGTACTTATTTTTAATAGAGCTTTCCTCTTAATTATAATATAGCATTAGTTTTTCTTTTATTCTTCTGAACTTTCATAATGACACTATCAAACAGTAACAAATATAAATTTGTGCCGCCTGAAATATGCAATTTAATCATAAGCTGTAATTTCCATATCACTGAAGAGAAGGGGAAAAAAATCAAACGATTAAACTCCAGTGCATAAGGACCAATTTGAAATTAAATTTTACTCTCTGCTAACGTTGGGTTTGGTACAGCAATATCAAGAATGATTTAAAGGAAATAGTAAAACATTTACTGTTATATTAAAACTCCATATACCCCAACGTATTTACTAAAGAACAAACTGCTAAGTTTTTTTTTTCACATTAGACATGTCATGCAGCTGTCTTCAAACCCTCTTGAAAGAATAGGCAATGTTATCACAGAAATTTCATTAATATTTCTGTTCTTTATTTATTCCGTTCCTCCAGGAGTCAGAAATGATGTTCCTCCTGTCAGGAAAAACAAAAATCCAGAAAATCCTCCCAGACTGCTGCCTCAGTGAGAGCTAACCTTGTTTATCTGCTGCCCAGCCCCCACCCTGGTTTCTGCTCAGACAATCTCAAGTTAGAAAATTTCCCAACTTTCTAGCAATCCAAGGTGGGACGAAGAGGCTGCAGGTAATGGGATCCACCCACTAGAAAGATGCTAATGCTGACAAACTGCTAGAGCAGGAGCCTGAACCACAGCTAAATTGAATCCAGCCTCTCCCCAGAGGTCCAGACAAGGCTGGTGGTAACAAAACCGCTTTTCATGGTGCCCTCAAAAGCAGATGGGCCACATGCAGGAAGTTGGAGAAGGGTGCCATTGCCCTCTAGTGGCCAGAAGTGCAATCTTCCGCAAAGGAGTCCATTTCCAGAGATGCACAAGGCTCTAGATGTCAGGGTAAAATTATAGCAGAAAGATGTTTAATTATTCTCCTTGAGTGTTTTCTTTAGTCGTTCCTGCTCATAGAGAAGGCTTTGGATGGCCATCACAGTAATCCTGACGGAACAGTGGACTCCTACTCCTATTCCTGCCTTAGAATTGATTTTTGTGTCCAATTTTCTCCAGCTTTATTTATTTTCTTTTTAATAAAACTGTTTTTCCCTAATCTACTAAACTGCAAATTTATATAGGCCAAATATATTTATATAGCTCAGAGTCATTAACTTTGAATTGGAAATTTTGCCAACTCACAATTCTGGCTAAGAATGAATGGAATTTCTTGATAAATTAATTAACTTTTTATGAAAGAACAACCAATTTTGTAAAGAAGAAACTCATCTCAAACACATCTTAATCCCTTAAGTCACTGGATAGTAAATATACATAGTGCTCAAATTTTCTAGGGAAAATTTTGAGAATTTATAGTCATTCTCCAAATTTGATGGCAAAAATAAAAAATAAAAAAGGTTTGCTACCTACTTTGAACTCTATAGAGCACTGTGGGATTACTACTATTATTTAACAATCAGATATGCCTATGATTAAAGCCAAAAAATCAATATTGGAAATAAACTCAAATGAAATTATTATGCTTCTCAAGCTTCTTCCCACATAAATGTATTGACAATGAAGACTAAAATTTGCAGATCTTGTTTAGATAGTTCTGAAAACAGGATTTGAATATAACGGATCAAAGTTTATGTGAACGGTCAGCTTCCTAAGTTACTGGCATTCACAGGCAAGGTTCCAAGACAAGCCAAGCTCATGGCAGCATTGCTTTGGCATTGTAAATCAGGCCAGGAGGTCAAAGTCATGGTGTTTCCCATGTGAGGGTCCCCAAACCAGAATCTTGACAAAGCGTCCATGTAATTCTATTCAAAGTGAAAGAACAACCATGAATTATGAAGACATGCGCATTAAAAGAGCATGAAATTGATCCGTATTCCTTCAAATCATGGTGTGGTCCTCCAACTCTGCCCCCTCCTCTCACAAATAAACAAACATGCACATTCCAATACACCACAGCAAAGGGGAAATAAGAGTTCTGGGCTATAAAAAAATAGAACTCTAACTTTTAAAAATGTTCAAATTAACAAAAGGTTGCATCTTAATTGAACATAGAATTTAGGTTTCTGGTAATTTTACTGCCTGGTGTTCTGATAAGAATGTTGAACATAGTGAAAGTTCTAAACGGCTATCAAGATGCCCCATGGCTTCCATGAGAACCTATTTTAGACGCCTGCTTTTCTAGCATGCAATAAACTCAGTTTGAATAAATCCACATGTCTGGGCCTCACCAGACTATCCTTTCTCAATCCTTTGGATGCATTTGTTCCTTCCCCCTGCCCCAAGAGTTGGAATTATTGGTTTCTTTTATTTTCAAACAGTATAATTAATTGACCAGTGTAGGCAGACCTTGAAATAACATCTAAAATGACGGTAACAGATATCACTAATCGTAGGGTACTGATTTGCAGTGTCTCAAAAAAGCAAGATGTAAAGCTAATTCTCACCCCAGCAAAGTTTCTGACCTCTTGGTGCCTTTGCCTGAAAACTCCTCATATTCCTTTGTACTAGGCAGGATTTCAGTTTTGCACAGAGGGTAGAATTCCAGGGCCTACTGGCCAACTTCAAAACTTGGGATCAGAGCTTATGTTTAAAAAACTTAACATGAGTGTAGATTCCCCGTGGCCTCTGGTACTGGCCACAACTATGTCCTTTTGTTTTGCAACTTTTATTCCTTTGTTCTGCTGGAAGAGGACCAGGCTCCCTGCCGCTGAGGTGGAGCTGAGACTTCTGTGTTCTGGTGTCTGCACCTCCGTAATTTGTAGGAAAAATGCCAAAATTAGTGAAATGAAGGTCAGCACCTTCTCTTTTCCTCTCCCATCCTGTAAGGCTCTAACGCTCAGAACCCGTCCTGGCAAATAGGCTGATGCGATGCTAAGGGATCCTCGATCCTGAGAACACATCTGCACCCTGATCCCCAGCAAATCTGGACACCTCGCCAGACCATCTATGTCTGCTGCAAGCCCCAGTGATAAGGAAATCGATCCCTCCTCTCGCCAGATTAATTATTGTTGCTTCCCTGTGGTTAAACCGAAAACTTACTCACTGCCTCCTATTAAACCGATAGGAACGATCGGAAGAAAACAAGAAAAGATTTGAGAGCCATCCGAGCAAGATTGCTTTGGGAGGAAAGGGAAAGGAAGACTTCGGGCAAATCTACACCCTTGGCCGCGGATTGCAGGAGCAACCCCCACTCCCATCACCCCTCAGAGACGGCCCGTCGTCATGCAGGGATGGCATTACTAAGTAATTAAAAGATGCAGTTTCTTCGTAGCAGTGCGATGGCCCGTGAAATTCCTGCTGCATTATCAGCAAAAGCAACAGGGCTTCTTCTAGCGTCTACAAAACCTTTCACCCGCGAGAGGCAGGAGCGCGGAGCTGGGCCTTGGCAAGAAAGCGACCGGGAGGCTGGAGCCATGGGCCTCCCGGACCCCACTTTCTCTAGGGACTCTGCTTCTCAGCTCGAGCTTTGGCCCACCCAAACCTCCGGGGGTTGGGGCGAGGGGGGTGGGGCAGGGGTGTTTTCCTCGCCGCGGTCCCCTTCCTGCCGACTTCTCGGCTTCCTACCTCGCGGCTGGCGTTCTGGGGGCAAAGCGCAGGGAGGGAGGCCGTGCGTGCGGGGAGCCGGAGAGGCTTGGCGCGCTCCGAGAGGAGGCGCAGGCTTCGGCGAAGGTTTGGTTCTCAAAGTTAATGTTGACCCTGACAGGCTTCGGCAATTCCAAGACAGACCCGAGCCTGAGCCCGAGCCGCTGGCTGACCTGTGCCTGCCCGGGTAGGAGCTTACGAAAGGCCCCCGGAGCTCGGGGAGACTCTTGCACTTGAGGGCTGGAAAGCGCGCCTCGGTAAAGCAGCCCCGGCGCCGCAGTCCGCGGACCCAGACTTACGCGATCAAAGTGCGGGCAAGCGCCGCTCCGAGCTCGGCTCCTTCCTTTCCTCGGGGCTTCCCCGGCGGTCTCCACGTAAGGGACTGAGCCCTGGGGAGTGCTCAGCGGAGATGCGGGAGGACTGAGTAGGAACCCTGGAGACAGCGATCGTGCCGGGGCTTTCCGGAGAGGCGCAGCGCCGGGGGTGGGCGCCGCGCGGGGGGCGACTTTCCCCGGAGACTGGACCTGGGGCAGTGGGCACGTCCGGAGCTTTGCCCTGCAGTCTCGTGCCCCAGCCGGGCGCAAAGCTCCTGAGCCGGAGCCACGGCCGGGGCACAGACCCCAGCGGAGGCCGGAGCTGGGCAGAGTGTTGGAGCGCACATCTGGAGCCTCTGCCCCCTGCCCTGCCCGCTCGCACAGCTGCGCCCTTCTCGTCCGCTTTTTAAACAAATCTTCTACGCCCCCCGCCCCTCCTGCTTTGCATCTGTGGAGCCTCTTTGCAGACAGCAGCCTCCCCTTTCCCAAGACCGTCTCCTCCCGAGGAAATCCTTCCCCCCGCTCCAACAAGCCCCATCCGGGCGAGGGAAAAGGGGCTGGCGGGGCGCCTCACCTGGGGCCCTGGCGGGTCGTCGGTCCCTGGCGCGGGGCGAGCGCAGCGATGTCAGCCCCGGCCCCTGTCCGGGTCCCATTCACAAGTCAGCGGCGGCTGCGAGCGGCCCCCGCGGCTTCTGCGCCTCGGCCCGCGACGCTCCCCTCGGCTGGCGGCGGCCGCGGAATGAGCCGCCGAGCGCGCTAGTGGCAGGACTGGAAGCCGGGGGGAGGTGGCGGGCGGGCGCGAGGGGGGCGGGGGAGGAGGCCGCCGGGAGGGGAGGGGAGGGGAGGGCGGGGGGCGGAGAGGAGCCGAGGCTGCTAGACGCGGCTGGCGGGGCCGAGCGGAGGCTGCGGGGCTGCGGGGCTGCGGGGCCCACCCTGCCCTGGCCCCTCCCCCGAGGGCCCGCGCGACGCCCACCCCCGGGTTCGCCGCAGACCCTGCGGCCTCGGGTCGCCGCGTTCCGACTCCCGAGGGGCTCAGACAGAGTCTGGAGAGACTGAAGTTGGGCTCCCGGGACGCACAGCCAATCAGGGCGGGCGGCTGAGGGAGAAGGCTGAGGAGGAGTTGGGGGCCCCCGTTTTCCTCCCCCGCCCAGTCCCCTCCAGCTGCTCAGGCTGGGTCCTCGCCTGGACGGCCGGGTGGTGGGCCGGGGGACGGCAGCGCCCAGCGGAGGAGGCCATCGGGGACCAGGGAGCGCCTGGAATCCCTTCCCACGCGGCCACCCCACCCTCCGAATATTGCTCCACGTCGGCGGCTCCCGCCCAACCCCCAGCCCTGCACCGCCCAACCCCACCCCGGGCAAACTGCTGGAGGCGCGGGTGGGAAGGTGTTCGCGAGGGGGCTTCGGACTTGGGAAGAGCTCGGTCTCTGCTCCTTCCCAGTTCTCTTCGCCTCCTACACAGCGCCTTGGAGGGGGACGCACGGGGCCCTTGGCCGGGGTCCGCCCCAGGCGGCACCCCACCTCCCTGGGGCTCCTTGGCCCCTGGCCCAGCCTGATACCGGGGATACCCCGCAGGTAGTTATCACTTGTTGCCTCCCTTGCCCGTCTCCACAAACCCAAGACCCTGTGGGGTGTGTGATTCTGCCCGGGGTGGGATGGGTCCCGGCCTGCACCGTCCCTCCGCATCCCTTTCACCCCTCTCCGAGGAGGACCCGCCACGGGAGGGGAACCTGAGCCCGCTTCCTGCCCACCCGCGCCGAGTCGCCGAGAGAAAGGGCCGGCAGGCTAGTCTTTGGAATCGCGCCGGGACTGGGCGGGGCACCCGCGGTACCCGGCACCCGCGCTGTGAGCCAGGACAACGGTGCCAACGTGGGGACCCTTGGCTAGGACAAGTTTTCAGGGTGGGAAGTGGCGGAAGACGAAGGGGTTGGGGAGAGAGGTGGCGATGCAAGTGGGTAAAGGGTGAAGAGAAAACGCCTGGAGGGGACAGGGAAGAGGCTGGAACCGAAAAGGAAGAGGGGCGGACCAGGAAAAAGAAGGGTAAGGAGAACGCCAAGGGAAAGCTGGGAGCTGGAGCGAAGCAGTCGGGCGGGGGGGCGGGGGGGGCGGAAAGCATGAGGACGGAGAGAGGGGCTGCAGAGTTAGTGAGAAAAAAAAAAAATCAAATAGAAGGAGGGTCCCCAAAGGAAGAGAAAGCCCTGGATCCAGCGAGCCGGGAGTGGAGACCTGAGTGCCAGGAGAGGGGAGGAGGTGGCTGAGCCCCGCCCTTTGGTTCTAGGCCACCAGCCCTGGGGGTCCTAAGCACGCAGAGATTCCTGGGTTTCCACTGGCGCCAGAAAACGTGCCTAGGGACGCCTGACGAAATGAGAATGCTCGAGGATGTGCTTTTTGCCCGCGATTTTCCTGGTGACCCTGCGACCCCTGTGCCTCTGGGTGCCTTCGGCGTCCTGCAGGGAAAGGATGCATTTGTTACTCTCTGTGTGAACATGGCCTTTACACTGCTCATTCTTCCTCTGGAAAAGAAGGGCGCTAATTTCAACAACAACAATATTCCAGCTACTCAGTTCCCTTTAGTCTCTCCTCCCAACCCCAGTGTCCAAGGTACCAGGCCTTTGGGTAGCCAATGCCTCCCACCACCGCGACTCCACTCTACAGGAGACTGCAAAGCAATGGAGAGCTTCTTTGGAAAGGGCCTTGAAGTGCCATCCAGCTTCTGCCCGCTCAGGACCTGAGTCCTTTCCTCAGCTCTGCTTTGCTTTTCCTCTAAATCACTTTGGCCCTGTCCTTTCATCCACCACTGTGGGCTGCTCTTGGCCTTAAAATTTTGGTCAAGATCCAAGCCACAGCTGAAAATCCCCAATCTAAGGGAACATAGCAGCACCAAGTAAAGTAACTTGGGAAAAGAGGGAAGAGAGCCTGATTGTCCCTGAGAGATATGTGAGTTTGGCTGTTATTTGGCTAAAAATTGTTGCCTGGATTTTTCCACGTGGGCAAAAGGGGAACGACGTGCAGCTCTCCTCCACCTATTTATAAGATGTAAAGATTCTCAGGGTTCGGGATGATTAGGAGACCTTGGGCCATGAGGAAAGTCTGATGAACTCCAGTGTGGAGGCACATCTAAGGATTAGCCTGGTCACATCTGATCTGCCATCCTCTGGAAATTGGCCTCTGTTTTCTGTTTAGGATTCATCAAGCCACAGCAGTTGTTTTCTAGACTAGCCCTTTCATGAAGAGTAGCATCAGCGAATTTTAAAAAGTAAGTTAAAAATTGCTTGGTAGGTTTCCACTGACATTGCACACTTGAATCAGAGGGAAATAGTGTACAGCAACAGCCAATATTCCTTTGCTTAACACAGAAATTCTATGCCTGGGACTCTAGTGAATTTCAGAAAAGAGAAAGTATATGTCACCATAAAGAGTGGAGCCTGAACCTTCGAAGCAGTATTATTCACAGTCTCCCAAATTCTGAATCACCCCAAATACCCATCATCTGGTGAATGGATAGACAAAAGGTGAAGTATCCACTCTATAGAATATTATTCAGCAATAAAAAGGAAAGAAAGACTCTTGTTACATCATGAATGAACTTCAAAAACATACCAAAAGCCAAGTGCAAAGGCATATATTGTATAATTCCATTAATATGAAATATCTAGAAAAAGCCAATTTATAGAGACAGAAAACAGATGAGTGTTTGCCTGAGGTGAACGGTATAAAGAGGAATTGACAGCAAAATGGAGATTGAGGGAACTTTCCACTGGGTGATGGAAATGCTCTAAAACTGGACAGTGGGAGTGATTGTACAAATTAATAAAGTTACTAAAAGTCATTGAAATCTAATCAGAAAAAGGCAAAAAAAAAAAAAGTCACTCATGCTTGTATTATCAGAGTATCTGTGACCTGCAACTAAGCCCCAAGAGGAAAGTTTTTGCCAGACAGTTTTAAAGAGGAAAGAAAAAAAAAGTTAGAAAAAAGGTCTACTTATGAAGAAAGATAACCTTACTTCTATTCAGCAAATTCTATTTTGGCAACTGCATTGGAGAGTCTTATAAGTGTTAAAGCAAGTTAATTCCCCCCTTTCACTCTTCTAAGTGATTAATTCCTGGGAACTAGAGTTAGACATTCCAGTTCGTGACATTTAAAACACACCTACACATAGACACAGTACAAAGTGCACATTTCAGAGGGGATTTTTTTATGACTATGTTAGGATCTGTCTTAGAAATCCATATCAAGCATTTGGGTGGAGTATATTGTGTGATTATAGTTTAGGTTTTAAAAGGAAAAGAAAAGAACAGAAAGAAAAAAGAGAAGCCCCTGACAGCTTAAATTGAGAGATTGAGTTCAGCCCGAATTTGGGGTGTTTATCTTAACTTGCCTCACCTTTCTTTTGCCTTATTCTTGAAGGGCGGAAGCCAGGGTTCATGACTGCTCTGGAGTCAGGATGAAACAGCCCCTTCTACATCCTGCCGGTTCCAATCCAGACAGACATGAGTCCAAATGAGCCTTTTCTTGTCTTTGTCCTTGTCTGTCACAGGAGGCTGATAATTTCCTGTCAGTTCCCTCATCAAAGGTACCAGGCTATCATCCCTTTGATGCTTCTCTTCTCAGACTTTGTAGAGCCAGGCCCTGCTGAGGTGGTTCCTCATTTCTACTTGGAAGCTCCAGCCTCCCCAGGCCTTTTCAAAACTTCCAGCTCCAGAAATTAGTCCTCTGTCAGATGTGTAGGATACAAAGATTTGTTATCATTTCTCTTAACTCTGTTGATTGTTTTCTTTGCTGTACAGAAGTTTTTAATTTCATGTAATCCCATTTGTCAATTCTTGGTGCAGTTTCCTGGGCAATTGGAGACTTGTCAAGGAAATACTTGCCTATGCCTATGTGTCGGAGCATACTCCCTACCTTTTCTTCTAGTAGGTTTAATTTTTCTGGTTTTATATTGAGGTTTCCTATCCATTTATATTTGACTCTCATGCAGATTGAGAGATACGAGTCTGTTTTCAGTTTTCTGCAAATGGATGTCCAATTTTCCCAGCACCATTTGTTGAAAAGGCTATCTTTTCTCCATTGAATGTCTTTAGCCCTTTTGTCAAAAATCAGATGCCTGTAGTTGCATGGATGTATCCTTGGGTATTTAATTATGTTCCATTGATCTTCAAGTCTATTTTTGTGCCAGTTCCAAGTTGTTTTTTTCACTGTGGCCCTGTAGTATAGTTTGAAGTCAGGTATTGTGATACCTCCTGCACTGTTTTTGCAGTTTAGGATTGTTTTGGCTATATGCAGTCTTTTGAGTTTCTATATGAATACCAAGAATTTTTTTCCTATTTCTTCAAAGCCTATTATTGGCATTTTGATGAGGATTAGAACTGAACTGACAGTTCTCAAAATAAGAACTGCAAATGGCCAATAAACACAGGAAAAAAAATGCTCAATGTCCCTACCCATTAGGGAAATGCAAATCAAAACAACACTGAGATTCCATTTCACTCCAGTAAGAATGGCCAAGATTAACAAAACAAATAACCACAAATGCAGGTGATGATGCAGAGGAAAAGGAACACTTTTACACTGCTGGTAGAACTGAAAATTAGTTCAACCACTTTGGAAATCAATATGGAGATAGCTTAGAAAACTAATAGAAATGCCATATGACCCAGCTATAAAAATCCTGGGAATATACCCATAGCAAAATAAGTCATCATATCACAGGGACACCTGCACTTCCATATTTAATGCAGCACTTTTCATATTCACAAGGTTATGGAATTAACAAACATGTTCATCAATGGAGGAATGGATAAAAATGTGATATATATATTTATATATATATACATATATATCATATATATTGCATATATACATATGTAATGAAATATTACTCAGTAATAAAGAAGAGTGAAATTATGTCATTTTCAGCAAAAGGGATGGAACTGGAGAACATCATCTTAAGCAAATGAACCTAGTCCCCAAAAGAGAAATACCATACGTTCTCACTCATATGTGAGAGCTAAATCTAATTTAAAGGAAGTAAAAAACTTTTCATATGTTGTTGTTGTTGTTAGGTGCCATCTAGTCAGTGTCTGACTCATAGAAACCCTACATAAAACAGACGAAAGAGTATTATTAGTGCTTCTCTGCTGTTCATAGGGTTTTCAATGCTGATTATTCCTGGGCTGGGGGGCCAGGTCCTTGAGAGGCCAGCTCTCAAGCCTACAGCACCTGGTGTTCCTAGGCAGTTCCCCATCCAAGTACTAATCAGGCCTGACCCTGCTTAGCTTCGGAGATCTGGCTGGATCAGACGCCACAGTGATATGGCTGCAAGCTATTTGTATGTAGATATATAAAAATGAATAATCATACTTATCTAAAAAGGGAAAATATAAACAGAATATAAAGCACAGGGGAGAGGATGAGGAAGTGGAGGTTGTGGCAGAAGGGAAGCAGAAGAAAAATAATGTAAAAGGGTACAGAGGAGAGGATATCAAAATATATGATGCAACTATATGAATACATGGGGAAATAGAAGAGGAAAAATATCAATGAGAATATAACTTATGATTGCATACAATTTTTATTATATATTGATCAAATGCTTCCATAAAACACATAAGTTGCTGAAATTGTAACCAAAACTTATGTAATAGTCATAATGGAAACAGCAATAGTTTTACTACTCTACCTCAGCAACATTTATAAATAAAGGGAAAAACTAAATAAATAAATAACAAAACAAAACAAACAACAACAAAAACTTCCTGCTACAGAGGTATTCTTTGGTAAATGCTGTAAAAGATGAGGCAAGATCCAAGCAGGGAGTGGGTTTTTGCAGACTGCTATGGGCGCCAGCCCAGGCAGAGGTAGAACAAGGCAGAAGATGGAATGGGAAAACCATTTCTGAACCAGCACTCCAGCTACAGACTCCCATAGTTGAGTGTGCAGAAAAACGTGAGACGTCACATGTCTTTAATCTGTCTCTGATTCCTGGCTTTGCTACTTAGGATCTGCATGACTTCAAGCAATACATTATCTTGGTATGTGGTTTCCAAATCTGTAAAATGGGGGTTATTATCTTTGCTTAAATTGTTGCAGAAATTCAATGGGTCTACATGCCTGAAGCAATAAGTACTGTGCTTGGAGCATAGGCTCAATAAATGAAAGTTATTAATTACTATTATTAATTATGAGATCTGATTATTATCATATCTTAAATGATCTGAGCAAGAAAGTTGTCTTACAATTATGAACTATAGTAATTATGGAGATTAATCACAAATGCAATTAGTAATAAAACTTCTGGCCAAGAATATTGTGGCAGTTCAAAATGTCTTGACCCTCTAAAGCTTGTTTGGGGTCATACAGAATTAGAAGTGCCAGCCTTAGGGGTAGAAGTCTTGGGTTTCTGGCCTAGATGTGGTACAAATTCATTGAGTCACTTTGGATAAGTCATTCCTTCTTTCTGAGCCTCAGCTCTTCTAGCTGTAAATGAGAGTTTATCCAAGAAGAGCTCTGGAGATGTAGGTTCCTTCCAGAGCTGAACATTTGAAGATAAGTCTTACTCTTCATTAACAGCAAAGCATCTCAGAGGTGCAAGTCCCCTTTTCTCCACTAAGAGCAATCAGCCCATGATCTGAGACTAAACCCTGACTACAGGCATCCCTGTCTCTGAAATATAATCTTTGCTACTCTATCATTAACATTTATTTATCTTTCTCCCTCACCTAAACTATAAATTCCCTCAAAGGTCAAAGATATTACCTTTCTGGTTTATATCTACACCTCCAGCATCTAGCTCAATGCCTGATACAAGCAAATATAGAAGTCCAGCCATGGCACTGTGGTGTCAGATCTCAGAAGCCAAGCAGGGTCGGGCCTGGTTAGTACTTGGATGGGAGACTGCCTGGGAACACCAGAGACTGTAGCCTTGGGAGACAGACCCGGAAACCCACTCCCAAAAATTAATCCACCATTGAAAACCCTATGTATAGCAGAGAAACACTGACAATCGTGTTTCACCTATTGTACATAGGGTCGCTGTGAGTTGGATACTGACTGGATGGAACCTAACAACAAGAAGTAAATTTTTTGAGTGGATTAAAATCAGTATATTGGTCAAATATCACCACACTATCATGTTATAACCTATTTCAGTACTCAGTGGCTTAGAACTGCACTTATTTATTCTCATACATCTATGAGTTGGCTGAGGTTGCCTGGTCTAGACTGGGCTGGGCCAGAGCAACTTGGTTTGTCTTCTTTCATTTCTCTTCCTCCCCCTGGGAAAAGCTTCGGTATGCTCTCATAGTGATGGAAAGTGCAGAAGAGGTCATGCAGACACATACACGGCTCCTTGAGTCCTAAGACACAGAACTGGAAACTCCCCTTTCTAACTCATTCTTTTGGCCAAAGCCTGTCACATGGACAGACAGCAAGTTAAGAGATGGAAAAATGGAATCTGATTTTCCATCGAGAGAAACTTCAGACTTGCAGTGAAAGAGTGTGCATTCAGGGAAGAATAAAGTGTGAAGGCCACAAGTGCATTCTTCCCTGGGAAGAAACAGGTTCCTGTCATTCCTCCATTCGGCACCAGTTTGGGTTTTTAGGTCCCACAGGTTATTTCCTATATTCGTGAATACAATACTCTAGAACATTGGAGACAGATAAACAGCAGGAAATTCAAGTCTCATACGAAATCACTGTAACTATCTCCTTCCTTTACATCTTGGTTTAAGTTGGATAGGAAGAAGAAATAATGATGTAATAACAGTAGCCACTAGCTTTTATTCAGCCTGTTTTATATTCCAGAAACATTTATATGTAAAACTAACAATCCTCAAAACATTCCTTCAAACTATGTGTTATTGTCCTTATTTTAAAGACGATAGAATCAAGACAAGGAAATTATATGTACTGCCCAGTCAAATATAATTGTTAAGCAGTAGAGCTGGGATTGCAACCTGGGGGTATTTTATTCATGAGTTGTTACACTAGACTGGCCTTGAGTGGAGAAGTTCATGTGATGGGTTCTGGTCTTGGTATAGTCGGAGGACATGTGGAGGAGAAAGGCTTTCTTCTATTCTATACTCCTGACGCAGAGGCCATGTGTGTGATCCCTAGGCACAGTGACTGCGACACAGTGGGTGCACAGGAAATTTCATTGAAGTGTAGAAAATAAAGAAGGGGAAAAGAAGAAAGGGAAGGAGAGAAGGAAGAACAGAAAAGGGGAGTAGAGAAGGTAAGAGAGATGGAGGAAGGGTATGAAGAAGATACACAGTTGTTAGGCAGTTTGGAAACTATCCTATTCCATGTTGGGCTGAACTGTGTGGATTCTGAAGGCCATGCTTTGCCTGTCTTTAAGGGTGCTCCGAACTGAGGCTTCATGCATATCTACTTTATATAGCCCAGAAGGTCTGACGAGAGCTGGCCGTTTTCTGTCTTACTGGTCTCCTGTACTCCTTGATCACTCAAAATCCACTTACTCTTGCTGTTGTTCCAACTCACATGTGCTCCTGATTCAAGACTCTCCCACTTGCTGTTCCCTCTGCTGAGAATGCCTTTCTCTGTTCTTTCTCATGACTCTTTCACTTTGCCTAGTAATGAGAATTTCTTTCCCTGGCTCTCTCATCAGCAGAAGCACTCACACAAAACTCCAATCATCTCTGACCATGGTGTCCTACGCTCTTAGGCTGCTTTACTCTTGTTCATAAAGCCAGTATCTACTAGAAGGGACACTGCATATTCTTATTGATTTATTTTTATTGGTTGTCTCACCCTACTAAGATACAAGCTTCAGGAGGGAAAAATACATATTCTCTCTTGTTCAATCCTATAACTGGAGCATCTAACACAGTGCTGGGCATATGGTAGGCATTCCGTAAATATTTGTAGAATGAATACATGAATAGTAAATGCACGAATAATGCTAGCTGAATGAATGAGTCCCCAAACCTAAAGCAGATGGATCATCTGCTTGAATCTAAACGTGGTGCAAGTGTCCCTTGTTTACAAAGTGAATTTAATGATGCCAATTATTCACATCACAGAAATGATACTTGAATTTACCAAAGGTTTCATTTGGAAACCAGTTAAAATAGCTACCTTCTTTAGTGCTTTTAAAAATATAATCCAATTTTCAAAATGATGGTATACAGACAACTTTCTGAGAGCATATGAATTTCCTAAAATGAAGCATACAGGTATGCGTAATGACAATACTTCTGCTGCTTTTTGATTCCAGTTTGTTTGCAGTATGGACTGAGAGATTGGCTTATTGAAACACCACACAGAAGGCTATGGCAATGTTCATATGTGCATACATTTACATTCTTTTTTAAATTCTTGAATAGAAGCATTTAAACGTATTTGCTCTCCAGGAGACCATTGGAAATGTATTCAAGATTAGGACTGGCTTGCTTTGTAAATAGTCGAAAGTTTGGACAACCAGGATTTCAGAGAGCTATGTGTTCTGAGTTTCATGACCTTTAACTATCAGTACTGGAAAGGGGAAGGCAGAAGCCATTCTCATCCAACAGAAAAAAGTATTTAAAGAAATTTTCCTTCATTAGTGCCCCCAACTTCGCCTGCAGCCATAGCCCTGTGGCATCTGATCCCGTCAGATCTCGGAAGCTAAGCAGGGTCGGGCCTGGTTAGTACCTGGATGGGAGACCGCCTGGGAACACCAGAAGCTGTAGGCTTGGGAGAAGGACCTGGCAAACCCCTCCCAAAAATCAATCTGCCATTGAAAACCCTATGAACAGCAGAGAAGCATTGACAATAGTGTTTCCCCTGTTGTACAGAGTGTCGCTATGAGTCAGATACCGACTCGACGGCACCTAACAACAAAGTGCCCCCAACTTAAGACAGTTGCACTCACTTAGCATAGGCTGTATTTACAAACTTAATCTAGTCCTGTATGTTTCCCTCTCTATAGTCTCTGGCCTCTTGAGTGGTTTAAACTAATAGTGATGTTTCCTTACAAGGTGAGGTGAGCCAAAGCCAGTGTATACTTACACACAGATGGTCTAAGAGCTTTCTTCTTGGAAACATTCCAGAAAATTCCTTCTATTCTGGTTGATAGTCACCTTAGTTCTGAGTCTTAATCCAGTATTGAGTTCCCATTGTACAGATTTCTGGGCTATGGCTAAAAGTAAAAATAACCTTTTTTTGTGTGTGTGGTGGTAGGGATTGAACCCAGGGCCTCATGCCTCACACGTGATAAGCAAGCACTCTGCTACTGAGCTGCACCTATAGCCCCAAGAATAATGTTTTTCATAGTTATTTATTGGATATCTGTATGCTGTTATTCAAATCTTTATTATACTCTACAGAGTATTATGTATTTCATAGGTAAGGATTGAAAGGCTTAAAGAGTTGACGATTTTACTCAAAGTCAACCCAACCTCTGGCTAAACAATGAAAAATTTAATACCATTCTATTGATCAAGGGTTATAGGAAAATATAAATGGGAACCTAACTTCTATGGAGGAGGTGGTAAGAAGAGGTAAGTGATGGTCCCTCTACAGGTAAAATGTGTAAGAGTTAAAATATGCAGAAGGCTTAGGATATGTATAAGGACAGAATATTTCATATACCAAGTATAGACTGTGCAAGAGCTTTGAGGCAAAATAGATTAGGGTATGTGAGAGCCTATAAAAGAATCCATAGGGCTGATGCTTAATAAACTTTGGGGAAATATGTTGTTGTTGTCAGGTGCCATCAAGTTGGGTCTGACTCATAGCAACCCTCATAGGGTTTACAATGACTGATTGCTTCAGGAGTTGATTGCCATGTCCTTTTCCCATTTTTGTGGTGCTGGGGATCAAACCTAGGTCCTAGGAGTGGGCACAATGGCCCTGTACCAACTGAGCTGGACCCCACCCCTTTGGGAAATATGGAGACAGATAATTCCAAACTCTATGGAATGAGAATCCCAAACAGTATATAAATGCAACAGGCAGTTATTAGATGCTTTGTCCTCTCTCTCTCTCTCTCCTTTCCTTTCCTCCCTTTCTTTTTCCTTCTTTATTTCCTTCCTTTCTTCTTTCCTTCCTTTCTTTCTTTCTTTCTTTCTTTCTTTCTTTCTCTTTCTCTCTTCTTTTTTCCTTTCTTCTTTCTTTCTTTCTCTCTCACTTTCTTTCTCTTGCTCTTTCTTTCTTTCTTTCTTTCTTTCTTTCTTTCTTTCCTTCCTTCCTTCTTTCTTTCTTTTATTGCTGCTTTAAAGGATTAGTTACCAAACCACACTATGGTTGTGTGCGGATGATAGCTGGAAATGGTGCATGGGAACTGGTACACTTAACTGGGAAAGGGGTTGCAGCATGGGCTAAGGAGTGACAACAAGTGTACAAGTCCTAGATGTGTTTTGGAAATGGAATCAGAACTTTATGTTGAACTGGCTGCAGCAGGTAAGAGAGAACAGAATGTCAAGGATCATTTCCATGTGACTGACTCAAGCAATTGAGAGATACAGATGTGTGTTGCTGACTTAGAGAAATCTGAAGCAGGACCAGGTGTGTGAACGTGGGAGCATGGGAGAGGTAAGGTTACAAACCTACAGTTTTGGAAACAATTTTGGGCACTCAGGTGCCTTTAGATGTCCCCCTGCATCAGGAAGGCAGAGTCACCTGATATTTAACTAGCTCAAACTAAAAAGCCTGCCTGTTTGAGGCAGGAGATGAGGGTTCTGGACTTTGCACTTTCTTTTCTCTTTCTTGTAACCATTTCCTCTTGTCTAAAATGCGCTTTGCCCAAAATACTTTGTTGTGTCAGTTTCCCCCTAAAAGCCCATGGCTACTGATTATGCCTACTGCAGAAATGATTTTTCAAGCTATGTCCAAAGGATATACTTACATTGATTCCATAGACATTGGAGTCCTGTCCAGAGACACAGGTGAAAGGGAATGTGAGGCAGTGGTAGACCAGAGGACATATAGAGGCGTTTAGGTCACCCCAGAGCTCAATCAAATGCAGAATTCTGCTGGGTCCCCTAACCTTGCCATTTGCCAATGACTAGTTGTTGTTCACAGCATCCAAGGCTTATCATTTACTTTCTTCCCTAAACTGTCCACACCATTGCTCAACCCCATAGTCCCTTTTCTGTTCCTATAGGGAGGGAGCACAATTCCATGACCTAGAGTATGAGCTGCCTGACATTTGAGCCATGATTATGCTCCTAACTTGCTGTGAACAATCATTTCCCTCCGTGAGACTCCAGTGTACACATCTGCAAAATGCTAATCCCATATGTATTTGCTTCTGAGAATTATTGTGAGTTAGAAAGGTGATAATTCACAGTGCCTCAGATATAGTAAATACTCAGTGAGGGTTTTTCTGTGTTCTCTCCCTTCTCAATCCTACCCCTCATTATCTTTTATCTTTCAGAGCTGAGCTAAAGGATTATACATGCTATTAAAATACCTCCTGACCTTTTCCCTCCCACAGAGAGCCTTGTTTATAATTTGATCTTGCGTATTATTTCCTATGACGTATATCTTACCCCATCTCCCTACAAAAGACACCTAGAGGTCAATGATTATTGATACTTCATTGCTGTATCTCAAGCATACAATAGGTACTCAGTAAATATTTGTTCATTTTTACCTCCAAAAAGAATGGTGTGATAAAAAAGAAGGCAGAAAAGAAGGGAAAAAGATATCACATATGTCATGGTAGCCCCTCGGAAGACATTGTGGCATAGAATATAAAGGAAAATTAAAATAAAAGCAGAATTCATATTATTTCTCCACTATGTGACATAGAGTTATTATTTGGTCTTTTAAAGCAATCTTTGACTGACTAAGAAATGTTCATCAAAAGAAGTAAAATTTGCCATGTGCATTTGCTGCCTGAAATGCTCTGCTCCTTTAACTTTGCTTACATTTACCAATGAAAGGGGAAAATACACCCAAACTTTCTCATTTCTTTGAGTCAGATGAGTCATGGAAGCAAACATTGGAAGATGTACTACAAAATAATTATGTGATAAAAGTGTTTTGGATGTGGCAGATGTATAAAATAAAGCAAGACTCTGTTTTTAGCTAAAAGTTTGATTATTTGCAAAAGATTTTGGTAGAAGGAATAGAAGACTTTAGTCAGATTATCACATAAAAACAGGTATGATTTCAAACCAGAAAGATAACCAAAAATAGCAGTCAGTCTTCGCTTAATCCTATTGCTCAATCTCATGCCCAAAGATGTTATAATAAACATCTTTGACTTTCCTTTTGTTGACTATGTGGTTTCTAGAATAGTTAGGTTTTGCTTGGTCAATGTCTGTCTTAAACCGCACATCATAAATAGAAAAGATCCTCAGCAGCAGGAGCAGCAACACACGAGAAGAAGGTGCCTTTGCATATGCTCAGCATGACTGCACCCATTTTGCCAATGCAGAAACTGTGCTGCTAGGTGAGAAACTGTGCACCCAAGCTCACAAGGCTTAGACGTGATAGAACACGGGTATCTACACATACTTTTCTTATTTCAGTATTCCTTGGTATTATTCAAATGTAAACAAAAAAATCCAGCCTGATGGAATGATAGCGTCCTGTAAAGTGGATATTTCACATCTCATATTCTATTTCCTGAACCCAAGTACATGCAAATCTATCAAACTCCATGAGCTATAGCATCACCATCTTAGCATACACTATTCTCCTAGCTTAAATCAAGGTTTCCCCTTGGGTTCTGGCTAATTCCAATCAATTCTTCAAAAATGCACCTGGGCCATGGCCTCCAAACATATTTTCCTGCTATTACTTGCCTTTCTCTTCTTTTACTACCAGCATGGGCATGGAATCCTTCTTCTATGTTCTGTGTACCCCTGTACTTTAATATAGAACTTGATCCATTATTTTCCATTTTTATCTCTTCAGGTTTTTTTCTTCTTCTTCTTCTTTTTATTTTATTTTATTTTTTTTTTTCGGTACTGGGTGTTGAGCCCAGGGCCTCACACTTACATGCTTTGCAAGTGCTGTACCACTGAGCTGCACCCCCAGCCCACTTTTTTACTTTTTGAGTCAGGGTCTCGCTAAATTACGCAGACTGCCTCTGGTCCCCAGCTTGCGATCCTCCTGCCTCTGCCTCCTGAGTCACTAGGTTAGAGTCATGCACCACCATGCCCAGCTTCTTTTTAAATTTTGCACAGTTGCTCAAAAGGTGCTCTGTCCTCTATGAGGCCCTAGGTTTGATCTCCAGTACTGCACAACTGGGAGAAGGACATGATGATCCACTTCCAAAGCAATCCTGAAACTAGTGAAAACCCTATAAATAGCACAGAAGCTCTGACATAGTCCTGGGCATGGCACAGTGGCAAGGAGTGTTCAGTTCTGTTGTAAGTAGAGTCACTATGAGTCAGGTCTGACTTGATGGTCCCTAACAACAACAACAATAACAAGGCTCTTATTTATTTAAGGGAGACAGCCATATTTCACATATCACCATATCCCCAAGACCTATCACAGCCCTGGGTAAATGGACTGTACGAATGCATGTGAGGATAAAATTAGAATAAAAACTTGTTGTTGTTGTTGTTGTTGTTAGGTGCTGTCGAATCGGTATGCAACTCATAGTGACCCTACATACGACAGGGGAAACACTACTGTCAGTGCTTCTCTGCTGTTCATAGGGTTTTCAATGGCAGATTGTTTTTTGGAAGTGGGTTTCTGGGTCCTTCTCCCAAGTCTACAGCACCTGGTGTTCCTAGGTGGTATCCCATCCAAGAACTTACCAGGCCAGACCCTGCTTAGCTTCCAAAATGTGATGGGATCGGATGCCACAGGGCTACGGCTGCAGGTGGAAGAATGATATCTAGCAGTCATTCAATGTGTATACTGACTAGGCTTGGTTCTAAACAGTACACATGTAGATTCATTTAATTCTTACACAAAATATGATCAAAAGATATGGTGAGTGTTTAAGTTGTCTTTAGTTGCACTCTTGTGGCTGCCTTGGTATCCTGAACTGATACAAAACATGTTTCTTTCATGATCATTTTGACTTTGAAGAAGAATCAGAAGTTGTGTGGTGCTAGATCTGGTGAATAAGAAGGATGAAGGTACATTATAATGTTTTTATTTGGAAGAAATTGCTGTACCAGAAATGGTGTATAACAAGCAGCATTGTCATGACAGAAGATAAAACTAAGTGCACTCATGAAAGAGGACTTCCAAAACTGCTTCACAAAGTGGCAAAAATGATGGGATATGTGTGTTTAAAGCTGGAGGGACTTTTGTTTTGTTTTGGTTTGGTTTTGGTTCTGTTTTATTTTATTTAATTAATTAATTTTTTTCGGTATTAGGGGATTGAACCCAGGGTCTTCTACCACTGAGCTGCAACCCAGGCACTTTTTCATCTTTTATTTTGACACAGGGTCTCACTCAATTTGTGCTGGATATCTCCATCCTTGAATTCATGATGCTCCTGCCTCAGCCTCTCAAGTCACTGGGATTATAGACATGAGCTACTGCCCCTGGCTTAGAGGGAGTATTTTGAGGGGAATTCGTGCCACAGGGTCTCTTACTATAATAACTTTTTAAATTTAAACCTTCACTGTATTTTTTATCACATTCCATACATACAAGATAGAAACTATGGACAAATATATTTTCTTAGAAGAAAGAGAAAGAGAAAGAGAGGGAGAGAGAGAGAATATGTACACAAGTATATAAACAACTTATGAGTGCAAATACATCACATAGTGTAGCTCTGAATATTATACTGATAACTTTCAATGCAACGAAATTGGCAAATTATTCACTCACTGATAAACACATAATGCAGATCATAGATGATTTTACACCCTCTGAACTCTGTCATGGTCTGTGTTAAAGTTTTCAGTCCTGATGTTACATTGACATGCACAGTATGGTGGAGCCCAGAAGGTGAGTCACACGTGGAGAAATGATTTGGGAATGTAGTGTTTGGAGAAGAGAAAGCTCTGGGGGGAGTATCATCACTTTGTTCAAATATCCAAAGGGCCATCATGAAGAAGAGTGATTAGATTCATTTTGCTTAGCCCCAGGGGGTGAAAAACTGGGAATAATGGATGGAAACTTCGGGGAGCAAGAATATTGCTCAGTTTAAAGAAGGATTTCTGGTAAGAATGGTCTCCATTACAATTTCGTATTCCTGGGAACAGAGAACTTTGGTTCACTCACACCATGGGAACTCAAATTACATGTCCATTTGATAGGTATTATCATATGTCACAGAGGACTTCTTTTTGGGTAGGAGAGGACACCACGGGACCATCATAATCTCTTCTAGGTATAAATCTCAATGGCAATTGTAACAAGTATAGTTACCATATGTAGGCCTTGGACAAAAGTTTATTTTTTGTACTAATGTTAAAACTACAATGCTATGCTACCATTACTACTACCATTACAATTAATAGTCATATAATAGATAATGGTTGGAGGGCAACTACTGTATGGAGCATACATATTCCCACTGTTAGACAGTTTTCATTGTGCATACACCATATTATTTGACATACACAGCAATCTTGAATGGTTGTTGTTATCCATCTCAGTTTGCAGTTGTAGGGCACAGAAGCTCTGGGAAGTGAAGGTGACTGCTCATGGTTAGCCTGATAGTAACATTAAAACTCACATATATCTGACCATGAAGTCAGCTCTATTTCTGTTTTTCAGAGGTGCAGAGGGAGAGGAGAAAATAAGGGAGGAACAGGGAAAGGAAGGGAGGGAAGAGGAGGAGAAAGGAATAACAACATATAGCAGTCCTAGGTTTAAGCCAGATTTACTTTAAGAAATGAAGACACTTTGTTCCTGAAATTTTCTAATTTGTAAGAGTTACTGATTGTACAGGTTGCAATTACTGATGGCAGATTTATTTGCTTGATTCCTTCTCTGATGGATCTATTTGGTCCTGAGACCACGATACCCTTCATAGAAAGAGATACTTCACAACCACATGAAAACAGATCAATTTATGTATATGGTACCTATACACTTTCTCAAAAAGAGAAGTTAGGAGAGACTTAAGTAAGGAAAGTTGAACAACTTGAAAAAGAATTGATAGATCAAAAATGGTGAAAATATTTGAGGATATAATCAGCATACCAAGAATAATGAATTAAGGTAGGTGTAGTGACACATGATTGTAATCCCAGCATCCTGGACACAGAGGCAGGAGGATCGTGAGTTCCAGCTATGTAGCAAGACCCTGTCTCAAAAAATTAGAAAAAATAGATTAATAAATAATAAACAAGAAAGACCCAGAAACAAAAATTAAAAATTAAATATGTATCTGAAAGCAAACAACTAAGGAATATTTGATAACCTCTTCCCCCAAGGGATTTAAAATTCAGTGGGATAAAGCTGATTGGGGTGAACACACCAGTGGAAAAAAAATGTGTTTGATTTTTTTAACATGCTTTTACACACATTCTCCACTTTTCTTTCTTTCCTTCCTTCCTTCCTTCTTTCCTCTCTCCCTCATTCTTCCATCTCCCCCTCCATCTTTTTCTTTCTTTCTTTCTTTTCTTTTCTTTTCTTTTTTTCCCTTCCTTCCTTCCTTCCTTCCTTCCTTCCTTCCTTCCTTTCATACTTTGTTGTGGAATCCAGGACCTCACACAAAATTTTGCACGTGCTCTACCATGGGTCTGCACTCCTTGCCCATTTTTAATTTTTTTATTATTATTTTTGAGACAATCTCACTAAGTTATGCAGGCTGCCTCTGGTCTCAAACTGTTGATTCTCCTGCCCCAGTCTACCAAGTCACTAGAATTAGAAACATGTGCCACTGTGCCCAGGTTTCCATTCACCTTTCTTCAATACCTACAACCACTATGAATCTTTTAATTATTTCTCTTATTCTTGGGACTTCCTCTTAAGTGCCTGTGGAAGTTATCCTCTACATCACAAAGTTAGATTCCCAATCATGTGCTGTCTTGTACTATTTTATTATTTTTTCCTTGTTTGCCTACTTTTCTTATCTGTGTATGTGGAAAGAGGTGAACATGGTAGGTTGTAGTCTCTAAGCAAATGATTGCCTGAAGTCTTGAAGAGCCTTTACAGGGCAACTTAACTCTGACGAATATAGTGAATTCCAACATCTGTTCCCCAACTTTAAATGTCCAAGAATTCAGTCTTGTATAAGCTCCAGAAATGATAATTGATTTAAGCATTGATTATATTTTCCTAATGAGTTGTTTTAATATTAAGTGGAGGTGATCTGGACAAACAGAAGCTTATTGTCTCAACTAATTGAAAGACAAGACAAAAACATACCAGCCATTCTCCTAAAAGGAGCCCAGAGTGTTTTTTGAGGAAATAAATAATACGCAGAATGGAGGGTGAACATCAAGAAAATACACAAAGTAGGAAAAGATGGCTCCCAAATTTCCTTCTTAAGAAAACTATACCTCCAGGACAATCTTTTGCTCTGACTGAGTTACCTTGAGGGTGAAAAAATTGGAACCAGAGTTAAAATGGAACTAAATCCTAAAAGCTGAGATGTTACATTGCACAACTTCAGAGGGTACCACTAATATACTATCTGGGAAGTGACTAGGAGAAGAGCAATGTCTAGTAGAGATTATTTTCCTAAAGGTTCAATGTCAGACCACTACTCTATTTTCCTACCAATAATCTTAAGAATGTTTTATCATGTCTGATAATGTTTTTGGAACATTAATTTTTTTGAGATATGGGATATTAAAAATGGGCTGAGATGTGGATCTGAGTCACCATAGAGGAAATAAAGTACTTTCCTTGTAGACACCAAAGTGAAAAAAGCAAAAACTTTTGAGTTACACATTAATATGAGATAATGATGGGATAATGATGTCTAACTTCTGGAGTTGTTCAAATAACTAAACAGAAGGAAACAATATGGAAGTTTCAGATGCTCAGCATGTGTTTACTATCTTCTTGTAACAAAGCCAAATTGTCCTGACTACTCTTAAGACCATCATTATGTTGACAAAATTAGTAATAATGAGAAGTCTGAGGGTGTGTGGGGGGATCTATGTGTTTGTGAGTATGTGTTGAGAATTCTATGTGAAGACATGATGTCATGAAATATTTGGGGAGGCTCACAAATGAAGAGAAGGAAAAATCAGCTATGATACAAGACATCCAAAGGTCCAAGTTCTCAGCCTAACAGACAGAACCATCCTTGTAATGTGCCCTGTCAAAGCACAGAGAAGTCTACATGGAAATCATTATAAATGTGTATCGCTCATTGCCTGTTCTGCTCATTTAATAGCCATAGTAATCTTCAAATCAGGAGGATGTGGTAATCCACTCTCAAAGCAATCCCAAAACAATCAGCCATTAAAGACCCTATAAGGGTAGCTCTGAGTAGGACCCCACTCGACAGCACCTAACAACAGCAATCTTCAAATACCTAAGGACAAGCAATTTTGCTCCAGGTGAATCTTTCCAAGGCCAAACTATCAGTTGTCTCTTTCATATAGTTTTGTGTACTTATCACTTATTTACTTTAATATTTTGAATCTCCTAGCTTATTGTCATTGTTCTTGTTTTGACCTCTGGAGATAAGACAACAGTAACTTATCTAAACCCCAACTATATACAACCTTGTTGTTAGGAGCTGTCAAGTTGGATTTGACTCATAGTGACCCTATGTACAATAGAACAAAACACTACGTGATACTGTGCCATGCCAGCCACTATGTCTGACAGTGCTTCTCTCCTGTTCATAGGGTTTTTGGTTGCAGATTGTTTCAGGAGTGGGCTGCTGGGCCCTTCTCCCAAGCCAACAACATCCTATTTTCCATGGCATTCTCCCATTTAAATACTAACGATGCCAGATCCTGCTTAGCTTCTAAGATAAAATGAGATTGGATTCCAAGGTGATATGGCTGTAGACCGTATACAACCTAGCCAGCACAACATATAAATTTCCTAGGAAAGTCCTACTTTTTCTCAATGTCTACATCCTTAAATTTTCTTGGACAGAACAAGGAACAGAAGTTCAATAAACACTCAAAATATTTCCTGGGGTCCTTTTGATGGAAGAGTATATATTACATTTCATACATCTCTTATAATAAGAGCTTTTGCCTTATTCTTAAAGTCTATTATGAAGTGCATTTTCTCAGGTTATAGTAAATTAAAATTTGTAGCAACCTAATTTGTCTTTCTCCAAATACATTAGTAACACTTGATATTCTTTATACTGTTGTTCTCTGTGTGTCATATCATCATTCCACATTGCCTTCTTAAAGAGAAAACATACCAAAGATCTATTTTTTAAAAAACAAAATATTTTATTATTATGCTCCCTAGCAATTAAAGCTTGAAATTAGAGTTAGGGTTGTACATTTTGATGCAGGCAACTATATAGATATGTTAACATTCTGGAAAGGTTTTTCTCTGCAGGCACAAAGTCATCATTAGGAGATATAATACTCATTTTTTGCTTGATTAATTACAGCAAAGGCATAACAAAATATATATACTGTGTTAGAGCATGCACTATTTGTAAAATTATGAGTCATGGATAGGCTGAGGTATGAATCCAAAATATTCTGCAAGAATCTCAGAGAGTAAGTATAAAATTTGTTTTTTGAAACACTTTTGATAAGGAAAATTTATGCACTGAAAACATGAACAAATACACCCAGAAAATGTACCTTACAATCTAAAATAGTCTAAGTTTTCCTCCTAGCTTCCACAATCTGCCATAAATTTACATATGTGTAACCTTGGAAGACATGCTGATAATAATACATAATAAATAATACTTCACATCCAATATAATAATAACTACTATTTTCTTGGGACTTTCTTTTTATCAGATATCATGTTAAATGTTCTCCTTGGTTATCTGATTTCATCTTCACAACACCTTTGCAAAATAGGTATAGTTTTGTCATTACTGATAATTACTATTAAGATAAGCACATTCAGTGAGATACACATATCTTAGCTGTATAATTTCATGTTTTTGGCAAATGAATACATTTATGTATCTGATGTCCCCAGAATGTCACAGAACATTTCTATTATTCAGAAGTGGATGCTATTATTAACACTAATTTCCAATTTTATAAAAGTGATCTCAAAGAGTTAAATAATTTACCAAAAGGCACACCAGTACTAAATGGTAAACCTTTTAATAAAAACCATGCTCCTTATTGTGGTACACTAGGACTCACAAGCCTTAGGTTCAATATCTGTGGACTTTCTTTATAGATAGATACATAGATAGTTTGGAGGAGGAGCAGATTGGAAAAATCAATGGAATAAAACTGACATCTAACAGTGTGTATTAAAACTGTACATCATTAGAATATTCTAGCTTTGTAAGAGTAGGGATTCATGTTCCATTTTGGGGAATTTGATTTAGTGGAATGGAGTATGGAGACATACTCTAAGTATTTTTGTATGCTTCCAAGGAACACTGCTAGTCACTTTGTATTTATCAGGATCTGTTATGCAATTCATGGTCACAAACATGAAATATCAGAAATATAACACATTACAGTTTATTCTTTCTCAAAGGTCTCCAACCAGGGTGACCCTCCAGAGATGACCTCCTCACAGTAACAAGCCAAGATATTCTTTTCTTTCTTTTTCTTTCTGTTCTCTTTCTTTCAGTGGACGTTTGTGAATCCAATGTGGTACAGGTAGGTTTAATCTTCTCTTTTTGTAGGAAGTAATACCACTGTGACATCTTTTTCTTGTCTTCCCTTTGACTAGTCTGATAGAAAGTTGGCATGAAAAGCATGAAGCTATCATCTTGCTGCTTATCATCCTACCAGCACTGCCCTCGGCTGCTCTTTCATTCCTTTGAGTTAGTATAATGTTAGGTGATCATAACCAGAATACTTGCATTCCCACCTGAACTTACTGTCAGCTGAATACCAACTTAATGCCTGCTGGGACATTAGAATTGCTTTCCTGGTCCTAGCCTCTAGTGGTTAATGAGCTGACTCTGCCACCAGATTACCTGGCTTCAGCTCCAAACTCCATCATTTACTAGGTATGTGAGTTTGGTAAGTGACTTAACCTCTGTGAACCTAATTTCCTCTTGCACAAAATTGGGGTAATTATAGTTTCTATCTCATAGGCTTGTCATAAATTGTAAAAACAATAATCCACATAAATGCTTAGCACAGGGTCTGGCATACGGTGAACAACCAATAAACTTAGTCTGCTTTTTATAATGCGATGTCTTTAAGAGTGCTGATCTGCCAATATCTAATAAAAAGAAACGCCTCTGCATTGTCTCATACAGAGAAATGGATTTTGCCAGTACATGCCTTTTTCCATGTCTTCAAGTTAATTAATTTCAATTCATTCCCCAACCTTCTTGTTAAGCCAGCTTTGACCCCATCTTTCAACCCTAAATGATAATTTCATGAAAGTTAAAGCAAAATTAGCAAACTGGTATTTTTTGTCAGTGAAAGTCTAGCAGCTATAATAAACTGGTGAACAATAACTCACATCTCTCCTACTCGCTCCATCATGAAGCTGTGTGTTATCTAACAACATGAGGATGTTAAATCATGCAATATAAACTCTCTTCCCCCAGAGTGGCAAGTGAACTATTTTCAACTTTTTGTTGTGACACCATTTTTCAGGTTGTGTCAGCATGCCTATTATCAATTTACCTCTTTGCAAACTGTGTGCATCTTTTCCAAGAGCCTTTATTGAAACGCCTTCCTCAACACTGTCTAGGCATTTCCCTGGATGCATAAAATGCTAACCTGAAATACTTATGTCCTTGAAATACATATTGTCCTTGAAAAGGTGCTTTCTTGCTCAAATATGAAAATACTGCAGGCCCCGCCTACCTCAGATATTCACAATATATGTTGGCACATCAATAGACATTAGCTCATGCAACATATTTTCCTGGGCATTTTCTTTTTCTTTTTTTTCTTTTCCTTTTTCTTTTCTTTTCTTTTTTCTATTTTTCTTTTTTTTTTTGTTTATTTGGTTGTTTTGTTTGGTTTTTGTTTTTTGCAGTACTAGGAGTTGAACCCACGGCCTCCAGCTTGCATGCTTTGCAAATGCTGTACCACTGAGTTGTACCCTCAGCCCATTTTTTTACTTTGTGAGATAGGGTCTCTCTAAATTACACAGACTGCCTCTGGTCTTGAACTTGCAATCCTCCAGCCTCCGCCTCATGAATCACTGGGATTACAGGCGTGCACCACCGTGCCCAGCTCTTCCTGGGCATTTTCAAGTAATGTCTATTTAGTTCTGTTCTAATGATCATGGATCAATCTATTTTGGCCATAAAAATTTATCTCCTTGAAGGGGGGCATTCCAAAGAATGATGCATTTGGATGAATTGTTGGCTGGAATAATGAGAACTTGAGCTGTAGCATTTGCCTGGTTCCTGGATTTAGAAAGATAATAATAAAGGAGAACTGCCTGATATGATCTGATTTTATAAAGCCAGTGGGGATCATAAGTACAAAATAGGAACATGTGTGACAAAGATGGAGCTGGGGAAAGGAAGAGGGGCATTTAATGCAGGTGATGTAGCATTTAGGGAGGTGTCAAAATCTCGGTAATTAATACGAATAATATTTATTGCCATATTCTATAATAAATTAAAAGTGTAAAATTCTAAAATAAATGAAATGGGAAATTTTAGATAAAAGCAGGATCAGTATTAATAATTTTGTGGGATTTCTTTGAATACATCTCAAATGTGTGCCTGTATAGTGTTACTACAATTCATTTATTTAAAGACTTATTATCTTGTTCATCATGAATTTTTTTGCATTTATTTTTGATATTTTTAAAAAGTACATTGAAATATTATTTACACTGATTTCTTAGTTTTTGGGTAGCCTCTTAGATTTCATACCCAAGCAAGTACACCATCACTCTAGTTCTGGCTCTGCTGCTGGATTCCTGCCCAAATGCCAAAGGGATGGAAGAGGAAATTCATTTTATCTTAGGTTGAGGTACTACATATAGTAAAGACTACAACGAAATGGCACACTTATGTTCATACCAGCATTATTCTCAACAGCTAGAAAGTGGAAAAAATCCAAGTGTCCATCGATGATGATCAAACTATGGTATATACATACTATAGAATATTATTCAACCTAAAAAGGAAAGAAATTCTGACACACACTACAACATGTACCAATCTTCAGGACATCATTCTAAGGGAAATAGGCCAGTCATAGAAGAGAAAATACTACATTATTCCATTTCTATGAGGTATCAAGCATGGTCTAACTCATGGAAACAAAAAGTAAGAATGGTAGTTCCCAGTGAGTGTGGAAGGGGAAATGGAGAGTTTTTATTTAAAGGACATAGAGTTTTGCTTTTTCTCAAATGAGAAAGTTTTAGGAGATTTATTTAATAAGAACGTGAATATACATACCACTATTGATTTGTGTATGAGATGTGATCAAAAGATACAGTGAATGTTTAAAAAATATTTTACAGTAAAAGATAGCTTTCATTAATTCTCCTCAAAATGCCACTGCCACCCAGCTTCAAACACACTTATTCCATTGTTTTTGCAGCTTTCTGAAGCAGTTCTGGAAGTCCTCTTTTGTAAGTGTTTGTAGTTGTGTTGTTGTGCCTGCCTCAATGTCCTGAATCTATTCAAAACATTTATGTTTCATGGTCATTTTGACTTTAGGGAAGAACCAGAAGTTGCATGGTGCAAGATCTGGTGAATAAGGTGGATGAGGACACCGCATAATGTTCTTGGTAGAAATTGTCATGCCAGAAGTGTTGCGTGACATGGAATACTGTTGTGATGGAAGATGAAACTAAAGACACTCACAAGAGAGGACTTCCATAATTGCTTCAGAAAGTGGCAAGAATGATGAGATAAATGGGTTTGAAAATATTTTGAGGGTGATTACTGGGAATGTATCTTTTAATTCTAATATATTTTTTATTTAAATGTACCTATGTTTTGATCCCATCTTGTACTTAAAAATGAATAAGTTCTATGTTGTGCATATATGTGCATATATGTACATATAATCACAATTTGAAACTTTAAAAAATAAAATTTGAAAAAATGGCAGGGGCTGAGCACAGAATTGTACATCACCAAAAACAGAAGTAGAGAGTGGAGCAGAACCAGAATGCCCAGAAAAGGAGGAGAGAAAACAGAAATTGAGTGAGTCAGTTGGGTAAATTCCAGCCCCAAGGACTTCTACCTGTCATTGGAACCAGCTGCATTGAAAATGGGAATGAAACACATCCATTCAAAGTCAGGAGTCATTGCTGGCTCTCCTTCTTCTCCTTTGGCTACTTACTAGGAAAAAATGTCTTTGAGTGTAAGATATATTTTGATTAGAGATCCTGTCTGTTAATGTATACCTTCACAGTGCTGATGGACTGGCCAAGACATGCAGCACATTTTAGATGCTTTTATCGAAAAACTAAGACTTATTTTTCTAATAACTCTTTCATCTGAACATCTAGTTTTTCCATTAGGAAAACTAAAATAGCTTGTGGAATTGCTTTTTTCCTTCCACAATTACAGACACTGCTGTGAGCCAGTCACTCTGGGATATATGTAGAATATGATGGTGATACAATGGGAAAATTCTCTCTTCACTCCACTCTCTTTTGGCAGAAGGACACTTTGTGACATCTCCTTCATGTTTCCAGGTCAGAAAATATCTTTCCTTGTGTGATCAGGACAGGGATAATTTATAACAACATATGCTGAGATAATGGAGTGTGATCTCTCTGAGGGCAGATAGCATCTATAAATAATTTTAATAACTCACAAAGAGCCGCGGTCATAAAGGGTTCTAAGTAAGCATCATATTTTTAATGTTTCCTTTCACAGGGACACACTAGATGATTTGTTTCTGCAGGTAGGAGGGAGAGGGTGGATAATGAATATCAGTCAGGGAAGGCAAGATCAAGGTGTGATAATAAACTTCTCCTGAATCATTGTGACTTAAAAAAATGGAGGTGCATTGCTATCTCATACTACATGTCCATTGCAGGCTAGCTATAGCTCTGTCATGTTTGGTCTTGGACCCATGCTAATATAGCAAACTTCCTTTGGTTGTCATGACCAAGAGTAAAAAAAGTCTGACAAACCAAGCTGCCTCTGCTCAGAAGTGACATACCACTTTGTGCACATTTTCTTAGCCAAAGCAATTCACATTACCCCTCAAATTCCACAGGATGGGTTTGTATAATAGTCTTCTATGGAAGACCTCTGCAACAACGACCACCAGCATTATTCACAACAGCTTGTTGTTGTTGTTAGGTACCGTGGTGTCCGACTCATAGTGACCCTTGTAGGGTTTTCAATGGCTGATTGTTTTTCGGGATTGCCTCAGGAGTGGGTTGTCACATCCTTCTCCCAATTTTGTGGTGCTGGGAATCGAACTCGGGACCTCAGAGATTGCAGAGCGGTGCTCTGCCAACTGAGCTAAATCCCAGCCACCTCACAACAGCTAGAAGGTGGAAAAAATCCAAGTTTCCATCGATAATGATCAAATTATGATATATACATACTATAGAATATTGGGCTGGGATTTAGCTCAGTGGGTAGCGCACTGTGCTGCAATCTCTGAGGTCCCGAGTTCAACTCCCAGCACCGCAAAAGTGGGAGAAGGGCCTGGCAATCCACTCACAAGGCAATCTCGAAGCACTCAGCCATTGAAAACCCTATGAGGGTTGCTATGAGTCGGATACCAACTCAATGGCACCTAACAACAACAACAACAACAACATAGAATATTATTCAACCTAAAAAGGAAAGAAATTCTGACACACACTACAACATGTACCAATCTTCAGGACATCATTCTAAGGGAAATAGGCCAGTCACAGAAGAGAAAATACTACATTATTCCACTTCTATGAGGTATCAAGCATGGTCTAACTCATGGAAACAAAAAGTAAGAATGGTAGTTCTTATAAACTGGAATAGTTAACAAAGAGGACTATAATGTACTCTTTGTTGGAGAAAGGGAAAGAGAGTTTGTTTTTTTCGCTAGGTGCTCTTGAGTCTGGTCCTACCCACTGTGACTTTCATTGGGTTTCCCATGCCTGATTATTCTGGGATTGCTTCGAAAGTGGCCTGCCATGTCCTTTCCCCATTTTTGTGGTGCTGGGGATCAAACCCAGGGCCTCAGAGAGCACAGAGCAGCACTCTACAACTAAGCCAAAACCTAGAAGCTTTATATACTTTTCCTCATGGGTCATTCAATTTTGATCTCAACTCCAGGAGGCACATATTGTTCTTTCTATTTTTCTCATGACTGAAGAAGCTGAGTTCAGACTAAATTAGGATGCTGGTAAGGTCACAGAGCTGTATGTATTAAAGCTAGTGTTTTACTTAATAAGAATAAATTCATTAATAACACAAGACGAGTTTACCAAGGCAATGTATTCCTATCAAAGTCAAAAGCAGGTCATGGAAACTCACCTTTCTAGAAGGCTATATAAACAATCTTTAAAATATCACTCAGAGAGCCAAGTGTGGTGGGTCGTGGTATAGGACTGTGGCGCAAGACTGTAATCCCATGTAGAAGCAGGAGAATTATGAGTTCCAGCCAGCTTGGGCTATTTAGCAATACTCTGTCTCAAAAAACCCACCAAGTAATGAACCATCCAACCAATCAACAAACAAAACCCTTAAGAAAACCCAACAAACAATCAACAACAACAAAAGAAAAACCCTCAGAGAACTTACCATGCCCCACCATTCTGTTTTTTATCCTGTGCTGCAGACATTGTTAGAAATAGTAAAATAAGTGCTTATCATGCTATTAATGAGAATAAATGAATTAAAAGTGGGAAACTCCTAAATGCTTAACAATAGGCAAATAAGTAAGTAAAGACCGACTTATATATTCGAAGAAAGGCCACCCCACCATTAAAGACTCATTTATGGTCAGGTACCATGGTGTACCAAAGAAAGAAAATAACGAAATATATGCAAATACTCAATCTTCCCATGCAGTGCTGATATTTATGTATCAAGTCTATATGAGCATTGTTGTTAGGTGCCGTCAAGTCGGTATCCGACTCATAGTGACCCTCATAGGGTTTTCAATGGCTGACTGTTTCGGGATTGCCTTGGGAGTGGATTGCCAGGCCCTTCTCCCATTTTTGGGATGCTGGGAATTGAACTCCGGACCTCAGAGACTGCAGCGCAGCGCTCTACCCACTGAGCTAAATCCCAGCCCCTGTATGAGCATAGATGATTATTATGTTCATTTGCTTATTTATCCAGGAGATACTTATGAAGAGGCCACAACATTATAGTCATAGTTCTGGGAACAGCAGTAAATAAAATTGACCAAACCACATATCCATATGACAGCAGTTTATATTACAATGAGGAAGGGGATAGAAAAAACAAATAAATGTATGTTAGTTGGTTAAAATCTACAGCCATACCACACTGACGTTTGATCTCATTGGATATTGGAAGCTAAGCAGGGTTGGGTCTGGTTAGTACTTGGATGGGAGGCCACCTGGGAATACCAGGTGCTGCAGGGATGAGAGAAGCACCCAGCAGCTCACTACCAAAACAATCAGCCATCAAAAACCCTATGAATAGCAGAGAAGCACTGTTAGATATAGTGCCGGGCATGGCATGGTGTCAGTTAGCATTTCATTCTGTTGTACATAGGATTGCTATGAGCTGGACCCAACTCGACAGCACCTAACAACAACAGTTGGTTAAAACTCCTTTGGAAAAAATTATGTAGGACCAGGGAATCAAATGCAATCAAAGAAGGATTATTTTGTGTAGATTGGCTGGGGAAGGCCTCTCTGGAAAGATATTGGAGCAGAGCCCTGAAGGAAATGTGTGTTTGTGTGTGTGTGTGGCGGGGAAAGCTGGCCAGGTAGGTTACTGCAGACAAACATTCAGGCAGAGAAAATCAGGTACTAAGGTCAAAGGGTACTTGGAAGCTTTAAGCAACAAAGGAAGCAAACCTGACTTGAAGGAAGAAAGGAGGAGGAGGTTAGGAGTAGAGGTGGTCAAAAAAGAGGTGGTTGGTGTCTGGGGGCTCTCAGGTGGCCATATAACCAGTTTTCATGACTCTGGCTTTTGTTTTGACTAACCGTGATAGATAGATAGGAGGCTCCTGAGCTCCCGGTGTGGCCGGGGATGTCTCAAAGAGCCATTCTGGCTGTTGGGAGGGGAAGAGATTGAGCACACAGGCAGGACAGAAACAGCTGAGAAATCTCAATGACTTGCACTGGGAGATAACTGCAGGAAAAAAAAAAAACAGAGGGGTGTTTAGATTTTAAATATTTCAGAAATGAATCTGGCAATGTTTACTTATGATTTGGATATGGAGTGTAAGAAGTCCAGAAAACACTACCGTGACTCTCAGGTTTGTGCACAAAAAGAGGAATATAAAGTTGCAATTTACTGAAAGACAACAGTACGTAGAAGGAGCTGCTTTGGTGGTAGGATAGGAAAGAATCAGGAGTTTGTTTTGGGAGGTATTAATTTTGAGATGTTTTGCCAAATAAGCAGATTAACATGTAAGTTCGACATTTAGAAGGCAGAATGAAACAACCTAGGAATTTCGTTTGATTAAAAGAGGGAGAGAGAAGGAAAAAAAAGAGGGTCAGGATTCAGTCCTGAGTACATCATTGTTTAAACCTGGGGAAGAAGATGGAGAAATTAAAGAAAGAAATTGAAAAACTTATGATCAGTGAGGTGGTAAGAGAACTGAGTGAGTTTTGTCCCCAACACCAAATTAAGTATTTGAAGATGAAAGAAGTTTATGTCAATTATTCTTTTTATTTTTCTTTTTAAGTAGTAGGGCATTAAACCAGGGAACTCCACCATGGAGCTGCCCCTCAAACCCTCTTTTCTTATTTTTTTTATCTTGAGACAGGTTCTCATTAAGTTGCACAGGCTGCCTCTGGCCTCAAACTCATGATCCTCCTGCCTCTGCCTCCAGATTTACTGGGATTACGAGTGGCACGGTGCCTGGTTTATGTCAATTACTCCTGACACAACATGTGCTATGTGCTGTTGTTAGATGCCATACAGTTAGGTACGACTCATAGGGATCCTGTGTACAACAGAACAAAACACTCCCTAACACTGTGCCATGCACATGCTCTTTTTTATGTTTATGTCCATTGTTGTAGCCACTATGTCAATCCATTTAATTGATGTGTTCCTAGTTTTCACTGACCCCCCACTCTCCTAAACATTAGGTCCTTCTCCAGGGATTGGTCCCTTCTAACAACATGTCCCAAATACATAAGATGCAATCTAGCCATCCTGGCTTCTAAGGAGCACTCTGGTTATACTTCTTCTAGGACAGATCTGTTGTTTCTTTTGGCAGCTCATAGTGTATTCAATATTCATCTCCAGCACCATAATTCGAAAACATCAATTCTTTTCTGGTCTCCCTTATTCAATGCCCTGCTTTCACAAGCATAATATGTGCTATGAAGACTAATAAATGACCATTGGCCTTGGTAACAGTGGTTACTGACAGAATAGCTTTGTAGAGAAGTCATAGGAAAAGCCAAATTGGAATTGGTACATGGGAAGAGAAGAAGTCAGAACAGTGAAAGTACATCTAGGAGTGTTACTGTCAAGGGAAACATACTGGGAAGTAGTTTAAGGAAGTTATGGTGTAAAGAAAGTGCTTTTGGTAAGAGGGGAAATACTACAATGTTTTCATATGATGATGAGAATGATGCAGTAAAGGGAACTTGATGATATAAGAAGAGAGGATAACAGCAGAATGGATGACCTTGGCTAGGTCAGTGAGGGCTCAGTGCACAAGTTGGTCTTTGCAGCAAGGTGAATTCATCCATCATGGCAGGAGCGAGGACACAGCAGGTAGACATAGATGCAATAACTTTGCTATATTTGGTGATGGACGCAGGTGGAACTTCTCTTCTTATTTAGCTTCTATTTTCTCAGAGAATCAAGAGAAATTATGGTCTCTTTCTAAGTCAAGGAGGAATAAATCACAGGGTCCTCTGGATTCCAGATTCCAAAATACATTCTTCCCATGACCCTGTAGTGGTCTTGTCTAACCTTCTTCAGGCTAAAAGCTAAAACCTGTCTACATTTTAGGCATCTTCATTTAGTATTAATATTCTTAAGAGTAGTAACTTTGCATTTACCAAAGCTTCATGTTAAAATCATTGGTATGGGTCAGCATCTTCCATTCAGTGTTTCCATATATACATATAATAGTAATCACTTAGCCAATTTCCTAATGTTCCTAAAGCTCAAAATTAATAATAATGGCCGGGTGCAGTGGCACATGCCTATAATCCCAGGAATTGAGAGGTGGGGGAAGGAGGATTGCAAGCTTGAGACCAGAGGCAGTCTGCATAATTTAGTGAAACCCTCTCTCAAAAAGTAAAAAAATGGGCTGGGGCTGCAGCTTAATGGTACAGCACTTGCAAAGCATGCAAGTGTGAGGCCCTAGGTTTAACCCCCAGTACTGCAAAAATAAATTAATAATAATAACCTAATCTTCATAATAAGATTATGGGGTCAGTGTTAATAGAAGCACGTTAGAAGCACTTCATAAATAAGTAAATTTAGCGCTGGGCGCGGTGGCGCATGCCTGTAATCCCAGCGGCTGGGAGGCGGAAGCGGGAAGATCATAAATTCGAGACCAGAGGCAGTCTGCATAATTTAGTGACACCCTGTCTCAAAAAGTAAAAAAAAAAAAAAGGGCTGGGGGTGCAGCTCAGTGGTCCAGCCCTTGCAAAGCATGCAGGCGCGAGGCCCTGGGTTCAACCCCCAGTACCACACACACACACACACAAAAAAAAAAAAAAAAAGAAAGAAAGAAAAGTTAAGACCAGCAGGATTAAGGAACTTGATCACTATTATATGCTTCGATACTTGCTTGATTCATAAGGTTCACTAAGTATTTGGAAGATGAAAGTTCATCTAACTTCTGGATTTTGTTACCTAGTTAGCTATCCATTGCAACAAACAAAATATCCATTTAAAATTATTTAAGCTATCAGACATCTATTGAAACTCTTTGGGAGATTAATTCAATGGCTCAACATCATCCCAATGGGCTACATTTTACCAGCTTCACATTTTGCCACTTTGAACTTGTAGTTTGTTCAAATAAGGTAGGCTGGCATGTACAGCTGGCTCTCTCTTGAGGCTGAACTAAGGGAGCTTTCTTGTTTGTGTCTCTTTAAGATCAAGGAAAACTTTCATGGAAAGCTCTCCCAGGTTCCCATGGTAGACTCAGCTAGCTTTTATACAAACACATTCCTAAACCATTCAGTTGAGATGAAAGAGAATTGAGCTTAGACGAAAAAAGACATAGATCATGAAACTGAGGTAGACTCCACCTGCCTGGGGTCATAGTCATTTAGAAGATAATGATGACAATCTCAAGGGGATCAAGGAAGAAGAAAAATGGGAATGTTTGAGGGTAGGCAGCCAATTGTCTCTCATGTGAAGTGGAAAGGTTGGAACCCAAATCTACCTACCTCTGAAACTCAGGCTCTCTTCTTGAGACTTTCTTTTTTATCATTTTTCTTCTCTTTGTTCCTCCTCCTCCTCTTCTTCCTTCTTCTTTTTCTCCTCCCTTAATATGCTAGTAGCCAACACCTACTAGAGAAACCTTCATTCTTCATATACTACCTTAAATTATACCATAAAAAGCCAGACTCTTAAGTCATAGGCCTGTGTACAGTTCACCTAGGATTAATCTAGGGTTATCTGTTTTTCAAGGCTTTATTGGTCTTGGTTGAAAATTATTGTATTTTATACAGCTATTGAATTTACTTATGAAACTTAAAATCAGATTTTCAGAGTTAAGGAATCTACCACCAGCCCTATAATTTACCTGATTATACCATCTACATCAAAGAGTGACCTGCTCAAGGTCAAAGTCAAGTCTTTTTTTTTTTTTTAGATTAAAATAAAAACCTATTGAATGATGCCTGCAGCCATAGCCCTGCGGCATCCGATCCCATCAGATCTCTGAAGTTAAGCAGGGGTGGGCCTGGTTAGTACCTGGATGGGAGACTGCCTGGGAACACCAGAAGCTGTAGGCTTGGGAGAAGGACCTGGCAACCCCCTCCCAAAAATCAATCTGCCATTGAAAACCCTATGAACAGCAGAGAAGCACTGACAATAGTGTTTCCCCTGTTGTACAAAGGGTCACTATGAGTCAGATACTGACTCGACGGCACCTAACAACAACAACAACAACAACAATTGAATGATAACCATACCAAGTACTGGACACATAAGGTCAAGGTGTTAAAATAACCTCAGTCTCTATCTGAGAGGCACTTCTTTTACAGTGTTCTCTAACCTCTCCTGCTACCCCTGAGTCTGCTGTCACCTGACTTCAGCCTCCTTGCTCTTGTTGGTATTCCTTTTAACTCAGTACATATGTTCATGTTTCATGGATTTTGCAATTGCCGCTCATTTGCCTGGGATTAGCATCACCATTGAAACCTTCCCTGAACCACCATTTATAAAGTAGGTACCTTTCTTCCTGACCAGTAGGGCTTCCCATTCCCTGGTTAGTTTTCTCCATCCCTCTTTATTGCACCATGCACACTCTATCCTCACTTGGAAATTATTATTCATCTTCTCCCTCTTCAGAAAATAAGCTACAAGAAGCCATGTTCTATATAAAAGGCAAGATCTGATGGGTGAACTGATGAGCTGTGCCTGAGAAGCTCAGGAAAACAAAGAGGAAATAAGCCTAAAACACAGTGCTCTATAGAAGTGTATTCATCATTGAAAAAAAAGGATAGGGTGTTAAAGTTTTTAGTTCCTTAAAACTTTTATGTATAAAGTGACACACCATTGTTCTCCTTTGTCTCTGATCATTAATCCATTTTAAAACTGGAGTGATTGGTGCAGGAACAGAATCACTACCTGAATGGTAAAGCACTGGCAAGCAGGATATGGCTGATGAAGTACCTTTTGATTTATATCCTAGTATAATTTCCGGTTGTGTCACATACTATTGAGCAAAACCAGGGAACTTCAGAGTTGTAATTCAACTTAAGTACATTATATAATCAAGTATAACTGACTTAGCTTTGCCTTCATTTGTTATGTGGGCAATTTCTATGTAATTTTAATGTTTTCTTTTAAAATTTCAAAGTAGAGAATTTGATACTTTATTTTGCTTAATTTTATATACATAATATAAAATATAGAGAGACAGACCATTATTTGCCCTGAACAGATGGTCAAGGAACATTAAAGTTCAAAACTATAAACAGCCATGGTAGGATTTTGCAAGCTATACACAAAGTATATCAAGGAAGAAAAAACATTTCAGTCAATAACAATTACTTAGGAAATGTTAAATCATTATTGTTTTGTATTGGTTCTACTTGCATTCATGTTAAATGAATGAAGTCTGAATTAAAAGGTGATATTTAGGCTATTTCTCCCCCAAAATAATGTGATTTCTCAGTCTTTAAATATATTTCCTTGGCTTATGTTTTCATCTAAACAACTTTGCTACTTTAATATTATTTAAAATTAAATTTGTTCTTTGGTTCGTTACAATGCTTAGCAAGCTAATAAGTTTATAAATCATAATTAACTACAACTTTCTGTTCTGCTGCCCTTCTGAATTGCTTTCTTTTCTTCTTTTTCTTAATTTTTTTTCTTTTCCCTATATAATTTGCCATAGGCATGCTTTATTTTCAAAATAGATAGACCTCATTTCAAGGTACAGGCTTAACTGCAAATATATAATCATATCATGAGTGAGATATACATCAATATATGATTGCATACATTTGCACGTGTGTGCACCTAACCATGTACATAAATACCTACCTGTCTTCCAAGGAACATATACAGTCTCCATTTCAGGGAGCAATTTCTGAAACCCATTGATTTAAGTATTGCATTAGGGATTCCTTATTTCTGCACAAAAAATGGAGGGGTTAAATAAAGTATAATGAAATTTCAAAGACTTCAGTAAAGCTTTAAAATGTTCAAAGAGAGAGTCAAAGGGTCACAGTCATTAGGATTCCACTTAGGGAATGTGGGTGTGCTTCATTAGAATAGAGAACCCCAGAGGGCAAAAGAGGATTCTTGCAAACGTATCATTCTTCAATGTATCACATCATACAGATCTCCCCTAGAAGCTTATCTAGAAAGAACTGTGATTTTAACAAAAAGGTGTGATGACGCAAGTGGTTATAAGTAAGGAACCATAGACCTAATTGTAAATCCTTCTTTCTGGTACACACGCCCTCACAAGCATTCTTGGTCACCTATGTGCCACAAACACACACACACACACACACACACACACACACCCCAAACACACTCAGCTACATATACACACCTGTCTGCATTGTTCATGAACCTAAGACACATTCATTTATTTTTATTTCCCAACTTCTATCTTTATTTTGCATGGTTATTTGAAGTTAATTTGCTAATTTGTTTTAATTTCTATAAAAATACTAGAAGTTGATGCCCCACCCCAGAAAAAAATAACAGTGATTTATGTAGTCCAATTTAGGTGGCTGACTCAGGCATTCTGTACAGGTCCCTTGTATTTTTATAAGTACTGTCTTCCCTGTGTAAGGTGCAGGAACAGGTGACTCTCATCCCTCCAATCTTTTCTCCACTCTCAAATTCATGGTGATGGAAGTTGGCTCCTCTCACATTCACTTCTTGGTTTATTCTGCAGCCTTGTAGGGCTCATTTCCATCACCTGTGGCCTTCTTCTAAACTGATCTTTTAGTTGATGCCACTATACATCCACACCTACCGGCCCTTACTTCACCCTGGAAGAACTGAGGGTCACCTGTAACAGCTCAGTCAACCCACATTCACAGATGAAGACTTTAAAAAATATGCTTTGCTGGCCCTCTTGATCACTGAGTGCCTGTACTAGATTTTACCTTTGCCCTTTTCTCTCTAGTCAAGTCTAAGGTTCCATATAGCTACCTTCTATCCACATATCTAAGGATGCAGATAGTCATGTTTTGTTCTTTGCTTGTGATTTTCAGTTTCCAATAATGTACATATCAACTTTAAAAAATAAAAATTATTTTAAAAACCTGAAAAAAGCCCTTAGAACTAAGAACTCACTTGAGTACATCACCTAGCTTTTCCACTCTGCATTTTCCTTAGGATGTTGAGCCCCTTGTTATCTGCAATTTAACCCCTGATGACATCAATGGATTGAAATTAAAAATTTTGTGTGCAAAATGGGAGAAAATCTACATTCTACAACCAGAGGAATGTCACATAATTGTGTTATAGATGAACAGGAAATAACAGAAAACCAAACTTCTTTAGAAAATTCTTTGGACAGGGTCAATTATGTTAACACTGACAAAGAGTATACGTGGGACCTGGTGCTAGCTTTCTTATAAACCTTAAGCAAGTAGTCTTAAATGCCTTTCCTTCATCAAGATGTAATTTTTAGAAAATCACCCAACAACATAATCCCCAAATCAGTAGACAGAAAGTTTGTTTTTTACATTTTTAAAAGAAGGACACATAAAAATATTTATTAGTTTGTAGAATCTGCTGTGTTGCAAAGGCTGAATAGTACAGGGTGTGGGAGTTTTTTTGTTTTTTGTTTTTTGTTTTGTTTTTTGTTTTTTGGCAGTAGTAGGGTTAAACTCAGGGCTTGGCACTTGCATGCTTTGGAAGTGCTGTGCCACTGAGCTACACCCTCAGCCCATTTTTTTTTTTTACTTTTTGAGACAGGGTCTCACTAAATTACATAGATTGCCTCTGGTCTCAAACTTGCGATCCTTCGACCTCTGCCTCCTGAGTCACTGGGATTACAGTTGTGCGCCACCATGCTCAGCATCAAAAATCTTATAATTTACCCCACCATACCTCAAGTTTGGTATGTAAATTAGAGATGATGATATATAAAATACTTAAAACATAATAGATATTCAATATAAGTTAGTTCTTACCACACACAGAAATTTAATCTATTTGTGTTAGTATGTTGTTGTTGTTGTTAGGTGCCCTTGAGTCGGTATCCGACATAGCGACCCTCATAGGGTTTTCATTGGCTGACTGTTTCGGGATTGCCTTGGGAGTGGATTGCCAGGCCCTTCTCCCATTTTTGCGGTGCTGGGAATTGAACTCGAGACCTCAGAGACTGCAGTGCAGCCCTCTACCAACTGAGCTAAATCCCAGCCCACACGTTAGTATGTTAGAACACATCATAAGTAAAATGTCTACATAAAGCCCAATAAAATCCATTCAATACACATCTTCACTATATTGATTTTTAAGTAATAATAAAACTATTTCTCTGTACTGGAGACAGAATGGAGAAGGGAACCTATTTGATTTCTATATGACTCAAGTTGGTTACCTTATTTTAAGACAGTGTCCTCAAACCTCAATAGTTTACCACAATCAAGGATTATTCCTATCTAGTTTACACAACCATCACATGTTGGATATGGCCTGAATAATGCTATCTATACACCAGAACTCAAGCTGAGAGAGAAACTTCTATTGGAAATATTGCCCTTCTTGTGCCAGTAGCTGGAAAGTCATTTCCTCTAAGTCTGTCTTCTTCATGCTGAGACACTTGGGCTATTCAGATATTCTGAAGTTGAACCAATGATTTTTCACCTATAGGTTGAAATTTAACTTTCTGTGACTAGACTGAACTAATATATATTTTGTGCTCTATCCTGCTGATGATCCTCATTTTGGGCCCCCTAGTTTATTTGAAGTTAAAGCATCCCAAGAGAGAAAGGTAGCCTGGATGTTTCTGTCTCTTTTATTCTTCTGCAGAAATCCCAAGTTCTTATGTTGTGAGTCTGAATCATACCAAAGCAAAAATAATGGTCCGCCCTAGCCAGTACTAGAAATAGTCACTGAATCAAGAAGAAATTCTATCCAGTGAATGTAAGCTGTGGTACTTTTACCATAGCTAGTGATTTAGTGACAACAACAACAAACAAAACAAAACAAAACAAAACAACAACAACAAAAAACTTTGTACTAAGTTTGGGAGGACAGATTAATCATGGCATGCTTAGAAATCATTAATATGTGTGGATGCGTAGCAAGTATTATTTGCACCCACATATTCAGAAGAAAACTAGATTCTTTCTTACAAGAAATTTACATATACAATTTAAAAAGTTTATTTCTAAACTCTGTTATGATTTATACACCCACATTTTGATAATTTGAATTATGTATTAAACACATGGTTTAAAAATACTTGTCATTATAATATGCTTTACACAACAATGTGTTATATTTCTGGCTGGGAATTCATTGTTAATGTATATTTATAGGACACATCCAAATGTATCAAGAACTGTAGCTGTATTTATTGATAACGAATGAAATTAATGGAGCATCTGTGAATGAGATTTTAATTTGCTATTACCTGAAACTTAATAAAACCTTAAAGACTGATTTATAAATTCATCAAGATGCTACAAATGAGATTTTTCTAAAGGATAGGAGAGCAGAAAAATTAACATGTTTCTACATTTCTATCACAAAGCATAGCTTACTGACTACTTCCATATGAATATATGACATTGCAGTGACCTACAAAATAAAAGCAGTCATAACTTAGCCTAGACAACCTATCAAATATATACATATGTATATATGTATACATATACATACACACATATTCAAGTCTATAAAATTGACTATAATAACTTCAAGGCAGCACATGGAAGTGACACAAAAGGAAGATTAGCAGAGAATAAAAACATAGAACACAAAGAATGTTAATTGTGGCATTATTTAAAACACCATATTATAGAATCTCAATGAATCCTAATGAATCAGAGGATTTATTTGAACCTAACAATGGCTAAGTACTTCTTAAAATGAAATCAAGAGAGATTAGGACAAAATGGGAAAAAATTAAAGGTCCATTGTGAGCTAAAAAGTCAGGAAATAAAGAAGCATTGCATATCAGGTCTGCGGAAAACTTAAGAATTTATTCTGATTTCACCAATACGTTTAACTCTCACCAAAGCTAGGTCTTTGTTTCATAGTTAAGTCATTAGTCTCCACCCTTGGCAATATTTTCTCAGCCCTTAGATCTACATTCTGTTATTTATTTCCCTTTCTGCCACATAGAAATGGAGACTTAATAAAAGCATATTTTATTTCCAATCAGCTATTTCATGGTTCTTGCCCTGATAATCATTACTTCTCTTTATTGCAAAACAATTTCTTGTTGTAAAGCCATGCATCATGAATGGCCATATTTATGTGTTGATTCTTCCTTAAGTGATAGCACACTTCCCTGTAGCTACTCTAGCTCTTCTCTGCTGACTGGTGAGGAGGATGGATTGAATGATTAATTAATGGGATTCATTGGTGAGCAAGGCTTCTGGTTTGACTCCTTTAGGACAAAGCTAAACAGCTTAAACAAAGTGGAGGGCTGATAAATTACGCATATATTCTTTCCCATATTACCCTTGAAGCCCCACAACCCTAAAAAGATCTTCGTTGTTGTTGTTAGGTGCTGTTGTGTCGATGTCCTACTCATAGCGAACCTACATACAGCAGGCAAAACAGTATTGTTAATGCTTCTCTGATATTCATAGGGTTTTCAGCGGTAAGTTGTTTTTTGAGAGTGGGCTGCCAGGTCTTCTCCCAAGCCTACAGCACATGGTGTTCCCAGACAGTCTTCCATCCAAGTACTAAACAGGCCCGACCCTGCTTAGCTTCTGAGATCTGACGGAATGGGAAGCCACAGTAGTACAGCGGCAGGCAAAAAGATCTTCAGACAGAGAAAATGGTGATATGATCCCATGGAACCCAAATCAGGTTCCTGGTTCCATTCCTCTAGGAAACAGAATAATGCCCTTCTTTACCATCTCCTATGGAAAACACCTGTGGGAACTAGTAGAAAGTACAGGATTGAGTCCACGATCCACAAGGAAGACTCTGTGACATCTATTGGTAATTTGATTTCCTCGCCTGTTAAATGTGAATTCTCTCTTTCATTCGAAAACACCCCAATTAATGACAATTGCATCCTCCCACCTTCATGAGTGGATGAGTATATCCTAATCAAGATTGTAGAGATTTATCAATCCATCCTAGAGCATTTTGAGGGACCCAGTACAAAAGACAGTCTTTACAGGAATTTAAAATAAGGAATGTTGCATCATAAAGCCAAGAATAAAAAGAGGAAGATTTCTGCCCCAGTGGACATGATTTTTTCCTCTCTGAATTTTTGCTATTTTTCAACTCTTAGAACCTTCCTTAATTTTCACTGTCCATACACATAGTAGTTAAACTTGTTTTCAATAGATTTTCCTTTTATTTTTCCTGGTGTTCTATTTGCTGGGCATCCAGTAATATCTTCTCTCTGTTATCATTATTGTTTCCTTGAACTTTCCCACCAAGGATTTGATACAAACAGAACCACAAAAAAACAGACCAAATAGAAAGAGAATCACATCTCAAGGATGGCCCATGAGAAGAAACTGGAAGTCACATCAGGTCATTCTGTAGTTAGGTTTTATTCCCCTGTAATTTTTGTTCCTATGTAAATGAAAGTGGTGCTGAGTTTGGAACTCAGGTTAAGAGAAGTCATGAGTTTCTAGAGCTTTCCCCATCTCTGGCAGTCTGACTTCTGCTATCCTTACCTTGTGAGGCAAGTAGAAGTCTTTTCCTCTTTTTTGCAGCATGCAGTAAATCCCAAAGCAGGAACAACAACCACATAAATTATTGTGCACCATGATTTTCCTAATCCCCTGCTGGCAAGACAAAACGTAAAGAAAAACACCTTGTTTAGAGTTATAAAAATGACAAGATGTTTGAGTGAGTCTGGATCTCTAGTTTTGAAAATCAAGACCGATATATGTCAAATGCTCTACTGTAACCAGACTAGCTAAAAATATATCTCCAGTGAATGAAAAATACCTGTAGTACAGTTCCTCATGATCTCATTTAATTGGAAATCAATCCAGCCCAACAAAATCATTTCTCCCCCTAAGTCCCATTGCTCTGTGAATAACCTGGAGCTTCACTCCATACCTAGTGCCCCCGTTTGGAGTCCTGAAGGTCATCTCACATTTAGCATATTCCACTTGAGACATTGGACCTCAGAATCCTCCTCTCTCTGGACCATTTATCATGTTTCCCCAAACACCTCACGGCTTCAGTTTTAATCATCTTCAGGCAGCCATGTTGTCACTAGAATGTTCTCCTCCGAATGTGACTGTGACTGTTTTCCTTGGTTGTTTACAAACCTCAAGTGTATAGTCCACCTCCAAATCTTGCCCTTGCCATCCACCTGTTGGTGCCCTTCACTCTGGTAACAAGATCTTAGAAGTTGCCTCTCAGCAGAAGGTGAGACTTCCATCTTAGGCATTTGCTCAAGGCTCTTTCTGCAGTCTGCCATGTCTCTCCCACCTTGTCCACCAGCTTTAGCTCATGCCATCTGCTCTGTGACTTGGTTTGGGTTTTTTTGTTTTGTAGTATATCAGATAAAATTACTCAATTGTGACACTTCCCTAAACCCGAGCAGGGCATTCTATCACCACATTGAATTTATTTGCATAAGATTTGGTTCCTCCATTATAAAGTGAACATCATGGAATCATATCTCATCTAGCTTTTTGTTGCCAGTGTCCAACACTGAGACTGGTGTTTAGAAAGTATCAAATATAAATATTTGTCAAATTAAGAAACAGAAGAGCAATCCATTTTCCCAATTTCCTGTCATCTAAGAACAATCCTTTCAAATACTCCAAAAAATTATTTTCATTGTCTCAGATTTTGCAATAGCTCAGACATCCTGTCCATAATACTTATTAATCATAATAATGTTGAAATAATTTCTCTGTGCAAATATGCAGGGTCTCATCCATAACTAAGTGACAAATAGCAAAAAATAATCAATCATTATTTTCTAAACCAAAGACCCTGTAATTAAGGAGTCTGTCAATATGCCAGCAACTTGTGGGTTTAAAAATTAATTTTTTGTTAAAGGACCTTACAGATAATATAATGTGGACCCATTATGAAATGGATTTTAAAAAATGCTTGTCTCATTTCACTTGTTCTTTTCTATTTAAATGCTACAGGAAAGTTGAAAATTGTATAGTTTTATTCCTATAAAAATTTGATAAGATGCTCACTTTCTTGCAAATTTAGAGAAATCATCACTGAACTAAATTGTAAAATGTGTGGAAGTGAACACTTGAGTACTCATTTCAGGTACAACTGGACAGTTATTTCAGTCTTCTGTTGAGTTCATTCATTAAATATTATACTGAGTGAGTACCTTCAATATGTCACATTCATATGGCTATTGTTTTATTGAATATAATGCAACCTGAGGCCCAGAGTATTTCTGAATTATTCCTGTGCTTCACAATTAGCAACTGACATCACCAGAATCAGAACCCAGATCTGTCTGACATCAGAGCCCATGTCCATTCTGTGATACCTTTGGCCTACAAGCATTTGATTCTAATACTCTTACTTGACATACTATTTGATGTCTTTTCTTCAAAGCAGTTGAAGGCAAATTGAAGGAAAACCCACAAAAGCCAAAATTCTTATTAAAAGATTCCCCTTGACATATAACAAAAGCATTTCCTGGCTAAAGCAGGATTTGATTACCATTTCATCCAACTTTTTCATTTGAATGAAAAATTAACAACACTGAGTATCTTCTATAGACCATTCTTTGACTTAGTCATTCAACTGAAAACCTATTATGTGAAACATAGTGCCAAACACTTGTGGTAAAATTAAAACAAGAAAGATTTGCTTGTAAGCATTCATGGAACTGAGGGTAACTGGATGGGAAAACTTAAGCAGAAGCCCCCTGAGCTGTTGTAAATATAAGGCTTATTAGATAGATCAGGGGGCTGGGATTTGGCTCAGTTTGTAGAGGGCTGCTCTGTATGCTCTAAGGCCCTGAGTTTGTTCTTCAGCATGACAAAAATGGGATAAGGACCTGGCGACCCACTCTGAAAACAATCTGCCATTGAAATCCTTATGAATGGCAGAGAAGCACTGACATAGTGCTGAGGATGTCACAGTGTTGGGAAGTGTTTTGTTCTGTAATATATAGGTTTGATATGAGTCAGGTCTGACTTAATAACACCTAAGAACAACAGACAGATCAAGTCATATTGATGTGTTCTGGCTGCCATGCTCATAGCAGTGGAAGCATCCTTCATAACTCAGATTCACACCAGGGAATTATGCCTTTTCTGAAAAAAACAGAGGGATGTCATGCCCCTTAGCATCCTGTATTTGCCCCTGTTGAGGTATGCAAACCATTAGTTTATAGTATAGATCTAAATGCCTGTTGTCTTTCCTAGACTGCAAGCCTCCTGAGGTCACGAATCATTTTAGTCATTAGCGAACATCAGAAAATCCATGTTTTCATACTCCTTTATTGTCAAAAGGAAGGAATAGCTAAAAACATTTAGCACCTGCTTTTGAGGGAATAGAATTTCCTTGTTGTTGTTGTTAGGTGCCGTCGAGTCGGTATCCAACTCATAGCAACCCTCTGTACAACAGGGGAAACACTATTGTCAGAGCTTCTCTGCTGTTCATAGGATTTTCAATGGCAGATTGATTTTTGGGAGTGTGTTGCCAGGTCCTTCTCCCAACCTTGATAAATAGGGAGTTCAAAAATTGTATCAGGAATATAATCAACATCTCCTATAGGTTGTTTTTCATAATTGTTGTTGTTGTTGTAAGGTGCTGTCGAGTCCGTATCCAACTCATATCGACCCTCTGTACAACAGGGGAAACACTATTGTCAGTGCTTCTCTGCTGTTCATAGGCTTTTCAATGGCAGATTGATTTTTGAGAGGGGGTTGCCAGATCCTTCTCCCAAGCCTACAGCTTCTGGTGTCCCCAGGAGGTCTCCCATCCAGGTACTAACCAGGCCCGACCCTGCTTAGCTTCCGAGATCTGATGGGATCGGATGCCACAGGGCTACAGCTGCAGGCTTTTCATAATTAGACTTGAGAAAATGATGCAGTAAGCTGTAGGTAGGTCTTCTCCCAGTAGAATTTAGCAAATCTATCATAAAAGACTGTTAGGTTGTTTACTACCTGCTCAACACTGGGATCCAGCAATGGTTATGACTAATGGTTTAAATCATTTTGGACTATAAAATCTATTGTTGTTGCATGGGCTAAATGAAGCAATCTCTTCAGATATTGTTGTAGATGGGCCTATGGGTTACCAGGACCCTAGCTTACAATTGTTGTTGTTAGGTGCCCTTGAGTCACATCTGACTCATAGTGACCCTTATAGGGTTTATAATGGCTGATTGTCTCGGGATTAATTTCACAAGTGGATTGCCACATCCTTCTCCCGTTTTTGTGGTGCTGGGGACTGAAACTGGGTCCTCAGAAAGTGTGGAGCAGCACTCTACCAACTGAGCTAAACCCCAGCCTTAGCTTATAATAAAAGCCCAGACTGGACAAAACTAGCTAGGTCAGAAGTTACCTTTGAACAAAGTCCTTATTTTGTGTAAGAATGCCAGATGTTATTATTTCTCATTTAATCTTCACATCATTTCTCCCTGTGACAACCAGATTTATCTTCCAAAGCTCATTTGCATTTTAAAAATCAAGGTTTTACTGCCAACTATATAAGTAAGATATGTTTACTATGGAAATTTTTGAAAGTGCTGAAACCTTTACAACTAAGAGGAAACCATTGTTTACATAATGCTGTATATCCAGGCATTTTCCTTTCTGTTAAAAATAAACAATAAAGCTTCTTTAATATAGTATATTAGGATACTTTTGCTAATTTTGAAAAATTTTTAAATTTTGTTTTTTAAAATGTTTTTGGTTCAGTAATATCTTCCTTTGTTTATTTTCTTAAATTAAATAATATTACATATGTTTACCATGTACAAATTATTGTCCTAAATTATCCATGCATTGTAGAGTAAATCTAGCTAACTAGCATATAACTAATTAACCTTTTTACATGAAAATATCATTCTTCAATGGTTCTATGTAATAATCATAAACATACTGCATACTTCCTGTTTGCTGAAAACTATTCCAAATCAATGAAATTCATTATTTTTTCAATGCCTACAACAAAGCTGTGGGACAGGTTCTTCATTTTTTAAATGAAATTGCCTTTATTTTACAGATGAGAAAATCACAACAATAAGAGTGTAAATAAGTTTCCCATTATCTTACCTCCTCAGGGGTGGGGCTATACTAAGAATCCAGACAACCGCGCTCAGAGTTATATCTTAACTACAATTCACTGTCCCATGAGTAATAGCCATGTTACTGATGCACCACACTGCTTATGTTACATTGCTTTTTAAAAAGTAAGATATATACATAGTTTTCAAAAGAAAATCACAGAACTCTATGATATGGGTAACAAAAATCAGCAAATGCTCCCTAAGCTACTGTCTTCTGTCACAAACAACTTCTCTCAAATCCTTTGCTAATTTTCATCAGGTATCTAAAATATTTACCTTTCTATGTCTAAGTAATGTACTCATATTCTTTTTTTTTGTGGGCTGAGGTTTAGTTCAGTTGGTAGAGTGCTGCTCCGCACTCTCTGAGGATCCAATTTCCTTCCCTAGCACCGCAAAAAGTGGGAGAAGGGCTTGGCAGCCCAGTTCTGGAGCAATCCTGAAACAATCAGCCATGGAAAACCATATGAGGGTCTCTATGAGTCAGATCCGATTTGATGGTACCGAACAATTCTTTTTTTTAATATTTACATACCATCAAATGATTTCCTAGCATGCAAATGAGATTCTGTTGTTTGATACTCAATACTCACTGTTAAACAATCTCTCTCCCTTTTTCTCTCTGCTTTTTCTCCTTCTTCCCCTTTTTCTCTCTCAACATTGAAAAAAAACATATAGTACTTTGTATAAGTCATGAAGTATATGTTTACTATCTATGTGTATATTTATACACTATACAAAACTCAGTTTCACAATGTACAATAATTATATTTCCTTTCTTGAAAAGTATCCCATGTTAGAAATTAATCATCACCTTGTATAATTTTGAAGGCATTGCAGTTTACTTTTTTGCCTCTGTATCAATACTGCATCCTCTAAATCTGTGATTGAACTACAATTTCCCTGTCAGTATATTCTAGACTATCAATTCTATTTTCTTTCTTTGAGGACAGACTTTCTGAACTCTCCATCTCTTTCTCCAAGGATTAGTTGTTCTCCAAACCAGTTGTACTTCTGTCATTTTTAGACATCTCTTCAACCCCATACTGGGTATTTCCTTTGCCTCTCTCCTGTGAGACTCACCTTTTCATGTTTCTGAGGTCTTCATCTTTCTTGACTTGCACTTTCATATTGGTGTGCTACATCTTCCAGAAGCTTCTCACACAGGGTGCATTCTGGGTAATATTTTAAGAATGCATGTACAAGAATATCTTCTTCTAACTCTGTCATATACTTCGTTGCTGCTTTGTCTAAATGTAGAACATGAGGTTGAAAATAATTTCACCTTATTATTTTTAAAGCATTACTTTTTCTTTTCAAAATGTAATTGGTGCTGAGTAATTATCCTAAATTCTTTTTGTGTGCTTTTTCCCCCCTTTAAGCCTTTGGGATCATTTCATTATTCTTATGTTCTGAAATATCATTATGATGTTCCTTTTATTATTTTTTTTTCATTGCACGTGCTGGACATTCAATGTACCTTTTTGATGTGACACAAGTCAGTTGGCAATGGAAATTTTTCATTTAATCATTCCCTTAATATTTTTTTCCATTTCATTTTTATTACTATATTTTTCTCAAATACCCATGCATTAAATAGTCAAATCCAGATAAGAATCTCTAATTGTGTTTTCTTTCTCTCTCTTCTAAGTTCTCTTAAGTGGTCCTCAATTTTTCCAATACTTCTAATTTTACTTCTGATATAAAATTTTTAATTCAAGGTAGTTTTCTCATTGTTGAATATTCTTTTCTGAAATGTACTTATTTCATTAATTCAACATCTTCTCTTGTCTCTGAGAGGATAATATAAAAATAAGTTATTCATTACTAACTTTTTTTATTTGCATCCAGTATGCTCTCTCTTTCTTCCCCCCTACATATATATTTGTTCAGTGCCTTCGAGTTGGCAATCTACTCCTGACACAATCATATATATATATATATATATATATATATATATATAGAGAGAGAGAGAGAGAGAGAGAGAGAGAGCTACTCAATATATGCTCTGTGTGTATATATGTGTGTGTGCGAGCACACACAATTGTCTAGTCTCTCTCATTCTTGTTAGTGATAGTCTCAAAATGTTGATGATAATTGATAGTAGTTCATGTTTTAAAAGGAGGACAAGAAAGTTAACTAAAAGTTCTATGTACTGGATGGAGCTTAATTTACGGGATTCACTGTTTCGTTGAGGGAATACTCTTATTCTATTCTATTCTCTTCTATTCTGTTGTATTCTATTCTCCTCATCTTCAAATCTCTCTGTATACACTCACTTATCCATCTACTCATCTATTTACTTTCTCCCTTTCTCTTGAGTTGGTCAGTTTAAAACCCATCACATCTGCTAAAATTCTAAGACTGCTCACCAGAACAAGACCCAAGCAGGGAAAAGAAGTTAGAAGTGGAGTCTCATCTTTTGATCAGTACATATTCACTCAATTTTCTCTTTTTAGTATGGTGCCACACTCAAACCCTCCTCTCTGCCTCATGGTTGGGGCCTAGAGCTTCTGGATCACTTTTCTATGCATTAAATTCACAGTCTTCTACTGACCTTAGGGAATGTTGTGTACCTGGTCCCATCAGCGGAAGAGGTGGACTGCAAATCTGAGCAACTTTACAAAGTCATTTGAGGAACCCTCCCCAATTCAATCCTGCAACTCTTTCCTGCCATCTCACATACCTGGAGTGTCAAATTTCAGAGTCTTTCTCAAGTTCTCAGACACAAAGAGGCTTCCTTTACCCAGTTCCCCCAGTCATCTCTATTCTACTGTTAGGGTTCACATTTTCATCTGTTTCCTATCCTCCTGACCTGTGTTTCCATTGCTTTCCTACTTTGCTTTCCTTGTCTTTTCTCCTATTGGGAAGGATCCAAGACAAACACATGTCCAAAGATCCATTTTTAGCCTCAAGTCCATAACAGCAGTTCTAGGAAGGGATTATTTTGCCATTTTACAGATGTAAAAATTAAGGTAGGGTGAATTAACAGTATACTTAAGGGTCATGGGTGAATGAATGGCCTGATGTATTGGGTGCTCTTCCCAAGGGACTATCTAACTCTGACTTTAAACTTGGGTTCTCTTTACTGTATTTTCTACCTCCTTTGGATCTAACTAACTTAGTTGCAGCCTATATTTATGATCCTCCCTCAGCTCTAAAATCTGAAGAAAAATATATGTGATTTCCATAGCTTCATGCTCACCTCTCAAACTTCAAATGTATCCTTAATTTATTTCCTTGAAATTCAAATAAATAAAATGTTGTATATGAATTATGGAATGGCTTCAGGTCAGAACTTCCCGTGATGCTGATACAAATCTTGAGTTGCTGTCTCTATAAAATATCCCTGCCTATACCTCAAACATACCCATAAACCACCCTTAATCTCTCAATGTAACAGCTGTGTTATCATCTCAGATGTATATATAAATATTTGAGTGAGTGTGTGTACAAAGACAGACCATCAATGAAGAGGGAAACTTCAATGGCTTCCCCCATGAAAATATTCTGCAAGGTTGTTTCCTACATTTCTTGTGTCCTTCTAATCCAGACATAGTTTTCTTCTCAGTTCACAGCTTCTGGAGCTTAGGATGTTGAAACAGACAGAACTAGATTTAGATTCATGCCCTGTCACCTCCTTTTGGGCATATATTCAGATTGTGTGGTGATCTATTTTCTGATATATAAATAGAGTCAATAATGCTCAGTTTACAACATTGTTATCTGAACCACAGTACATGCATAAAATTATTGAATGAAAAAATTTCAGTTAATACTGAATACTGAATCAGGAGAGGTCATATCCATTCCTTTGTTTACATTTATATATTTTATGGTTGGTCTTTAGTTTTCACCTTATATTTCCCAAACATTTTATTATACAGTTCTTCAAATATATTACAAAATTGTAAGCATTTTACAATAAGCAGCTACGTGCCTCCCTTCTTGTATCAATATTTTACTATATGCATTTTTAAAATCACATGTCTATCCTTTCATCATCCGTCAATTTTTCAACACATTTCAAAGCAAATTGCAGATAACTATATACTTCCCCAACTACTTCAGCATATATACCACTAACTAGAGTTTATTATTTATTTAAACTATTTTATTTCATATGAAAATTTATATGCAATGAAATGCAAAAATTCAAAATGTACTTTCATTGAGTTTTTACCGAAGCATTTCTTTCCTGGTCTTTTATTTTCTCTTGTAGTCTGTGCATTTATTTGATTCAAAAGATGTTTATCAAACATATCCCTTGTGCCAAAATATTAATAGTAACACATATTAATGTTTTGTATGCTAGAATAAGAAGGTAGCATCTAATTCTCAAAGAAAGGTCCTGGGAAGTAAGCAAAGGGAAGAGAAATGTTATAGAAAATATTTATTAATGAAGGAATACATGAACAAAGCGCTGCGCTGCAGTCTCTGAGGTCCCGAGTTCAATTCCCAGCACCACAAAAATGGGAGAAGGGCCTGGCAATCCACTCCCAAGGCAATCCCGAAGCACTCAGCCATTGAAAACCCTATGAGGGTAGCTATGAGTCGGATACCAACTCGATGGCACCCAACAACAACAACAACATGAACAAAAGCACAAAGAATGGAAAAAATGCATTTGGGGCAAAATGAGTTGTCTTTTATAACTTGTGTCTAGTGAGAGCATGCACATATAGCAGGGGACAGGGTAAGAGACATAACTTTTTAAATTCAGAATTCAAAATTATACATCTTAAGTGAGTCAGCAATAAGGGAAGTGTTTAGTATTACAGCACTGAGCCTAGGAGAAAGCCTGCACTCCCTCAGTTTTTCATTCCTGAACCACAAATGACAACCTAACAGCTCAGATCGCAGCCTGTTCTATTTCATTGATAAACTGACAAAATTCAGCTTTAATATACGTTTGCTTTCTGACTGTTTGAAATTTGCTTGAAGTGTTGGAAAATTGACAGCAAATTTGCTCCTAAATGTCTTAATATAAATATGTTATGGGAAAACAACTGAGTGCTTACTCTAAAAAGTAAAAAGATCACTATGCAAAGTGTTTCATTATTTAAATCAAGCTATAAGTGCATTTGCTGCAAACTAGAAAAAAATAGAGAAATGACAGGATTCAAAATAAAGCCTGAAAATAGAAAAAAAAAAAAAAAAGAAGAAGAAAGAAAGAAAGAAAAAGAAAGGAAAAGAAAAAAGAAATTCTCTTAAGTTTAGGAATTTGTTACCATGGATGTGATGTGGTGTAAGCCTTGTCATCATTCATTTATTGACCCAACATACTTTGATGACAGATCCTGAAAAGGGGATGTACATGTGTGTCCCTAAGTAGGACACCATTTTCACGTCTAGTCAGTTCTGACTTCTCTGCCACCTCATCAGGTTTAGGATCTCACACTTTCTTTTTTAAAATAGAAATTTTAATTAATATGTAATAAAAATCATATGTAATCATGGGTTACATTCTCATTGATTTTTTCCTTTCCCCTATTTTCCCCATGTATTCATATAGTTGCCTCATATATTTTGAGAGTTTCTTCTCCCCCTTTACCCCTCAACATTTCTTCTCTCCTTCTCCCCTTCCCCAACCTCCTCTCTCACCTGCTAATCAGGATCTCATTTTTAGCCACACCCTCTACCTGATTTTCCTGCATCATGAATTTATCCATCCATCCTGAGCAGTTGCATTTAATTATTCATTTTTTCATTTCATCAAAATATATTTATTAAGCATTTATTATATTCCTTCTTCTTTCAATATATCTTTCAACTTCCACAGTAAGGATTACCATGTTGTATTGCTATCAAATATGTAAAATAGAAAACAAACATCTTGAGGAAGACATTAGGTTTGGGCCATTTATTACCTGTTTAATCTTGAAATAATAACAATTCCTGATACAGAATGTGAATATGTGATTAATGAATTTTTATTACACTGATATCTATTATTCAAGCAGGATGTATTTAATTGGCTGGGAGAACACAATAGAATATTGAAGACAGAGTAGATTAGGGTAGTTATTTTGGATCAAGAAGGATGGATGGGAGTGGGGGATTTAGGATGTACCTTAGTGGTAGAGAACTTGCCTAGCATGTTCAAGATTTGATCCTTAGCATTAAAAAAAGAAAGAAAGAAAGAAAGAAAGAAAGAAAGAAAGAAAGAAAGAAAACCATGGGCTCTGAAACCAAAGCAAAGGTAGATAATTAATGGCAGAGTGCATCTCATATGTAAAAAAACAGATGGATCTGAGCCCAATATATTTGAAAACAACAAGATTGATCTCCTTTGGCACTACTATATTTTACTTTTCCCTTCTTTCCAACCCAAGTTCCAGTTTTAGTATCATTCTTTCCTCTTGATATTGCAACAGAACAGAAGAAGAAGGACTTCAAAATAATTGGCCAGAGGGCAATATTTTCTCACCCACTCATCCATAAATCCACCCGTTAGTCCTATTTCTCATTCACTGCCCACTTAATAAGTCAATCTTATGTGATTCAACCCTTTGCCACTCAAAACAACAATAGATATCCAACTCTAAAAAGAGACATGAAGAGCAGAATTAGCCAGGCAAAAAATGATTGGCAGAGGAGGTACAGGTACCAGGCAGTAAATGATGCTATCAATGCCAATGACAATTAACATATTGAGGAATTTATAAATAGCTGTAACCAGTCCTGGATCATTTTCCACACATCAAGGAAAAGACAAGAATCTCAAACACTTCTTAAGACACCTCTTAAAGGTGCAAGGTCTTTTTTATTTCTTTGCCAGGCATTACTGATTTCCAGGCACTAAACTTTTCCTGGAAACAACATCCATCATTACAATACACTGCCAAGACTCTCCTTCAAAAGTAAAGAGTTTCTTATCCAGCTACTGAAAGTGCAGTTGACAGACAGCCCTCAACACTCAGTCCTCTTTGGGAAATGCCTTGACAAAAGAGAATTATCTTTTCCCACTGGGCAGCATGCCTCCAATGTCTGGTTGGCACAAATCTCTAAAGACCTATCTCTTCACTCCACCAGAGATAACTTTAAAAGCCTGTTTTCATATCTTCTCAGGAAGTCATGTGAACCCTTTGATGAACTTTATTCCTTCATCTTCCCTATTCTTCCTTTCTTGACTTTCGGTGGGTGTTGATTCAATAATAAAGTTCCCATAGTATTAATTTCCTTCTCAGATAACCAATCATTCAGCAGACATGAAGACATATGGTGGAGCTATCCAAAAGAAGTCTGCAGCCATAACACCCTAGCATCCTCTCCCAGAAGATCTGAGAAGCTAAATAGGGTTAGCCTGGTTAGCCCTTGGATGGGAGACCAACTGGGAATACCAGATGCTGCAGGTTAGGGAGAAGGACCTGACAATCCAATCCCCAAATAATCTGCCACCCCAAACCCTATGAATAGCAGAGAAGCACTGAGAATGGTATTGAGCATGGCACAGTGTCAGTAAATATTTCTTCTCTCGTACAGATGGTCACTATGAGTTGGAACTGACTTGGCCAAACTTAACAATAACAAATCCAAAGGAAGCTTACACAGTTGCAGGTGAACAACTGAGACCCCATAGTCACATCCACTCCATGGAAGAAATGAGGTAATGTATTCTTAGATCCAGTGGATGACACATTAGCACAAAGCTTTATTAAGAGATGATCCACAAGCATAAGACTCAGAATCAGCATGTCAAGACAAAGATGATCTTGCCACGTTATTTCATCCAATGCCTAATTTTCTAATGAGGAAACAAAAGCCCACAGGAAATCCAATGTTTTGGAAGGATAATATATTTTGCTGCTGGTTTTAATGATCTTTCAACACATCTTTCTGTTTATGTCCAGTAACTAGATGATAGTTATTCCTAGAATGTTAGGAACAAGGAGGTGTATGAGACTTAGAGTGTGAATAATTATCAGGTCTTCATGATTTCATGAGTAGGAGTTTACCAAAGGCAACCCTCCCTATGTGGCATCTCAGGCTGGGTGATGTAGGAAGTTATTCCATGACACACAATGTGATTTGGTAATGATTCGTCTGTGTATACTTGTCCAAACACATCTATCTTCTCACTAATACTTTTGTAATTTTTTGTGGTACTTAGGGATTGAACCCAGGCCCTCACACATGCTTTGCAAGTGTTCTACTACTGAGGTGCACTCTCAGCCTATTTTTATTTATTTATTTTATTTGGAGACAAGGTTTCACTAAATTATGCAGGCTGCCTCTGCCCACAAAATTGAGATCTTCCTGCCTCAGTTTTCCAAGTCTCTGGGATTACAGATGTGCTCCGCCATGCCCAGACACAATTCCTTATAGATGAATGTGGGAAATGTGGGAAATCACATGAATTTACATAAATCTTTTATTGCTGACACACTCCTTACTGTTTGCTTTTATCTCCATATTTGTTATTGGGTGTTATTTAGGATATTTAATAAAATCTGTTAAAAAATTTTTATCAAGGTAGTTTGACCTGAGACTAGGACCCAAGCCATTAAATCCTGAAGTTTTGGTTCCAGTAAATACATGTGTAAACCAAAGGCATAGTTATAAATAATCAATTGAAAAGAGGAGGGTTTGATTAGAAAAAATAATGAAATTTAAATATACAGGTGGAGATAGTGACACATTATATGTCATAACACCAATATAAAACTTGTAAACTTAATTCAGAATCTTATGGTGGACAATAAATATTTTTGAAGATCATGAAAATTTATTAGTGGTATGAAATGGTAACTGGAGGGAAGGACATGGTTGGAGAAGACAGATCAGCTCAGAGACTTGCAAATATTTAGGAAAAAAGTGAAGGGTATTTGTGGAGAAAACAGAAAGGGAGGATAACTGTTAAATGCGTTTGAAAGACTGAATTTAAAGTAGGTGGAAAAATCAGATGAAAAGAATCTGGCCTTTGATTTCATAAAAATACAGGTTTACTACATAGGTCCATTATATTTGTTTAGGTATATGAATATCTAAATCTATGTTTCCACAATGGAACAGGGATATAAGATTTAATTCACATGGAAGTTACTGATCCTCTATAAATTCTAGTTCTAATATAATTTGGAGAGGGGACTGGTGGGATGCAGAGAATGACCCCCAATTTTCTTACTTACATGAATGAGTTAGTGAAGGTAGATTTCTGGAAATGATGGAACTGGTAAGAAATCAGGATTGAGGAAGTTACAGTACAATTTCAGACAAGTTGGTTTAGAGATAATCAATTGTTGATTATATATATATTGAATGAGAATTGGAGGGACAGCATTTAGTTAATGAGACAAAATTGGGAGATGACCCACAGAGGTAAATAAAAATGGGCACAAGGAGGGGGAAGGAAGAATAAAAGGATATGAGTCTTGAAAACAGGATTTTGTGGAACAGGAGGATTAAAATTTGGGAAATGGGATTGGAAGTTGCTAGGGTGAGGTATAATGAGCATATAGGAAAATAGCATTAGAACAGATAGCATGAATCTTGAAGAAACACATAGGTCAGAGAAAGAACATGTAAACAGAATGATGCATGTGTGTAGGAGTATAGGAGTGTGGGGCTACATATCCACAGCAAAGTTTCCAAAACTGGTATCTTATTAAACATAAGTCCCATGTATTAGTTCCTTGTTAGAAAGGCTTGTGTGGAAAGACAGCTTGGGGATGGCTTTAAGTGATTTACAGAGTAACTACCCTTATTAAAGACTCTCTGAAATTTAGCAGTAGGGCAAGTTGCTTAACTCAATGTTTTGGAAATTGCTCCCCATCTTCTCACTCCATTACCTTTCATCAAATTAGTGTTCTTCAGGATAGAGCTTGAGAAATATTTATCTCATGATCAAATCCTCTAGAAGACTGAGAAGAAGCCAAAGTATCATGAAAGACCTCAAGAATATAATTAGAATGAATTGGTAGGAGAGGAAGGAGATGATAAGCAATGGGATTACTGAATGAGAGAAGGGTGTGAGACAAGTATAGTCTCTCTTTCATAGAAGGAAATATTGGGAATCATTTTTATGGATAACGTGCTCAAGAAACTTATTTTCTTTTTATTTCATATAATTACAGACCCATAAGTAGTAACAAAATAATGTATGAGAAGGTGCCATGCATTTTTGTCCAATCTCTCTAAATGGTGACATCTTACATAAATATCATACAATATCAACATCAAGAGACTGACATTCATATAACACACAGGGTCTATCGAAGATTCGCCAGTTATATTGTTGTTAGGTACGGTCAAGTCGGTGTCTGACTTACAGCGACCCAACGTACAACAGGTGAAACAGTTTTGTTAGTGTTTCACTGCTATTCATAGGGTTTTCAATGGCTGATTGTTTTGGGAGTGGGTTTATGGATCCTTCTCCCAAGCCTACAGCACCTGGTGTTCCCAGGCTGCCTCCCATCTAAGTACTAACCAGGTCCAACCCTGCTTAGCTTCCGAGATCTGATGGGATCAGATGCAACAGTGGTATGGCTGCAGGCTACCAGTTATATAGGGACTCATTTATGTGTATGTATCTAGTTACACACAATTTTATCATGTGTGTAAAATGTACCATTTTACATGCTCACTGACAAGAAATGAGTGGTATAGTTGTTCCTTACTGTTACCAATGTTTGGTGTTTTCATTAATTTTTATAAGTCATTCTAACAGGTGCAATGATATCTTGTGGTTTTAATTTGCATCTCTCTACTAGCTAGTAAAAAGCATCTTTTTATGCTCCTTTTTCTCATTATTTGTTGATTTTTTGATGAAAAAAAAGGCTTTAGCATTTTTTTTTCAGTACTGGAAGTTTGAACTCATGGTCTCATGCATGCTAGACAAGTGTTCTACCACTGATTCACACTTTCTTATTTTTTGTGTGTGTTGAGGCAGGATCTCACTATGTTAGTTGCACAGGCTGTGTCTGGTTTTGAATTCTCAAAAGGCCTGCCTCAGCCTCATGAGTTGCTAGGATTACAGGCATGCACCATGGAGCCTGACCTGACACTTTTATTTTGTATCAATCTATCTTTTTTAGATCTATACTGTTTTATTTGCAACGCAGACGTAACTTGCTTCTTAATTTGCATAGAGTAATTTGTTAGCTCTCTGATTTTTCGTAGGTAGGTTTTTAAGCATCAATTGTTTCCCCTCCATTTGTGTTTCTGAGTGTCGTGTGAGAAGGAAAGGACAGTTTCCATGGCATCTAAGCCTCTCTAGGCATCAAGAAGCCTTATTGTGAGAAGCGTCTGGTAAACAGCCTCAGGTGAGTTTCAAAATGAAGCATGAGTATTGAATGCTTCAATGTTTTCAGGGCTACACCACTACTCCCAAACTTTGTGGCTATGTCGCTTCAGCTCTCTGACACTCCATTTCCTCATCTGTAAAGTGCAAATGAGAACTCCTAGCTTATAACATTGTAGATGAGATTTGGTAAGATGATGTGATGAAAGTATTTTGAGACGAGATAATGCTGACGGTTGCACAACCTTGTGAGTGTTCTGCAATCCACTGAGTTGTATTTATTTAAATGATTGAGATGGTGAATTTTCATATTTCATGAATTTTATCTCCCCAAAACTTTTTTTTTCCCCCAGTACTGGGGGTTGAATCCAAGGCCTAGCGCTTGCATGCTTTGCAAGTGCTGGACCACTGAGCTGCACCTTCAGCCCAGTTTTTTTTTTTTTTTTCCTACTTTTTGAGACAGGGTCCCATTAAGTTACTCAGACTGCCTCTGGTCTTGAACTTGCTATCCTCCTGCCTCCGCCTCCCAAGCTGCTGGGATTACAGGCATGTGCCAGTGCCCTCCACCTCTCCCAAAAACTATTTTAAAGAAAGTATTGAGTGTAAATGCAGCAAGATACACCTGGAGTGCTTTCAGTCGATCTTATTTCCTCCTCATCAGGTAAAGAATTGCAACTCCTGCCAGAAAGGTTGGATCAGGTAAAAATCACTTGGGAACAAGAACTAAAGTCTATAAAGAGAACTAGTTGGGAAATAAACAAGAGTAGAGTTTGAAAGCCTGTCCCTTTCAGCCACTGAAGTTCAAGAGTCTTCTTGGTTGGATTTTTCCTGTGAACTATACCCTCCCTGCCTGTCCCTATCCCCAAGGTGCTTTCCTGAGACACCTTCCAGCCAGGCAGAGTGGACAACGGCTTTCAGACCTTGGTCTCTAAAGAGGCTCCATAAACAGCTGGAAGATTTCATGTAGATGATGATTGGTCACACTTAGCCCCATAAAGAAAAAATAAAACTAAAGCATGAGAGAGGAAGGGTCAGTGAAAATAAACATCTTCTCTGGAAGACATTCCACAGCTGCGTGTTGACACAGCACAGTGTGGAGGTTTTGGAGTCTCCAACATAAACAGTTGTGGTTGGGAAGGAAAAAGAGAATCCTACCCATATGTCTCCACTTCTTCATGGTGAGTCCAACCAGATATTAGAGGGAACTTAACTTACCAATTACTAAATGTCCTTAGCATTTCAAATTTGAAAGGACTTTCAAAGGTGTGCAGTCAACTAAGCGCAAGCCTATGGTGCATCCCTGGAAGATGGAATGAGACAGTATGTTGGGGTTTCAGGGTTAGGAAAATGCACAACTGCAAAATGGCTTCACACCACCACTTCATGACAACTGTGTCAAATCACATGATCTCTTAGGTCCTCAATATCTTAATCCCTAAAATAGGGTCATAGTGTATATCTTGATAAGATGAGATTTGGAATGTGAAGAGCTTAATATTTTCTGGCCCACATCAGACACTCCATTTGTAGTAACAACAAGATGAACAGCAGCCACAGCACCAGGAATGCCAGTCACATTGGCATAGTTCAGTCTCCTGATGTTCAGTCATCTCTGGTGACTTTGTGTCACAGAAATGGTCACAGCAAGACAGACTTATTTCCAGCTGATATTTATAGGCATTGTTAACCAAGATGGAGAGAGGGACACCTGGCGTCTGGAAGCAATTCAGATTAAAAATGCTTGCCATTTAAAGTTTGCAAACAAACCTCTGTGGGATAATGACAACAATAATAATAATTATGCTCTTGTCAGTAGGAAGATGGTGCTCCAAGATACTTGTCACACGACCAGAGCTTTCAATTTCAAAGCAAGATCACAGGAATAGATTTGCCAAAGTTCTTATAATATACTTAGAAACAAACCAGCCAGTACCTCTATGATTTCACCTACAGATTCACACAGTATATTTCTACAATTGCCCTTGAAAAGACAGATGAGATCCAGAGTGAAGCCACAGGATATAATCACCTTTGGTCTGACTCATTCTAAGTGGGGGACAAAAACACAGGCTCAGCATTATCCTGGAAATAAAAATTCCTTCACCACAAAAGGGGTGATAACTTGAGCTTTAATATTCAGGAAGCCTTGGGGGAACCCTAAATTACAGAGGAGGCAAAAATCACAAAGAACTGAGGTGAGCTATGTGTAAGAACTTTTGGAGTGAGAAGATAAAGACAGGAATTGGCAAAGAATCATGACAGGGACATACTTATGAAAAATGAGATCAGGAGGATATGGTTGTGAAAATCCAGTCTTATAGGGCTGAGTCCTTTAGAAAGGTCTTTACACCTGATATTGGGATTCACAGAGTAACATTTGGAACTGAGTTTTGGATCTGGATCATAAATAGATGTGTCCCTTTTTTTGACATCCCTGCCTATTTAGGGCTTTCTAGCATCAATCATTTAGGCAGAGTACCAGTCTTCATCCCCACATTTCTATCAGGTTGTCATACTATGGGGACTTGCATGTTGCTGTGATGCCAAAAGCTATGCCACCAGTATTACAGATAGCAGCAGGGTCCCCCATGGTGGACACGTTTCAGCTGAGCTTTCAGATTAAGACAGACTAGGGAGAAGGACATGACTAACCCACTCCTAAAACAATTATCCATTGAAAACTGTATGAATAGCAGAGAAACACTGTCATATATAGTGTTAGAAAATGAGACCCCCAGGTTGGAAGGTGTAGGGAATTGTGGAATAACCCCCAGGGATAGAGAGGAAACTTTGTTTGGATAGGGGCCTATCTAGCCCACCTGGAGGTCTGATCTAGGGCCTAAGGCAAGATGGCCCCCAGTGATTTAAATGTCACTCCTTATTTGTTGCTCTCAGCTCCTCGTGCTACTATATAATTGGCTGACTGCCATTTTGAGGCCATTACTATATAAGCACAGTGCCCAGGGCACTCAGAAGCCATTCCATCTGAGCCATACCCTACCAACACACAGTCCTGCTGCCCCATTGCTGTGGAGGTTGTGCTTACTGGACCAAGAGAGAAGAATGCCTGTCCTCACAGAAGACAGAGAACATTGGGAACCAACAGCAGCAGAGAAGAAGCCGATCTATGCAAAGGACATCCGGGATGCTGGGACCTGGGCAACCATTGCTGAAACCGGAGCCATGATACTTCCACTATCCCGAAGGGTGGGCTCAAGGGCTTTATTTCTTTACAGGCGCTGTACAATAAAATCTGTACTGAAGGCATTCCGAAGCTGTCCGTCCTAGATTCCATCTGCGGCACCTCACCAGTCCCCCCAGTGTGGGGTCCTGATCCCAGTCCAAGAAGAAAGAGCTAGCCCATGCATCGGCCGTGGGGAGGGGTGACCCACAGGAAGGCACTCAAAAGACTGACTAGGGAAGAGTTGCTTCCTCAAAGTAGAGTCTACCTTTATGACAGGAATGGAGCAAAGTCATAGGTACCTCCATTTGCTGAGGTGGCATGACATAAAATGAGGAGAAACAACTGTAAACATTCATTAATAATTGGAACATGGAATGTATGTAGTATGAACCTAGGAAAATTTGAAATCATAAAAAGGGAAATGGAGTGCATAAAGATCAACATTCTAAGCATCAGTGAGCTAAAATCAACTGTCATAGGGGCCATATTGAATCAGATAATCATATGGTCTACTATACTAGGTATAACAGGTTAAAGAGAAATGGAGTTGCATTCATCATCAAAAAAGACATCTCAAGACCTTCCCTGAAGTACAAGGCTGTCAGTGATAGAACAAAATCCATATACCTACAAAGGAAAACCAGTTAAAATTATTATACTAATGTTAATTACATTAATTATATATAATGTAATATATATGATAAATATATATAATGTGATATATAACATAATATTGTTGTTGTTGTTAGGTGCCGTCGAGTCGGTATCCGACTCATAGCGACCCTCTGTACAACAGGGGAAACACTATTGTCAATGCTTCTCTGCTGTTCATAGGGTTTTCAATGGCAGATTGATTTTTGGGGGGGGGGTTGCCAGGTCCTTCTCCCAAGCCTACAGCTTCTGGTGTTCCGAGGTGGTCTCCCATCCAGGTACTAACCAGGCCCGACCCTGCTTAGTTTCTGAGATCTGATGGGTTCGGATGCCACAGGGCTACGGCTGCAGGCATATAACATAATATATAATTATGTTAATATTATATTAATATTATTCAAACTTATGTGCCCACCACTAAGGCCACAAATGAAGATAGGGAAGATTTTTATCAGCACTTGCAATGTAAAATAGATTGAACATGCAATCAGGATATACTGATAATTACTAGTGACTGGGATGCAAAAGTTAGAAACAAAGAAGGGTCTGTAGTTGGGAAATATGGCTCTTTTGACAGAAATAGTACCTGAGGTCAAACGATAGAATTTTGTCAGAATTTTCATTGCCTTTTCATTGCAAATACATTTTTCACCAACATAAATGGTGACAATGCACATGGAATTCACCAAATGGAACATTGTAAGAATGAAATTGACTACTTTTGTGAAAAAAAGATGATGAAAAAGCTCAATATCAAAAATTAGAACAAGACCAGGTGCCGATTGGGGATTAGACCATCAACACATGCACATATGCAAGTTCAAACTGAAACTGAAGAAAATTGGAACAAGTGTACTAGAGCCAAGGTATCACCTTAACTATATCCCACCTGAGGTCAGAGACCACCTCAAGAACACCTTTGATGTATTTGATCAGATAAGTTTTGGAATGATATCCAATGCATCATTCATAAGGAAAGCAAAAGAGTATTAAAAAGAGAGGGAAAAATGAAAAGACCAAATAACATGTCAGAAAAGACTCTGAAACTTGCCCTTGAACGTGAGCAGCTAAAGTAAAAGGAAGGCATGATGAAGTTATAGAACTAAATAGAAGATTTCAAAGGGAAGCTTGAGAAGAAGAAATCAAATAATGATACGTGAAAAGTGCTGGAGATAGAAATCCAAAAGGGAAGATTGTGCTCTGGTTTCTCAAGTTTAAGGAATTGAAGAAAAATTCAAGTGGCAATAATGAAAGATTCTATAGGGAAAATATTAAATGAGATAGGAAACAACAAAAGAAGATGGAAGAAATACACAGAGTCATTATACCAAAAAGAATTGGTGGGTGACCAACCATTTCAAGAGATTGCATATGATCAGGAACCAATGGTACTGAAGGAAGAAGTAGAAGCTGCCTTGAAGGAACTGGTGAAACATGAGACTCCAGAAATTGATGGAATATGAATAGAGATGTTTCAACAAACAGATTCAGCACTAAAAGCGCTCATTTGTATATGCTAAGAGGTTTGGAAAACAGCTACCTGGCCAACTCACTAGAAGAGATCCACATTTGTGCCTATTCCCAAGAAATGGGATTCAACTGAATGTACAAATTATCAAACAATGTCATTAACATCATACAAAAGTAAAATTTTGCTAAAGATCATTCAAAAGCTACTGTTCCCAGTAGACAGGGAACTAAAGGAAAATCAAGCTAGATTCAGAAGAGGGTGTGGAGCCAGGAATATTGCTGATGTCAAATGGATATTAGGTGAAAGCAGAAAACACCAAAAGATATCAATCCGTTTTATTGACTATGCAAAGGCATTTAACTTTGTGGATCATAACAAATTATGGATAACACTGCAAAGAATAGGAATACCAGAGCACTTAATTTTACTCATGAGCAATCTGTACATAGACAAGGAGGCAGTTTTTTGTACAGAATGAAGAAACACTACCTGGTTTAAAGTCAGGAAAGGTGTGCACCAGGGCTGTATCCTTTCACTATACCTCTTCAATGTCTATGCTGAGCAAATAATCCGAGAAACTGGACTTTAGCAAAAAACAAAACAAAACAAAACAAAACAAAAATGCAGCATCAGGATTGGAGAAAGACTCATTAACAATCTGTGTTATGCAGATGACACAACTCTGCTTGTTGAAAGTGAAGAGGATCTGAAACATTTACTGATGAAGATCAAAGAACACATCCTTCTGTATGTATTGCACCTCAACATCAACAAAATAAATATCCTTACAACTGAGTCAGTAAGCAATTTCATGGTTAATTGAATTTGTCCAAGATTTTGCTTTATTTACTTCTATGATCAACTCCCATGGAAGATTTTGTTAAGTGTCACTGCATTGAGTCTGACTCATAGCAACCCTATGTACAACAGAAGAAAACACTCTCCAACACTGTCCCATGCCCTGCACTATTGTCTGTGCTTCTCTGCTATTCATAGGGTTTCCAATGGCACATTTTTTCAGGAGTGGATTGTCATGTCCTTCTCCCGAGCCTGCAGCACCCACTATTCCCAGGCAGTCCCCTATCCAAGGACTTACCAGGCCAACTCTGTTAAGTTTGGAGATCAGACAGAATTGGATGCCAGGGTGCTATGGCCGCATACCCATGGAAGCAGCTGTCAAGAAATCAAAAGATGCATTACATTGGGAAAAGTTTTTGAAAAGGTCTCTTTAAAGTCTTGAAAAGTAAAGATATCACATTGAAAACAATGGTAAACCTGATTCATGCCATGACACTTGCTGCTGCATCACATAGTTGCAAGAAAGTTGGACATTGTATAAGGGAGACAGGAAAAGCATTGATGCTTTTGAGTTATGGTGCTGGAGATCAGTATTGAATATACCATGGACTGACAAAAGAATCAACATGTCTGTCATAGAAGAAAAGCAACCAGAGTGCTCCTTGGAAGCAAAGATGAATAGAGTGCATCTTACATGTTTTCATGGACGTGTTTTCAGGATGGACCAGTCTCTGAGAAGGACATGATGTTTGGGAGAGTGGCAGGTCATTGAAAAAATAAAAGACCCTCAACTAGATGGATTGACACCACAGCTGCAACAATGGGCTTAAATATATGTTATGCCTGCATAGAATTAGGGAGTATTTTGTTCTGTTGTACATAGGGTCACCATCATTTGGACCCAACTCAACAGTTCCTAACAACAACATCAGTCCTCAGGGAATTGTATATAATGTGCCCTGTTAAAGATGCAGAGCTCTGCTTTATAGAACTTGCTACTTCCTTTCAAAGTCAATGGAGTTAAAAATTTGGTGTATGTTCATTTTGATTTTAGGACTGGGGGGTTAAACCAAGGGCTTCATGCATGCTAGGAAAGTGATCTACTACAGAGCTGTACCTCCATCCTCCCTTTTGTATTTTTTATTTTGAGATAGAGTCTCACTAAACTGTGAAGGCTTCCCCTTACCTCAAATTCTCTATCATTCTTCAGCAACCTATTTGTTGGTATTACAGGCACGTGCTATGGTACCTGGCTAATGTGACATATATTCTTCAAGACCTATGATACAGTCTAAAATTTAAAAGGACTGTCTAAAGGAATTAGAATTAATGGGATTAAATCCTGATTCTTCCACTAACGGGGTGAATGTGGTGAAATTATTCCACTTTCTATTTCCTCCGTTTTGCATCTATAATATGGGGAGAACTGCTACTCAGTAATCTTATGAAGTTTTGGTGAATGGATTAAACAATCCAAGTAAAGAACAAGTATGTTCTGAAAACAATTTTTTTTTTTTTTTTTTTTTTTTTTTTTGCAATACTGGGGATTGAATCCAGGGCCTTGCACCTGTATGATCTGCAAGTGCTGTACCATTGAGCTGTACCCAAGCACTTTTTTTTTTTTTTTTTACTTTTTGAGACAAGGTCTTGCTAATTTACACAGACTGCCTCTGGTCTTGAATTTGAGATCCTCCTGCCTCTGCCTCCCAAGTTGTTGGGATTACAGGCATATATCACCTCTGCCTCCCAAGTTGTTGGGATTACAGGCATATATCACTGCTCCTGGCAGCTCTGAATAAATTATATGGATGAAGTTACTATCTTCCTATGTAAGTATAGAACATGGCATTATTTAACTAGTGCAGAATATTATATTTTATAAGTGAAACATGGTTGTTTAGTCAACCCCCCAAATTGTGTACATGGTTGTTACTTCCATTTTTGCTCTTGCAAACTATGCTATAATAACCAACCTTGTACTCATCTTCAAAACCTAAAGAAACTATTCCTAATGAATTAAATTCTTCAAAGTACAGCAGATACAGAATCAATTATCAGGTTTGTTGTTGTTATTGTTGCTCGGTGCCCTCGAATCATGTCCAACTCATATCTACTCTTTTAGGGTTTTCAATGGCTGATTGCTTTGGGATTGCCTTGGGAGTGGGTTGCCATGTCCTTCTCCCATGTTTTGTGGTGCTGGGAATCAAACTCGGGACCTCAGAGACTGCAGAGTGGCACTCTACCAACTGAGCTAAATCCCAGCCTATCAGGTGTGTTAGCCGCTGTCAAGTTGGTATCCGACTCATAGTGACCCTACATACAAAAGGCGAAACTATTGTCAGTGTTTCTCTGCTATTCATAGGGTTTTCAATGGATTGATTTTTGGGAGTGAGTTGCCAGCTCCGTCTCCCAAGCCTGCAGCATCTGGTATTTTCTTGTGGTCTCCCATCCGAGTACTAACCAGGCCCGACCCTGCTTAGCTTCCGAGATCTAACAGGATCAGTCGCCACAGGGCTATGGCTGAATCTTCTGAACATCCTTTGAGTCTTGATAGATGAAGAGTGTAGTTCACATGTTCCAAAGTAGGTTTATGGGAAGAAGGCCTAACTTGAGGAGCAGAATTTCCTAGATTGTAAAAGCAATGGATGTAAAAGTGTGGAGATGTGTAAGAGTAAATATCTCACCCTACATCATAGCTCTAGAATGAGAAAGACAAACAAAGAAGGAAAGAGATCAAGAAAGAAGCTAAGCTATATCCATTTCTACATGCTCATTTCTACGTGACTCTTAGAGGATTGAGCCCTACCAAGTAATACAGCTTCAGTATATAATATTGAAGATATTTACTAAGAAAGGATTTCTCAATGCATGGGATACAAACCTCTAGCAATAGTAAAGCCAAGTCTTCATGGTCATATAAGCACATGACATTCAATATTACTTGACATAAAAGTATAACTTTTAAAGTAATCAATCAGTGCAGTCAATGATTTAATTGACAATCTGTCCTTAACATCTAAAATTTTCTAATCTGTTTTTAAATACCAACCACCACCTCCCAAGTGCTGATATTAGGCTTAGAATCTTTGTTGTTGTTGTTAGGTGTCATGGAGTCAGTCCCGATTCATAGAGACCCTCATAGGGCTTTCCATGGCTGATTACTTCAGGATTGCTTTGGCAGTGGATTGCCATGTCCTTATCCCATTTTTGCAATGCTGGGGATTGAACCCAGGTCATCAGAGAGTACAGTGCATCACTCTACCAACAGAACTAAACCCCAGCCCTTAGAGTCTTTAGGAAACAAAATTTCTTGCAATTTTCTCATTGTATTTGTCTTTATACAACCTTTTATTTTTGGCAATTGATACAATTACTGATTTATAAGAGAAGCATACATTTTCTTTATAGGCACATTTTAAAATGTAAGTCAATTTTAGTAATGGAATTTTGAGAAATACCCTGCTAGATTAAGAGGTAAAGTATGGGAAATGGATCTTGCTTAATTTCTCCAAGGTCAACCAACCTTGATGAATACTAACTTTGGTTTTACACTAAAATCATTGAGGATTGCCAACACTATGCCTTCATCTTATTTAAATGGTTCTGTAAATTAAATTAGTTTGGAGAATGTATGACTCTTAAGTTGGGGTATGGAGTTTAACACATGAAAGAGACAGACCTCAAGCCCTCTCCCATCAAAGTTCCCATGTCAGTGACCACAGCTTCAGATGAAGCCAGCCTAAGCTCGGGCCATTTATTGAACAAGCTGTCTTTGGACTAGAAAGAAAATAACAGAAAGTGGTTTGGTTACTGGCATCCTAAAACCAATTTGCAGATTGATTTACCAGATGCAAAGGATTATACCTACCCTGAATATAAAGGTTTTTTAAATTCACGTTTAACAGTGCTCCTTGGAAAATAAACCCAAGACTACTTTTCTTTCAATTTACAACACACTGTCAGCAAAACATGTGGCACATGCTAGAAACTTAAAGATAAAATCCAAAATTTCATACACACATCACATCTTTTGTACTCAAAGATAGAGAATATGAGACCAGAATTGGCCTGATTTGACTAGTTAATTGTTTTTTTCCTGAATTCCACAAATGGAACTACATAGTAGTTCCAATTTTTTGTTCATATGGTATTTATAGTTATTTATGATTCATTGAGATATTGAAGAGTTATTTCTTTGTATTATGCTTTCCATTTTTTCCTTCTTTTTAATGCCCAATTGGCTGAAAGCTATCCTGGGAAACTGGGGAGGATTAGATGTTTTTAGGTCACAAGTTAAAAGATTCCTAATACTTGCAGACATTCTATGTCTAGGAATGTTTGTTAATTTGAGCCCCTCTCTTTCCATGTGTATCTTTAATCTCCCAACCAGCTGTCTCCCATAAAAAGATATTTCTGTTTTTAGTTACAAATCTGTTTAAAGATAAAACTCGCTCGTAAATACACAACCACATGCAAAGATATTTTTCTGCTGACAATATAGAAATAATTCCAGATGAACAATATTAAAGTTTGTTTAGAAATAGAAAATGCTTTCTGCCTCCCATGATGGGAAGCCATGTTTTATAGATGTTCAAGAACTGTCTGTATCTCTCTCTCAGCCTCTCTTGAAGAACACCATCTTCAGTTACCTCTGTGATTTAGTCCCTCTTCAAGCAATCAGACTTGTTGGATGCATTCTTAATTGAGGAATTAACTCCTTGCAAAAGCAGGCATTAGACACCTAAGAAAAGAAGAAAAACCAAGAAATAAATTCACTTACACTGATGTCGTGTGTGTTTACCATTATGTGAAGACCAATGCTTTCCCTAACATTTGGCTGTGGGTTGCTTCCCTGGGAAAGCATTATGTGAAAGATTATATTTTATTCTCCTTTCTTCTGTTCCTTTCAAAACTTAGTACTGTGTATGTAACAAATCAATGCCCAGATACATTTTCTGTCAATTGAGTTGGTATCATCTTGTTATATAATAAATTATGCAAAAAAGAAGTTATTTAGACTTGGCTTCTTTCCCAATTTTTTACAGCTTAGGATGTCATCTCTCCTATGCATCCATCACCAATTAGCTTAGTTAAATAGGGATTGTTTCAGCTCTTCCTTGTCTGCATTGCTTTTCATTGTCTGTGTAAACATTTCATAACATGTCCTGCTTTGTACTGAAACTTATTCAAGTAATACCTGGTTTGACTTACTGTGACTATATGATGAACAAGGACAAATGAAAACATATCATCACCTATACTTCATCAACCATGTAAAACTAGCTACTCCCACTTTCATTTTACAGATTAGAAAACCGAGGCTCAGAAAGCATAAAGTGCTCAGATTCACTAGATGGTCCCCAAGCCTCTGGGACACCAAATCATCAGGTATTCATTCACATGAGACTGCATCTTCCAAACAGAAGAATGAAAGGAGGAACTTCAAATGTGCCCTCCCCTTGGTCAAACTCTGGTTGTCATTTTACTCACTTTCTCTCATTCTATCTTCACTATCATTTAAAGAGACCAGTATTTATAACCCCGTTTTAGATCCTCAAATCCAAGGTAGGTAACTTAGGTAAGTTGCCTACAGACATCACACTTGTTCATGGACGGATGCATGCTGCCAAGAACTCAACATTTTTAGAAATGGTATCTTTGGTTAATCTTTCATTTAATAGTCCAAGCACACAGAAAAGCCAAATTTATCCATCCCAGGCTATGGAATTATTTGATCAATCATTAGATCTCATTCTACTATTTAAAGATGCAATACAGCCTGAAGCATTATCATTGGTTTTAAAATATTTGTGTATCAATTTACATGCTGCATATTCAAATCACTTTCCTTCCAAAATATAGCAGCTGCTTGATGACCAGAGGCCACCTTGGTAACAACACATCCTTTTTCGACCCCAAAAGAGTTCTGTTTTCTAATCTTCCAATCTTAACAAGTCATAAAACTGAGACTCTTGAGGTAAAGGCATTTGTTTAAAGCTTTCCTTACGATAAACTTTTCACCCACACAGAAATAAAAGTTACCAAGCTTAAACCCCACTCTGCTTCCATTTTTTTCTCATATCCAGTTGTTTTTTATTTCTATAGGATCACTTTCTCAATTTAATGACCATCATCCATTTCACTCTAATTTCTCGTTTAAACTGCATGTATGCAAATGTGGTTAGAAGGTGATTAAGATGCCCACATAAGGAAATACATATATAAAAATTTTAAAATCTGCATTATCTTAACCACTTCCTGCCTGATGTGTTGTTTATCCCTGTCCACATTATAATCTCTCTGTTTTTTACAAAGCCTGCCAGAGGGACAGTGATACTTCATGAACATTATTAAACTAGTGGGTGTCACATGCTGATTACTTGTGCCTTGTAAGAATAAGAAGAACTCTAGAACAATGAATGTCTTTTGATGTCATCTCTAATATCCTCACCTGACTTTGTTCCCCAACACCACCATTGTGCTCCAAAGGTTCCTGCTACACTGGGCTTCTGAGTGCTTCCTACAGACCTCAGGGCCTTTGGTTGCCCTTGTATCTCTTCATACTCCATCCCCTCTCCTTGAATGCCCTATAGGGTCAGAAGCAGGCCCAAGTCTATCTGCTGATGCTGATGCCCAGTGACTACTCTTGGCCTGTGTTGTTGCAAGCAGTATTAAAAATGGAAGATTCTGTTTCAAAGTTCTCTGTGTGCTCATCAGAGTTGGGGGCAGCCCAAGACCGTTTGCCATATACAGGGTTACATGCAGCAAGTGAAAAATGAGCTGACAAACTTAAAACTCGTCGCAGAAACCACTGGGGAGAAGATCTGGCAGCTCAGCAAGCCAGGTTAATACCTGAATTTCAGTATGCCTGAGCACCCTCAGTTGCAGGACTCAGCTGTGAACAAAAGCCTCTGAGGTGGGCCCAGGTGCCTGCGCTGCCACCACCCGACCGAGAGCAATAGGCAGCTGGATTCTTTAATGCCTCATCATCCACCAGACCCTGGGGAATCACTTTTTTCTATTTTAGTTTTTTAAAAAACACATAGGCTGGGTCTTTCCCAAGGCATATAAGAGAAGAAGAACAAAGCCAGTAGCCAGGCTTAGCCTGGCCTTAAATCTCCTTTGCTTCACAAAGAAAAATTTCTGTTATATCACTTTGTGGAGTATGTCAAGGTTTGGGTTTCTTAAAATAATAGCTGATAAAAATCACAAATGATAAAAGACAACAAAAATAGTATTTATTATAGTTCCTAAGCTGGGAAACTTACCTATATCATCTTTTTGCCATTGGTTTTTAAAAAGTATATTTCACATTTTCAGTTGAAGTAATGGGTAAAAGGGTTTACATAATTTACTCAAACATACACAGCTAAGTAGTTTATATAATTTACTCAAGTTTATACAAATGCAGGATTTGAACCCAAGTTATTAAGAGCTATGCTCAGGCTACAGTCCCACTATATTAATCTTTTTTGTCTCCACTGGAGCTTCCTAGAACAAATTTGGAGCCTGAAGATCAAGGAAGTCAGAATATGAGTATTAAAAATGATCATAGAAGCCAGGCACAGTGACAAACACTTGTAATGCCAGTAACTTGGGTGGTGGAGACAAGATCATCACAAGTTTGAGGCCAGAGAGGGCCTGTGTAACATATCAAGACTCTATCTCAAGATAAAAAATAAAAAATGCTCTGGGAGTACAGCCCAGTGACAGAACACTTGAAAGTATATCTAAGGCTCTCAGTTCAACCCCTAACTACCAAAAAGAAAAAAAAGAAGAAGAAAAAAAAGAAAAGAAAAAAAAAACAGAGTATCATAGGGCTGGGGTTATCACTTAGCAATAGAATGCTTGCCTAATGTGCACAATGCCCTTGGGTTCAATCCCCATCACCACAAAAATAAATAAGTAAATAAATAAATAAAATGATCATAGATGGTGCTAACTCTAGCTAATCCAAAGTAGCTCGTTTGAGCTTCAGATTTCTCCTCTAAACTGGCTTGTACAAATAATGTATTCACTCTTTCATGGAATCCATCTGAATTGATCTTGGTGCCTTGCCAGGGGTAAAATCTTAAACTCTATGGTAATGATCAGTACATTTCAAAGGTTTGGCTGAAAGAGACAATATTCTTGTAATATAGACTAGAGCATTTTGAGTCCATCTGTCTTATGAGGACTCTGGACTAAGCCACATCATCGACCATCAGCACTGTATCTGCTGAGTGTCACATTCTGTCTGCCTGTCACCACCATGTTGTGGTCTGGAAATTTTCCCCTGGCCTTTTCTGGAAACTGTGTAGAGAGCAGAGGCCATAGAGCCTGATTCCTAGGTTTGCAGTTGGGATGATATCAATCCATATTTTGTGACTTTTGCCTAAGCAAGATATTTGTGTCACATGCAACTCTCATCTCAGCTTAAGAATCAAGAGACAGTTGTAATCATTCTGAACAAATGAGAGTAGGTGTCATGGTAGATTTGCATAACACCAGCACTTCAGAGGCTGAGATGGGAGAATCAGGAGTTCAATACCAACCTGGGCTACATAGCAAGACCCTGTCTCAAAAGAAAACAAAAACTCATAAATTTCATAGTTTCTTTCTTTCTGTTTTTCTTTTTTCCTTTTCGAAATTGTGGTTGGAAACTTAGTTAAATGTGATATCCAGCATTTACAAGTATGTACAATCTTATTTCATTAGAAGTAAATGGTGTCCCTTTGCCCCAAGTAAGGAAATCTTAATACAAAAGCAATCTTAATACAAAAGCAAGCATGGTTCTTGGTGTCTAGGAGGGGAGAAAGATATTAATTCACATATCACACTCATGGATGTATAGCCCATTACCAGTTGATAGACTGGGGCACAGGAAAGGAGCATGGTTTTGTGAGTATATACCAAGGAACCCTAAATTAAACTGAGACCTTTCCAGTGGAAATGACACACTGGTTGAGTTACATAGACAAATAGAGTGTTGGACATGGTGGTGGGTTAAAGATTGTGTGTGATGAGTTTAATTGTGAGAGGGGATTGCATGTTGTTAAGGGTTTATAGCGAATAGACAATGGCTCATTGGAGAAACTAGGAGAAGGCCACTGTACTAGGAATTTGGAGGCGAAGGAAAGAATGCAACCCAAATGGACTTAAGCAGAAGGTACAAGCAACAACACAACCTTCCTTGCAAGCTAGGGAAAATATAACTTTATCCAAAGAGTGTGTTATCAAGGCAAACCATGAGAACAATGGGTCTTCAAGTGAGGGCATTCACACACTTGCAGTGTCAGCATCACATGACCACATGGAAGAAAGTCTAATCCTCAGGTCTCACCCCAAGCCTACTGAATCAGAACTTCTGGTGGAGTCCAGCAATCTGGGTGTTAGCCAGATTTCTTAGTGATTCTGATTCATGCAGAAGTTGGAGGGTCCTGGCAGGGACAGACATATGAGGCAGAGAAATGAGTGCAGTGTGCCAGTGCCAAAGGGCAGAGTTAACAGGCTGAAACAGCCATCATAAGAAGATCATTAAGGCCCATAGAAGTGGGCAGATTGGAGGAGTGAGTCCCAGGGAATCCTATAGAAAGGAGAGCAGATGGTGATGTGGACTCATATTTGGCTTCGTTTTGTCATTGTGTCCTTGTTTTCCCTTTGCCTTATTTAAGTCTTCATCTACTTCCAAGGCAAGTTCCCTTTACAGATTGAGTTACATTTAAATTTTCCTTAAATCTGTTTTGGAACAAGGTGGAGGATATTTAAAGCACATACATGTTTTTAATTAATATCTAGACGTTATGCACGAGTCTCTCCCATCTGAGAACATTAGTCCAAGTGGTGGTGTTGCTTCAAGGCCAAGTTAGTAAGAAAGCAGGTGCTTTTGCAAAAAGGATTTGCAGAACTTCTCCCTCTCACACCCAAGCTTCACAACAATGGAATATACCATGGCTTTGCCAAACTAAATTATTAACTAAAAGTAAATGACATGAAGCTACACTTTTGAAAATGGATTCTTTCCCAGTTTATTTTTGCTCTGGTTCATTTTATTGCCTGGAGATTTTTTGTCTTGTTTTTAACCAGAATTCATGATGCAAATTGTTGTGAATCTAGCAGATTTTAGAAAATAAACCAGCCAATGGTAGAAAAGTGGTTAAAAGAGGATCTATGAAATTTAATCAAAAGTGGTGTAGGTATGGAAGAAGCAGGTCCTTCAAGCTGGTTGTATTGAGGACACTTGATCTGTATACTGATCTATCTCCAGATTTGCAGTTTAGCTGATTTATGGTATGCCTCAGGCAACTATTCTTGTTCAATCTCTTTATCAATATTAAACCCGGGTTGAGACCAACCATACTACTTGATATTTCAGAAAAATGTGGGTGGGACACTAAAAAAAAATCTCTTAACATATAATATCATTTCAATTGTAACTTGTTAACAGAATGCTCAGCTGAAACAATAGTCTGCCAAATTCGCCATTCCAGAGGCAAGGTCTTGAACTCAAGAGCAAAGATCTGGTTTCATTATTGAGCTTTAAAATGGACAATATGAGAATGTCATGAAAGTACCTCTTTGGGGCTATCTTGAAATAACTTCTTATAAAAAATTGGCTGGAGTTTCTCAGTGAAACTCACTTGTATACAAATCATCTAGGGATACCTATTGAACAAGGGATTTGTATGTCATATATAGAATCAGGATTTTTGGAAATAGAGCCTTTGCATGTACTCCATAAATGCTTCTCAAACATTTTAAACTCTCAGCACAACTGTTCCAATCACCTGCTCATTCATTAATTCATTAAACAATATTTTTAAACCACTAATTTTGTGTCAGGCATTGTGCTTGACGCTAGAAAATATAGTCACAGATAAGATAGACTTGTGTTATCCCAAAGTGCTGCACCTCCAAATATGTTACAGTGCATTTATCTCCCTTCCCCCTGTTTGGCCCTCAGGAGGACTGGCTAGCTAGTGATGGGTAAGATTCCTCAAAGCAGAGGGACAACCTAAGACAGGCACAGTCATGGAGAGGCCATCAGGAGGGGCAAGGCTGCCTGGAAAGGCCTTGCTAGAGAGAGAGGTATAATTGCCCACCTGGTCACTGTGACCTTTGCTTGACATTGCAAAGGTTTACTGGTGCATGCGGTATAACGAGTTTTGAGAACACTTATTGATGTCATGGTTCCTGGAGAGTCACTTACTGATTATCTCTTGTGATTTGGAGGGAATGTCCAGAGAGTTTGACCTTCCCTCTAGACTGATCATACCTTTGATTGGTAAAATTATATGATGCATAGTAAGAACAAAGAGATCAGAGAAACAAAGAGTTAGATTACTTAAACCTGTTATTATAGTGATAGGGTTAAAAAAGTTCATGCATCCTTCTCTGATGTGATTGTTACTAAAAAATAAAATTAAGATATAAGGAGAGGCTAGGAAGAGCCCTAGCAGCTCTTGGCCATAACTCACTAACATTCTTGGTTGTCTGTCTCTTCATTTCTCTCCGAGCTTTGCAACAACAACTTGATTTCTTCCCATAAAGGTTTTCAATCAAATCTTTTGTACTTTACTCCCTCTTTTTCTCTATTTCACAATTTGCTTATAGGTAAATATAATCTGATTGCTTTTACTTAGATTTAACATTCTTGTACTAGTTAGAAGCTCAGGTATAATGATGTTTCTGGCATATTAAAAATGTATTCCTATTATTCACTGAATCCCAGCTGATTTAGTTTATCAAATACTTACACCTTAGTTCATTCACTTATTTATCTTCTTATTAATCCATTGGTCTACCCAAATTTCCATTTGTCTATCCAAATTTCCATTCATCTATTCATTTATTGTTGTTGTTGTTAGGTGCCTTTGAGTCAGTATCCAACTCATAGCAACCCTCATAGGATTTTCAATGGCTGATTGTTTCAGGATTGCCTTGGGAGTGGATTGCCAGGCCCTTCTCCCATTTTTGCGGTGCTGGGAATTGAACTCGGGACCTCGGAGACTGCAGCGCAGCGCTCTATCAACTGAGCTAAATCCCAGCCCATTCATTTATTAGTGCCGGCAAAAGCTTTGTAATAATGTAATATGCTTTACTTGATGGACTTCAAGTCAATTAAATAAATGAAACTGTATTTTCCTTATAGCAAGGGCAGCTGGATCTGTCTTCATAGAATCTATGACTTCAGGTCTCATGGCACTTGACAACTTGATGATCACATCCCAAGTACAGAAATGCAAATCTCAACATGCCTGTTTATTTTGACAAGAATATTGTTGTGGGCTCCTGATGAGAGGATGCTGCTGAGAGCATTCATGTCTGAGAAAACACAAGGTTCGCCCCCCATCTTCCTGTGATTGACTTGCTCTTGTTTAGTGATGATTCTACCATTCCTAACGATCCATACCCTGCCTAGCTCTGCTAAGAATGTCAATTTCCCTGAAAACAAGACTCAGGTTTTATTACCACTTATGTCTCCTAACTCCTTCCGTTAATGATATTGGCCCTAATGAGGATTAAACGGTCTGACTCCTGACAATGAGAACTGTAAGAACCTTAATGTTTCTACAGTCATTTCATGCATGTCTTAGTTGCTAATGTTGCCATTTTTGTGACTGAGGCACTTTTGCAAAAGGTGCAATGTGTGGTGTGCGGGGTTTTACTCCTGTAAACTCTCCAGTGAGAAAAAGGCAGAGAGCAAGTGAACAAGCAAGGAATCCTCATACTGTTCTATAGTTCAGAGAGAACTTTTGTATTCATGATTTAATTCACAATAACCAATGATTGAAAGGAGGACAGAGTAAGGTATGTGTTTCTCAGATGGCATGTGCCTTTTGGCAGTCACACAAGAGACAGAAATGGTAACGCAGATGATTTGTCCATCTCACAGCACAGTGGATCCTGTAGCCAGGGCACTCAAAGTATGGTAGCTGGCCAGCTGCAACAGCATTACTTGGGACCTTTTATTGGAAATACAGAATTCCAAGCCTCACTCCAGGTCCACCCAATCAGAATTTACATTTTAACTAATAAGAACTGCAGTTCAATTTTATGTATATGAAAATGTGAGAAACATTCCATTTAGTTTTACTACCATTTCCTTCTTTCTGTCCTTCAGGTGACCACATCCCTGATAATCATCCATGAAAATAAGTGAAAAATAAATGAATATTTAATCTTTAAGAAATACTCTGCTATAAAAAAATCCCAGAAATAGTCTTAAAATATTTTAAATACAAGATTAAATAAATCACCATAACCCACACATAATACTTACTACTTATGTGTCAGTCCTGACTCGATGGCACACAACAACACTTGCAATAATTTAAATAAGACATCTTTTATAAGAATAAAAATGCATGTATATGAAAATAGTTGGAAAAATATAGGAACATAAGATAAAATTTAACTATATATAAAATAAACAGGAAAGCACACTTGAGAGAAATATGAAACAATTTTAGTCACTGCTCTTCCTTAAAAAAGAAGTATTTTATTTTAGAAGTTTTAAAACTTCTAAACCTACCAGCTTTGAAGACAGTGTTGAGGGTTTCTGTATACTCCACACACAGTTTCCTTTCCTATTAACATCTTACTTTAGTATGGTATACTTTTTTATACTTACTGAAGCAAAAAAGACCATGTATAGCCAAAACACTTTTAAGCTGCAAATCTAATGCAGGTGGAATCACAATCCCTAACTTCCAGCTATACTACAGAGCAGTGGTTGCAAAAACAGCTTGGTACTGGTACAAAACTAGGCCCAAAGACATATGGAACAGAATAGAAGACCCAGAAATACCTCAACACACCTATAGCCACCTGATTTTCGACAAAGGAGCAAAGCAAGTAAACTGGAAAAAGGACAGCCTCTTCAATAAATGGTGCTGGGAAACATGGTCATCCACAGGCAGAAAAATGAAAGCTGACCCCCATCTCTCAATATACATGAGAGTTAACTCAAAATGGGTAAAAGATCTCAACATAAAACCAGAAACTTTAAAACTTACAGAAGGCAAGATAGGCAATACACTCCATCATATAGGCATAGGAAAGTATTTCCTTAATAGGAATCCAATTGCTCAAGAAATTGCAACAAGAATAGATAAATGGGATTACATGAAATTAAAAAGCTTCTGCACAGCAAAAGAAATAATTAACAGAGTCAAGGAAACCCCCATGGAATGGGAAAAAATCTACATGTTTTATACATCAGATAAAGGTCTAATTACTAGAATTTATAAAGAACTCAAGAAAAAAACTCCCCAAAAAACAAATAACCCAATACACAAATGGGCAAAGGAACTGAGTAGACAGTTCTCAAATGAAGAGGTCCGTAAAGTTATGAAACACATGAAAAAATGCTCAGTATCCCTAGCCATTAGGGAAATGCAAATTAAAACAACTCTGAGATTTCACCTTACACCAGTAAAAATGGCCAAGATCAATAAAACAAATAACAATAAATGCTGGCGAGGTTGCGGTGAAAAAGGAATACTCTTACATTGTTGGTGGAGCTGTAAATTGGTTCAACCACTATGAAAATCAATATAGACATATCTTAAAAAACTGAAGATAGATCTACCGTATGACCCAGCTATAACACTACTGGGAATTTACCCAAAGGGAGATGGGTCATCATACCACCAAGACACCTGCATCTCCATGTTCAATGCAGCACTTTTCACAATAGCAAGGATATGGAATCAACCAAAGTGCCCTTCAACAGAAGAACGGACAAAAATCTATGGTACATATACACAATGGAATACTACTCAGCAATTAAGAAAAATGAAATAACGTCATTCGCAGCAAAATGGATGGAATTAGAGAAAATTATTCTAAGTGAACGAACATAAGCTCAGAAAGAGAAACACCACATGTTCTCACTCATATGTGGGAGCTGAATCAAAATTATAAGAAAGAAAAATCCTATTCAAAGGTCAGATCAAAATAGAAGGGGGAAAACAAAGCTAAGAATGGTGTCAATATAAATGGTCTAGAAAATGCATGCAATTGTTCTGATAAGATAAAAACAAAGTTCACTACAGGAAAAAATTCTACCTTAAACAGAACTGGAACCCAAGGACATATAAAAAAATATTGCTAAGTAAATAATAGAGAAGACTTAGATGGAGAGGGTGGGAGGGGGGAAGCATTAAAGAGGGTAAGGGGGGACCTATATGAATAATTACATCAAAATGCATATATGGAAAGGTCACAATGAAAAGCATGTCAGAATGAATCACATTAAGGTGTACATTAAAAATTTCCAATAAAAAACACAGAAGCAACATTGGTATAATATTATTAATTAAATACTATTCTTTATTCAGGATTCCTTAAGTTTTTGTTGAGTGATTTTATGTGTCCCAGGATCTCATTAAGTATATTGTATTAAATCTTGTCATTGTGCCTCTTGTCTGGGGCAAATTTTCAGAATTTCCTAGTCTTTGATGATCTTAATATTACAGGTGCTTTCTAAAATACTTCTGAAGTGAGGATTATCTGAAATTTTTCTCACAATTAGACTGGAGTTAGGTATTTGGGGAAGGAAGACCACAGAGGTCAACATACTACTCTCCTCACATCATACCAAGGATGCACACCCTCAGCATGACTTCCCAGGGCTGATGTTCACTTTGGTCAACTGGTTGAGGTGGTGGTTGACAGTTTTCTCCACTGAAAAGTGATCCATTGTTCTCTCCCTCCACACTGTAGTCTTTACACGGTCCACACTAACGGAGTGGGAAGCTTTGCTCCATCCACTTGGGGGTGGCGTGTCTGCACACCCCCAATTGGAATTCTTATACATGTCAGATTTATCTGTTCTTCCACATAAATTTGTTTGTTCAGTCGCTTATTTGTATTGGTATGGACTCATAAATATCTGTACTTTTGAGTTGTAATCCAGAACTGCTTAATTTTACTGCCCAAATTATCCCACCTTTGGCCATTGGAAACTCTTGCAGCTGGCTCCTGTGTTCCTATGACCAACTCTCATTATTATTACTATTAGTTTTTATTACTTACCTTCTGGCCCTACAGGATGCTCTAAGTTCATCCTGTGTATTGTCTACCTGAATTCTAAGAAATTTTCTTTCCTTTCTCTCTTTTTTGTTGTTTTATTTTTATTTTCTTTATACTGAGTTGAACCCAAGGCTTCATGCACATGAGGCATGTACTCTACCATTGAGCTGCACTCTAAGTCTCTTTTTTATTTTTTATTTTGAATAAGCTAAATTGCATAGGCTGCTAGTGGCCTTGAACTTGTGATTCTATTGCCTCAGCCTCCGGAGTTGCTGGATTACAGGCATGGGTCATGGTACCTGGCTTGACCATTTTCTTTATTGGAGAATGGTATTAAAAATCAAGTTTTGGACACAGGGTGTGCTTGTTCCTATTGGGAGGTTATTGCTTGTAGGCACTCTTCACTGGCAGACCAAGGAAATATATATGTATACTAAAGTTGTATATATTCATATGTTTACAAATATATATGTGTATGTACATGTGTGTGTACATATATATATATACATATATATATATATATGTATATATATATACATTTATGTATCTGTTAGGTGCCATTGAGTTGGGTCCAACTCATAGCAACTCTATGTACAACAGACAAAATACTACTTGATACTGTGCCATGTCCAGCACTATTGTCAGTGCTGCTCTCTTATCCATAGGGTTTTTGATGGCTGATGGTGTTGAGAGTAGGCTGCTCAGTCTTTCTCTCTAGCCCTCAGTACCTGGAATTCCCAGGCAATCTCCCATCCAAGGACTAACCAGGCCTGACCCTGCTTAGCTTCTAAGATCTGATGGGGTCAGATATCAGGGTAGCATGATGTAGGCATAAACATATGCATATTAGGGCTGGGGTTTAGCTCAGTGAGTAGAGCGCTGCGCTGCAGTCTCTGAGGTCCCGAGTTCAATTCCCAGCACCGCAAAAATGGGAGAAGGGCCTGGCAATCCACTCCCAAGGCAATCCGGAAACAGTCAGCCATTGAAAACCCTATGAGGGTTGCTATGAGTTGGATACTGACTTGACAGCACCTAAAAACAACAAACAACATATATATTTACATATATGGAGAAAGATAGAGAGAGAGAGAGAGAAGAGAGAGAAAAGCATACATTACTCATTTCCAAAATTACTTAGGTCACTACATTCACCCCTTACCATTTTCGTGAGGTTATTTCATACAATTGTGAAATAGATTGTTTGATCATTTTATTCATTTTATCCTGGGATCTCCTGAACTTCTAAATTGTATGTATTTTTAAATCTATTTAAATCTATTTGTATGTATTTAAATATATTAAGTATAAATTTAAATTTTCATGGGTTAAAATTCATTCTCTGCTACCAAGTCCTACTGCTTTGATAAATATTTATTGTTATATATTCACTTTTACAATATCATTCAGAAGAGTTTTTTCATCCCCCCAACAATTGCCTGTTCTTTACCTATTCAACCCTACTTCCTTCCCCAAAACCCTTGGCAAATGCTCATCTTTTTGCTGTCTCTGTAGTTTTGGAATATTATGCAACTGGATTTGTACAGTACATAGCCTTTCCAGACTAGCATCTTCTACTTAATATATATTTAAGATTCAGTCATGATTTTTGTGTTTGATAGTTCATTTCCTGTTAATGTTGAAAATATTCCATTATATGGGTGCACCACTTTTTTTTTTTTAATTTCCATTCATCCATTGAAGGACATATTAGCTGCTTCCAATTTGGGGGGCATGTGACTGAAGCTGCTATAAACAATCACATATAGGCATATGTCTTCAAATTAGTTTGGTAAGTACAATTTAACTTCATTAAAAAAAATCCCAGCAAATCATCATTCAAAGAGGCTGTACCATTTTGCATTTACAGCAGAAATTATTGCAGTTCCTGTTGCTCCAGATTCTCACCAGAATCTGATGTTTAAATTTTAGTCATCCTAATAGTAGTATCACATTGCTTAATTTGCAGTTCTCTAATGGTGAATGATGTAAAACATCCTTTTTATATACTTATTTTTCCTCTGTGTACCTTTGGTGAGGTGTTTCTTCAGGTCTATATTTTTTTAAAAACTGGATTGTGATAATTGCAGTTTATGTCCACAATATGTACTTATCATACCAGTGTAACTAATATTTTAATCTCCTTATGTTCACTTGGTATTTGAAGCCATCAGCTCCTCTTCTCTAGTTACTCAAAGAATATATAGTAGGTTATAGTGAATTATAGTCACCTATAGTCTGTAGAAGACTAGATATTATTATTTCTATCTGTGTTTGGATACCTGTTATCTAATATCTTAATATCCCTTTCTCTGTCCCAGCATTTCCCAGCCTCCAGTAATCAGTATTACTCATGTTGATTCAGTTAAAAATATATGTTGTTGTTGTTAGGTGCTATCCAGTCGGTGTCTGACTCATAGTAACCTTATGTACAACAGACGAAACACTATCGCCAGTGCCTCTCTGCTATTCATAGGGTTTGCAATGGCTGATTGTTTTGGGAGTGGGTTACTGGGTCCTTCTCCCCCTGCAAAAAAATACACACACACATACACACGTATATGTGTGTGTGTGTGTGTGTGTGTGTGTCTGTGTGTGTCTGTGTGTGTCTGTGTGTCTGTGTCAGGCCTGGTTAATTCTTGGATGGGAGGGAGACAGCCTCAGAGCACCAGGTGCTGTAGGCTTGGGAGAAAGACCTGACAACCCATTTCCAAAAACAAAACAAAACAAAACAATTGGCCATTGAAAACCCTATGACTAGCTGAGAAGCACTGGCAATAGTGTTTCGCCTGTTGTACATAGGGTCACTATGAGTTGGATACGAATTGGATGGCATCTAACAATAGCCACCACATATATATGTGTGTTAATCAAAAAATTTATATGTTTAAGGAAATGGAAGTAATATTGTATTAGTTTTCTGTTACTCTATCACACATCTGAGGCAGTAACTTGTAAAGATAACAGATTACTGACTCGTGTCTTCTCATTTCAGATCAAATAATTTCTCTTAGCATTTCTTTAAAGGCAAATCTACTAGTGACAAATTTACTCAGTTGTTGTTTATGTGGAATATCTTAATTTCTCCATTTCTGAAAGATAGTTTTTCCAAATATAAATCTTGTTTGATAGTATTTTTCTTTCACCAGTTTGTTTATTTATTTATTTGCTTATTTAACTTATTGTTATTGGGGAGCTGAACCCAGGATCTTTTGCATATTTTGCAAGCATTTTACCACTGTGTTGCACCACCAGCCATTTCTTATTTTTATTTTGAGATAGGCTCTCACCAAAGTTACTTGGACTGCCTCTGGCCTCGAACTTGTGATCCTCCTGACTCCACCTTCCAAGTTGCTGCGATTACAGGTATGCCTTCCCCACACCTGGCTTCTTTCAGCCTTTTAAAAATGTTATCTCATCCCTTATAGCCTCCATAGATTCTGATAAGAAATTGGCTCATAATCCCATCTCTTTTTTATGATGAGTCACTTCTCTCTTACTATTTTCAAGAATTGATCTTTGTTTTTGGTATAACATTTTGATTTTAAGATGTATTAGTGATCCCTTTGAAGATGTTTCCTGACCCCTATGAAAGTTTATTGAGCCTTTGAGACGTGTAGAAATGTTGGCCATTAATCCTCCAAACATGCTTTCTTTCACTTTCTCTCCCTTTGGGACTCCAATTATGTGTATGAGTCTTCCTGGTGGAGTTCTATAGATCTCTTAGGTGCTGTTAACTTTTCATTCTTTTCTTTTCTTCTCCTTTTTTTTTTCTTGACCTTTTTTATTATTTCATCTTAATTAAACTGTCTTCAACTTTAGGGAAACTTTCTTCCTCCTGCTTAAATCTACTCTTGAACTTTTTGAATGATATTTTTCACTTCAATTAATTTTAACTCCAGAATATCTCTCTAAAAATTTTCATCTTTTTATTGATATTATCTATTTAAGAAGTATTTGATCCCCTGGTTTCTTTTAGTTTTTGCCTATGCCCTTCTTTAGCTCTCTGTGTGTGTTCAAGATAATTTATTTAAAGTCTTACTCCCTTGGCTGAGGATGTAGTTCAGTGGTAACATGCACTTGCCCAGCATGTGTGAGGCCCTGTCCACTGCAAGCATCACACAATAAAGTCCTCATTTGCTAGTTATAATATCTGAGCTTCTCCTCAGGGAGAGTTCTTATTCATTGCTTTTCTAGACATAAATGGGTCAGAACTTCTTATTTATTTGCTTGCCTTGTAATTTTCTATTGAACCTGGGCATTTTGAGTACAATAATATGTCAATTCTAGATATTAGACACTTGTTCATGGTTCATTATTGCTGCATGTTCTGTGTTACTGTTTATATTCCTCATATTTAGTGATGTTTTCCTATCAATTTTGTAAAGTGTGCATTGTTTATCACGTGTTGTGCAGAAGTCTGTGTTCTCTTTGCCTACAGGTCAGGGAATGTTTTGGTGAAATTTCCTTAAACACCTGGAGCCAGAAAAAAAAGACAAAGAAACAAAGAAAACCAACACCACACACACACACACACACACACACACACACACACACACACACACACGCACACATGCACGCACACAAAAGAAAAGGAAGTAAAAGCACATGTCCAGGCTTTGCCCAGATGGTCTGTGTTGGGGCCTTTCTTCAGTGCTTAGCCAGTCTATTTATAACACTGTCTCAGTCTTCACTTCATCTTGATGCAAAGCCTGAAGTTTAACTAGAGGTGAAAACTTTGTGTATTCTTGAGGTTTTTCCAGGTATGAATCCAGTCCTGAGCATGTGTAAGGCTTCTCAATAACCTGGATATCAGGGAGTGTTTAAAAGCTTTCTATTCCCACAGATCTCCTTTCTCAACTTCTACTTCCCAAGCTTTTAGGTTGCAGCTATCCTATAGTAAAAGAAAAAAGAAAAAAAAACTTATATTCTCACTTGTTCTTCAATTACTACAAGCCTTAATTCATTTTCATGTCATTATGTCTTGTCAAAGGCCACAATTCCTACTGTAGACAGAGCTATTCATGATGCCTTTTATGTTTTCCCATTTGCCTTCCCCAGCAAGAGTTAACAGGTGCCACATCTATCAAAACACATACCATCCCATACATCTATTTCAGTTCAACACAAGTTACAATGGAAAAAATAAACTCTGGAGAGATTTTGAAATAAGGTCCAAGGAATTACCTTCTACAGGAAAAGAATGAGGCTTGCTTCAATATGCATGCTATGCTGAAATTAGAGTATCAACAGCAAAAATGCTGTCCAAATGTCCAGACAGGATGTGTCTGGATCTTTTTCCTGGTTTTACCTTCATGACTCAGGGCCCTGTCAGAAACAATAACAGACACTCAAAGGTTAGCAACCAGTTGGGACTCACACAGAGTGAAGAAAATTATAAGATATAAAAGTATAATTCAGAGGTTAATGTATTGATTTACAAAAAGGTATTTGCAGGTTATATTTTACAAACAATCAAAAGGGATGTGTGTTTGTATGTATGTGTTTGTGTCTATAATCCCAAGTAATCCACATCAGACTTTTCAATTATTCCATTCCAAACACCAATTAGAATAAAGAGCAACAAATGATAGAGGGAAATATATTCTCTAGGTAGTAGAGATACCTCTAACTATCCCTAGTGTCCGAATAGACTGCAACTGTACCACTGTGGTATCTGATCCTGTCAGGTCTCAGAAGCTAAGGAGGGTCAGACCTGGTGACTACTTGGATAGGAGACCCCTGGGAACACCGGGTTCTGTAGGCTTGGGAGAAGGACCTGGCAACCCACTCCCCAAAAACAGTCAGCCATTGAAAACCCAATGAATAGCAGAGAAACACAGACAATAGTGTTTTGCCTATTGTATGGAGGATCACTATGAGTCAGATACCAACTCAATAGCACCTAGCAATAAATGTCCACAATATGGATAAATGTTATTGTTCTATTTACTACCTCTCTCTGAACAACATGACAAAAATGCTGCTAATAAATGTTTTGCTCTCGTTCTTCTTAGATGCAGAACCCCCTACACTGACCCCATATCTTTTTCCTTTTAAATGTATTCTTTCATCAGATTTAATAGTACCATTGGCTAGGCTACAGAATTCTTTGCATCCTGCCAAGACTTGACTGAATATCTATGCACATCTATTCATGAATTTGAATTGGGATAAATTCACATTTCTTAAAATATCTACTAACTAACTCAATTATATTGCAATTCATGGATAGCTGTAGATGATATTATCATTTTATTATGCTCATTAACCACCAAAATGATTTCAAGAAAATGTCCTGGGGTCCCTACTCAAAGTCAAGGTATAGACTCATGCCTTTAGAAATCTATTGAATATGGTCACAGTAGATTATATCCTTTAAAGAGACTGGGAAAATATCAATAGTCAAAAATGACCGGAATGGTGAACCTGAAAGTGATCTCATTTTCCTTGATAAATGACTCTGCCTGGATACTCCAGTGTTTCTTTTGGACCTTTGACAATAATCATGCATTATACTTGGATGGCACTTTGAATCACATTACTGAATTGTTTATACCTCATTTGACTTAACATTTTTCCCCTCAAGAAAACCTGGAATCTATACATAAGGAGTGAGAAATATCATGGTATAGCAGGGAAAAAGGACATTAGCATCAATAAGACTTAGTGATACAAGTATTGTATTGTTTTGTGCTGGTGATATGATCTTGCTCAAGTGAGTTAGATTCCTTAAGTCTTAGTTTCCTCACCTTAAAATGGATCATAAGAGCATCTTTTTCACAAGATTGTTGGAAGGATGAAATGAGATGGTGTTTAATGCTTCTGGCCCAGGGCCTGGTCCCAAGTGGATCCCACAGCCCTGCATTGTGTCTATCCCTTGGTACTTCCTGGCTCCCATATCTTAGTGTTAGCCATTCATTTGCGGGTCTTCCTCAAAGACTGCCTGCTCCAAAGATCATGCAATGGTCTTTCCACTTCTGCCTCCTCTATAGCCTGCACCATGGCACCCAGAAGAGATCAGATGCTAATAAAGGATAACAAAGTGAGACTAAGGCCAGATCAGAGAGCTGTTTTCATTGGCTTTCAGACTCACTTTTTTAGTCTTTTCTGTCATTACCAATTTGTCAGTGTTTCAGTCTGAGCAGTTTCTGACTCACAAACTTCTCCTGAGTGCCAGGACCTATGCATTATTTTATTTCATCTTATCACAACCCTAAGAGATAAGTATTATTACAGCTTCTCATTCATAGGCAAGGAAATAAACTCAGAGCGGTTACATAGCTCACCCCAGCCAAGTCATTCCCACAGGGTAGGAGTGGGACCAAGCCTGGTCAGCCAAACCCCCAAGCTCAATGGGCTTGTGATCTGAAGCCACCCTTCACTAAAGGCTGACATTCATTAAGAGCCTACTTTTGCCTGGCACTCTGCTCAGGTGCACACATGCATTATATCCTGTAATTCACTACATTAGAAGGTTCTCACAGGCCAGGAATCTGTGTCTTATTCTCTGTTGTGTCCCCAGGACTTAGCACATTGCCAGCCACAGAAAATCTGCCAGTGAATACTGGGGAATGATTATGCATAGAATGAGTGCAATATTGTTCATTGCCCCTCTGAGATAGAGGTTGTTACTATCTCCATCTTATATCTATTAGATAAATAACTGGAAAGTGAAAGAAGTTAATAACTTAACCACAGTCCCACAGTTAGTAAGGAGTATTGTAAATGAAGCCTGTTTGACTGAATACTTAATCTCTGTGTTATCCTGCCTAAGGAAAGACAGGTAAATATTTATGAGCAACAAAAAAAATTAAAAGAGAGGGGAGAAAGAGAGAGAAAAGGAAGGAAGAAAGGAAGGAAAAAGAAAGGAAGAAAGAAGAAAAAGAAATAAATAAAGAAAGAAAGAAAGAAAGAAAGAAAGAAAAGAAAAGAAAAAAGAAAGAGAAAGAAAGGGAATAAGGTATAAAGGCCATTATCATCCTTCCATTAGCTCTGAATATGGTTACAAATTCTTTAGCAGGAGAAAGAAATAATGGGTCATAAAACACTTCTCAGCCCTGCCCCCCTCACCTTTCTTTGTTTGTATATTGCTACTTTCCAAATCATTAAGCCTGTGACTGTTCATGGAGTAATTCGGAGCATTCGACAATTGCCTCAAGAGTCAAAGGCTGTATCCCAACAGCTTAAATATAACAATGGTAGGTTCTTTTCAAAGCCTACATTTTCTCTCACAGCTGCCAGCTCTGCTTTCTATACAAACTAAAAATAATGATCTTTCCATTATGGGAGCACTAGTATTGTTGCTTTCCCTCTTAGCTTATATTAGTGCTTAAATTATACACCCCTGATCTCCAGGGGTTTAAACTTGGCCAGGGAAACTTTTCCTGAGGCCAAATAGTGGCTTAGGAGTTGAGGCTTCCACTGCAGCTTCCTGCAGAGCCTGAGGCAAAATTATAGGACCAAAATTGGCTCCAGATAGCATTATTTGTCAAGTATAAAAGGTCACTGATAGCATCTTTATAGTCAACCCCTGAACACTTTACCATGACAGACCTTCTCTTTCTCTTTCTGTCCTACTCATTAAACGAGCTATGATGGGAATGTTCCTCATTTGCTAGGCTACCAAGAATACCTGTATTCAAATGTCTGAATACAAGATTTATCTTTAAAGGTAATAGCTGTCCCAGTTATTTTTTCAAAAGCATGAGAGAGATCTTGTTCTGGTACAGTCTGATTCTTTATAGGGGCCACACAAGTTAGATGAGCAAACCAAGCTAAAAGCAATGGGTTGTGGAGTGAGTGAAAGATATAAAGTAGAATCTACGGTGCTAGAGGGGCTCATTTGGGAGAGTGCTGCTGTGTGCTCTCTGAGGCCCTGACATAGTGCCGGCATGGCACAGTGTCGGGGAGTATTTCATTCTGTTGTAGATAAGGTTGCTATGAGTTGGACCCTACTCAACAGCACCTAACAACAGGGTCATACATCAGGAAAGGGGATGGAAAATATATTTTGATAACCTAGAAAAATGTTTCCAAATGATCATGTCTTATAACTCTCAGCTAATATAGAGTGATAGTGACTTTTTCCCCTAGACAAATGATTGGGGAAAAGAGTAGATCATTTTTCTGGTTCTTCCCTCTTTTTTTCCTTAAATATTTGAAACTACTGTTGCTCATCTATGGGCAGGCACTGTGTTATGGTGTTATTAGACATTTAGGAAGTCAGGTCTACTTTGCCTAATTCTGTCTATAATGATCTCTGGAGGAATCCTTTAATTCAAGTCTTCAGAGAAATAACAGGATTATCTGAGAATGATTGAACCACACTTAAAAATAAGAACTAGGCACAGTTTAACACACTTAATTGAAGCATAATTACTTATAACATTCTATAGATGGCATCCTGAGGATTCCTAATACTAACTGATAATCCTGCTTCACTATGGAATTGCTGAAAACCGAAGTCTGAAGATCAATCTCCCTAGGTTGTCCATCTTCGAGGATTTCCTTCTTTATATTCCAGGTAGGTGCAATCCCATGTTGGTTGGGGATGCAATGGTTGACTTGATCAAGCAATTCTTATTTTTAAACCCTGTTTCAGGGCTCATGAAAAATGTTTCTTTTGGCTGAGTCTGGTTGTACATGCCTGTTACCCCAGAGCTCAGTGGGCTGAGGCAGGAGGATTTTAAGTTCCAGGCCAGCCTGAGCCATATAGTAAGACTTTCTAACGCATCCCAAACAACAATAACAACAACAACAATAACAAAACCTCTCCTGTTTCCAATGATGCTGCTAAGGAGTCTTACTTCCATCCAATATGCTCATATATCTACATATGATTGCCACTATCATGGCATCTTGGAGAAAGTTTGTCCTTTCTTCTTTGAATCGTGAGTATTTATTTTTTCACATCTGAGATCTCTGGATTCTCTGGTCTCTGGGTTTCTATTTCTAGCTATAAAACTGTGATATACACAACAATTTTAAGATTGGGCCCACGCTGAAAATGAATCTCCCATTAGTCACGTGTATGGGTGCATGACATTTCTTTGTGGCAATGAAATAACTCTTCCAACTGCAACCTCCAAGATATTCATGTTTCCATATTCCACAACCTACTTTTCTATAGACTTCTAAAACAATAACCCTAAACTGCACATTAACGAAACAAATACTAATATGAAGATCCAGAAACTGTTAATTAGGCTTACTTTAGCAACTTTTTTTTCCTATTATAATAGTGCATGTGCTTACATTAAAGATACATTTCATGCAAAGAGTACAGTTGTGTTTTCTGCTGGGACTATTCTTAGTTTATGTGAGGCTATAACTATGATAATATGTCTCAATGTTCTGCAAAGACTACCATGAATTCCAAATTTCCTGCCTCTTGAACAGTTTTTGCAATCATGGATTTATAGATTTATGTCCCATTTTATATGGCAGAGAAGTACAAAATTTGAGTTCTATTCCTAGGTGTCCTGTTTGTTATATAAGCCCTTTGATCTTTACCAACCTTAGTCTCCTAATCTATAGTTGGGAAGGGGAAGTGAAAAAATTCTAAGGGAGCCTCCCTGTCTTTATAGCCATGGTACAATAATGAAAGCTGTTGCTTCTACTGTTATCAACACTCCTATTATTATTATTACTAATGTGACCACTGCTGCTGCCATTATTGGTGTCATTGCTACTGTTGTTGAAGCAACTAGTACAACTAACTGCTGTTACTGCTACAATTTCTGCCACTACAGACACCATTATAGCTACCCCACATATGCATAGAGCTTTTCTATACAAAGAATATTCCTATCTGTTTTCCTGGGTTAAAACTGCAAATCAGATGCAGCATGAGTTTTGGAGGAGGAGGTGAGAGCTCTTTTACAGATGAAAGAAACACATTTTCTTATCAGCAACATTCTCCCTACTTTCTTTAATCAGGCACTACCACAAGAAGCTTTGCTTTGACTGAGTCAACCTCTATCTTCCCACAATTTAACAATCCCCATTAAAAATAAAAACTAATTTGATTCTGTTGGATTATTATGTGTCAACAGTGAAAGAACTGACCCACAATTCTTACCTACTCCTACTCCAACAAAGTAGCATATGATTTTTCAATTTTATTGTTGCTTTACCAAATTCAAATATTTTAACCTGGAAATTGTGATATTTGACTATTTCCTATAAGGAACGGAAATGATTGATGCTATTTGCCCTCTTAAGTACTAGTGGTAATTTTCCTGCGAGCCTCACATTTATCAGAGACAGATATCAAGTCTAGCAACCCAGTTTTTGTGCTGCTCTATTTCCCCATAGTAGCCTACGCACCACTGTCATTAGTGGTAAAATAACTCATGTTAAGATTGAGATTCATTGCAAGCTAAAGTACATTGCATGTTATTTAGGATCACATAATACTTTAAAAAAATTTTCAGCCCTGGTAATTCTGGACATTATATAAAATATCAGCAACAATAAAGATATTTTTTAGTTCTGGACTGTGGGATTCCTTGGGCTCATAGAATTTCAGATATAATTATCAGCTTCACACATGCCCACTGATGATGTGGAAGTAGCCTACATCATAGCCTCTCTGTCCCAATGTAAGATTTGCATAACATTGCTCTGATTTTGGCTTTTTTCCATCATCTAGAAATTCTAATTTGGTATGAAGAAGTTGGACTATTCCTGAGAAGAATAGGAGAGAGTTACAATTCAGCTTTTATTCATAATTTAGAGATCTTAGTGGGAGAACAAAGAGAACCCCTTTTAAGATCTCTCTCAGAGAGCAAACTAACTTCCAAGATTAGAAGCCCCAAGGTCAGGATGTTCCTGAGGAATGCTCCTGAGATACCAATTACCTGGGAACTTACTCCCTACCCCCCGTTCCCTTCCCTAAGCCTCAGACAAATGCCCTACCTGCCCTTTAAAAACTCAAGCCCAGCTCAGTTCAGGGCAACACTACCCACCTCTTTCTACCTCTGATATTGCTTCCCAGGTCACCTTTTTTCCCATCCCTCCTCTTTCCTTGCCCTAAATACACTTGTTGCATTGGCAGGTCAGAGAGTTCTCCTGTCTGTATGCCCCTGCAACCAGATTCTTTCTCTTCCCATTAGTCCACCTTATCTTTTTATGGTGGCATAATTTCATAGAATCTTGTGTTGTAGTACAAGCACTGACTTGTAAGCACTGAAATACTTCCAGATGAATCTAAGCATTCTTGATACTTTGACCTCAAAGACAATGCTCGAATTCCCATTATTCTGTTGGCTTTCCTGTGGTCAGCATCAACTGAAGGAGCAACTATTCCTGCTGTGTAATTTTCTACACATTGAACTGGGGGAAGGGCAAAGCCAACTATGAAGTTGTAAGAAAAGAGCAATGATCATTGACGGCCCTTTCAAAGATCAAGAGATGGAGGAAATGAAATGATTATACCAGATCCAGACCTGAAGATCAATGGGACTAAGATATACTTGTTTGCACCAGTTGGCTTGTGACCTTGTCTCCCAAAGCTAAATGCCTAGGCTGAGCATAGTGCTGCACAACTGTCACCCCAGCATTCAGAGGATGTGGGAGGAGGATTGTAAGTTCGAGGGCATCCTGGGCTACACAGTAGTGTGACCCTGTCTCAAAAAAAAAAAAGGTGAAGACCTAGTGTAGTTTGTTCCAGTTCCACTGGATGTCCTTGATAAGCCAATCTCAATAAAAATCATTTATGTCACAGAATTATTGTAAGAGAGAACAAAGAATAGCCCCCTGTAGTGAATGTGATACAGACATGCTGGAAGTTATGCATCTCTTGCATAATTTCCACATTCAGATCTGGCTGAAGACTATTACCACTACAGAGGGAAACATCACCTCTTTATCTTTCTCTTTTGAGGAAAGACAATACCATCCTGAATGACATTTGCCCCATGGAGTCTTTAAACTGTCCACATGGTAAGAAACCTTCAGTCATGGACATGGTGGGTTGGAAAAGAGAGATAGAGAGTAAGAGACAGCAGAGTGAAGCCATCCTGCAACTGGGAGCAAGCTTTAATTCTGGCAGGCTGCAGAGAGTTTGACAGAGCTTTGCAGAAATGAAACACAGGAACTTTCTGTGGACACCTGGAGTTGCCTCTGCTGCATGTGTCACAGGAAGAAATCTCAGACACTGTTTCCTTACATGTTAGCTTGTTTACTGTCATCACAAAAACTTCACACAACTCTGCAGTCACCTCCAATCTCCCCTTGTGAAGATGAGGAGATCATCACTCCACAAGGATTACGGCTAGATGTCCCCAAGACCATGCAGAATGCTGATAGCAAATCTGGTTTTGGAGAGAGGAGAGCAGGCTCAGTGTGTCTGGCCCAGGACTTCCTGCTTGGTTCCCTGCAGATGAGCCTTCGTCTTTCCTGAGAGATCTGCTACCTTCTCTACTCTATAGGCACTGCACTCCAGGCCCCTTACGTGTTTTCTTTATCTTACCAAATAATCACAAGAATCATTTTTTCACACATTTCTTTCTATTTTCAAAAGATAGCAATATTGAGATTCTAGAATTTATAACATTTTTAGACTCAAATTTGAAGCTAAGAGAAGACTCATGCAATAGGAAATATCCGAACAATAATTAGGTGATAAGGGAATTGAATATGGGTTTTTCAGGTAGAAACTGTGTGTGTGTGTGTGTGTGTGTGTGTGTGTGTGTGTGTGTGTTTGATTTACCTGATCAGAGTCAAAGTATAAGGATCAAAGTGATTACATCTAAAATACAATTCTTGAATTTCCCTCGTCAAATTCTTCAGCTTTCTAAGACAAATATTTCATGATCTCATTTATGCGTGGAATGAAATATAATTGAATGCATAGAAGAAGATAGATGGATGGTTTCTTAGGGAATGGGGAGATTTTGTTAAATGTGCAACATTTCAGTTAATGAAAAGCATAGGTTCTTTTCAGCAGGCATGGTACATGCTTGTGTAATCTTCAGCTCTTAGGAGGCAGAGGCCAGAGGACTACTGTGAGTTCAAGGCCATCCTTGGTTACATAGTGAGTTCCAGGTCAGCCTCACCTACAGAATGAGACTGTGTCTCAAAATAAATAAATAAATAAATAAATAAATAAATAAATAAATAAAAGAAAAAAAGAAAGAAAGAAGGAAAGAAAAAAGAAAAGAAAAAGAAAAAAGGTTCTGAAGACCTATTTTTCAGCACAATGTTCATAATTAATTGAAAATATATAACTTGAAAAAGATGTGATTATGCATGTCTATAATCCTAGTGAGAGGCAGAAGCAGGATTGCAAATTTGAGGCCACAGGCAACCTGTTCAAGTTAGCAAGACCTAGTCTCAAATAAAGAATGTAAAGGGGGCTAGGGGTGCAGCTCGGTGGTACAGCACTTGCCTAATATAGGTGAGGCTCCTGGTTCCAGCCCCTGGGACTGTAAAAAAAAATTTAAGTGTTGTTTAAATATTTGCATCAAAAAAGTAATAAATGTCCTAACGGGCTAAGGGGGAAGTGAATGTGAGCAATATACAATGAAATGCATGTATGGAAATGTCATAATGAGTTGCATTAAATTATGCATTAAAAATTACTAAGAAAAAGAAGAAAAAGTAAACAATAAGTATGTGAAATGATGGATATGTCCATTAGCCTGATTTACACATTCCACAATTTGAGTCATTCCTGAGTCCTCTCATTCAAACTATTAACCAGCTCCTGTGAGCTCTGCATCCCATGTTGTATTCTATTTTGGTTCATGCCATCTGCCACACTATTTCCAGCTGCCATGATCTGTGCAATAGTATGCATTACCCATCACTACAATAGTCTGTGGTTATTTGGTTCATTCTTATCCCTGAAGTCCACTCTGTGCATTGTACTCCCCTTTCCTGAGAGGCCTTCCACTGTTCTCTCCTCTCAGTTTATGTGATTTTTTAGTCTTTGTTATCTCCTGGCATTATGTTATTCATTTTTTATGTTTTTATTATCTGTCTTCTCCACTAGAGTAAATGTCCTGTGAAGGCAAGCTTTATCTTTTTTGTTTAAAGCTTTAATTCCTAGGATACATAATAGTGATAGCACATAGTAGGAACTCAATCAATATTTAACAAATGATTGTATGGATTTGAGTATTTTATATGGTGGCCACAATGAGAATTTAAATATTTTACCACTGCCCATTCATATTTTATATTTGATAATTAAATATCATTTTAGAAACAATGATATTTATCATAATTAAAATAAATATGGGAATACTAGCCTTTTTCTGATTAGAATTAGAACTTTGGTTTTTAGATGTTGGCCAGATAGACCTTATGAAGCTAATGGATCTTCCCTTCAGAGTCATGCATTTTTGGAAAAATTGCAAGTCCATGTTAAAAAAAAATATTTTTTTTCTTTACATTTTAAAGATTAAAAAGTGGTGATAATTTGCTGGCGTCTCTAGGTCAGAATGTCCCAGGTAGGTTGCTGGCTACCCATGGAGAAACACTGATTTAGAAGATGTGTTTCATTTGAAAAGCAGTTTTAACAGGATGGGACGACTTTATATCTGCAATCCTATAGCGAGTGCTGGGGACCATGAGAATATGTGCCACAGAACAGAGTAACCTGAGATGCTTGTTAAAAGGCAGAACTGTGATCTCAAACCTATGTTAACCAATCTTCCATCACTATAACAAATACTTGAGATAAACTTTTAAAACTAGAAGGTTTATTTTGGCTTTTGGTTTTGGAGGTTCCAGTCCATGTTTGATTGGTCTGATTGCTTTTGGTCTTGTGATGAGGTATGTCATGGCAGGGAGCATGTGGCAAGCAAAGCTGCTCACCTCATGGCTTGGTAGTGAAAAGCAAGAAGAGGAAGTGCTGAGATTCCACTGCTCCTTCAAGGACACACCCCCAGTGACATCACTTCCTCCCTCTAGGACCTCACCTCTTAAAGGTTCCATCACCTCCTAATAGTGACAATCTGGGGGACAACCCTTTAACATGTGGGCTTTTGGGAGACATTCCAGATCCATACCATAGCACCAAAATGAGTCAGAATTTCTTGGGCCACGTGCTTCCCTATTTAATAAGTTCCTCCAGTGATTCTCAGGGCCTTACTTTATCACTGCTTTATAAGTAATGGCGATCAGCCTAGGTCTTGAGCTTTGTTCAAGATCTCCTTGAAGTTCCTGAGTTGGAAATGGGGGAAAGAAGAGAGAAAACAGCCATTTATCTGAGTGTGTGAGGGCTAAGTTGTTGTTAGGTGCTGTCAAGTCATATCCAACTCATAGTGACCCCCATAGGGTTTTTGATGGCTGATTATTTCAGGATTGTTTGAGGGGTGGGCTGCCACATCTTTCTCCTGTTCTTGTGGTGCTGGGGATTGAACCCAGGGGCTCAGAGAGCATAGAGCAGTGCTTTACCAACTGAGCTAAACCCCAGCCAGTGAGGACCATAAGCAATATAATTAGATAAAAAACAAATTTATTAGAAGCTTCAGGTTCAGTTCTGTCCTGTAATTGAAAGATAATAATCACTACCATGTGTGGGAGCTTCTAAGGCTGAGGCTTAGATTTCCTTTTCTTTGTTCCCCCAGCATGTGGGAGAGTGTCTGGCACAACAGGCAGTCAACCAAGCAATATCTAGTAGATAGAAACCAATGTCTGACTTTATCTTCTCTTACAAATGTAACCTATCCATACTTACTATCCATAGTGGAAAAATGTGAGTTAATAAGGCAATTCTTGGTAACATCCAATTACATGAAATTTCATGATGATGACATTAAAGTCAGTGAATGACAAAAATCTAATCTAACTCTGATTGGATGCTAATAGCTAACTTCAAATCTAGTATTAGTTTATTTATTAAAAAACTATCCAGTACCTAATATGTGCCACAAAATGTTCTAGGCATTTAGAATAAATGGTTGGACAAGACAAACAGGCTCTCACAGGTCTCACCTTTGTAGGGAAAGAAATAAAGCATAAAAATAAGTAAATGCATTATATAGTATATTAGAAGGTGATAAATGTCAAGGTAAAATGGAAAAATTGAGCAAGGTCAAAAGGGAAAAAATTGTGGAAGAGGGTGGGTTCCAGAATTAAGTAGGGAGATACCTTATTTTCCATTCCCAAATGATGTAGCATGATTACTCCAAGTTTTCAGAGTATTGGACTGAGTCGTATCGTTGTGCCAAGATTGTACTCCTAGTAAGAAGTGGAACTGGATTCAGAGCCAGGTAAGCTAGAACACTCCAGTGCCTCATACATCTGAATTCCCTATTTATGTATTCTGTCCCATTGGCAAATGATGTGCATATAATTTGCATTTAGGAAAATAGAATAACCATAGCACTGGATCAGCTGTGGTGGTCTTCTAGGATATTGAGGGCAGGAGTAAGCAATTCCAACTTTCATAATCCCAGGCTTAATTACCCAGTGGGCAGCAGGAGCCCTCAGTCACCTGCAGAGTGTGCTGTGCAAACAAGACTCATGATTCTAATAAAAAATCAATAACGGAATGGCCATTGCATATTTTCACACTTGCTGAAATGGGGGGCGGGGTGCTCATGGGGATATCACACCAGAGTAAAAGCGAAAGTGCATGCGAAAAGGGGTACACATTTATTTTTAGTTTCAATTAATAATGTTTGCTGAGCTATCAAGTTGGGGGAGACTTTCTAAAAACTTGCAGTGTAATTACTTTCTAATTGCTAGGAATGAGTAGGCATCTGAGCACAATACTCCTGTATTTTTTTAATTGCAAAATTGTTGAACATCATTTTGTACACCTTAATACCTTTATTATTACCTGGGAGAAATAAAATGGCATTAGGACCATGGACAGAATGTGAAAGAAGACCTCAGAGATTGCCTTGCCCAAATTCCTCATTTTAGAGATGATGAAATTTAGAGGCTCTGAGGAGGAAAATGCCATACTTGAGAGCCCTCAGACAGTGTCAAAAAAGACATTAGATTTAGAAAATTGCAGGTTATTAGCATTGGGAGTCACCTATTCTTTGCTCTCCTTCTCTCAATAAGGAAAATGATTCCAATAAAAATCAATTGGCTTTTTCATTGGAAACTTGCTCTCTCCAACAAATCCTCTATACAACCTACTGATTTTCTTTAATTCAAGTATATACTTCATTCACTTAAAACTCTTCAGTGATTCTCTACCATTACTATAGTTCGGATAAATGTCCTTCAAAGACACTTATGTTAAAGCCTTGGTCCAAAGTCCATGGTACAACTGAAGGCTGTGGAATCTTAAGAAGTATATCTTAAGTATACTTAAGTATACTTCTTAAGTATATCTTAAGAAGTATAGCCTAAGGGGAGGAAATTAGGTTATTGGGGGGCATTGCCTTGATGGGGATATTGGGACCCCAGCCCTTTCTCTTCCTCTCTCTTTTGCTTCTCAGCCACATGAATTGAGCAGCATGCTCTGTCATGTTCTCTTGCCATGATGTGCTGCCTGGCCACAGGCCCAAAGCAATGCACCATAGGCTCAAACTTCTGAAACTATGAGCCAAAAGAAACTTTCTCTCTTTATAAGTTGATTTGTCTCAGGTGTTTGCTACAGTAATAGCAAGGTGGCTAACAAAAACATCTTCAAAATAAAGTTGAATTTTGTGACTGTACACCAAAGTTTCTCCATTGTTCCTTTTCAGACATAACCCTTGGGGCCCTGCTATTGTAATTACTTCATCACCATGCACTTCATGCTCTGTTCCATGCCTACCCCTACCTTGGTCTTTGTCTGTTCCCATAGGTTTCATGTCAAAAACATGTCATCCAGGTTGCTTTTTCCACCCCCTTTCTTCTTCTGTATAGGTGTCCCTTTGCTATGCATGTCTCTATTTTTCAGGTATTATGTGCCAATTAATGTTTTTTTTATACTTGTCTTTTCTATTATAGAACCAATTTAAAGTAGATACTGTGTTTTTGTAAAAAACCTTAATTAGTATCATGGGGTCAAAATAGACCTCATAAGTTGAAATGGGCAGACAAAATCCATACTTAATTCATATAATGATTTAATTAACATAACTGACACCATTGTTGTTGTTGTTATTAGGTGCCATTGAGTTGGGTCTGATTCATAGTGACCCAATGTACAATAGAACAAAACACTACCTGACACTGTGCCATGCCCGACAGTATTGCCAATGATTCTCTGCTATTCATATTCTTCAGCTTTTCAAAGGCAGAAATGTTTGGAATTGTATCAGGTGTGGGCTGCTAGTTCCTTCTCCCATTATGTGGTGCTGAGGATTGGACCTAGGGCCTCAGAGAGTGCAGAGCAGCACTCTGCCAACTGAGCTAAATGCCAGCCTGCTGACAACATAATAAACCTTAAAAATAAGTACCTCAAATAATAAACAGTTTCATGGTTTGGAGTCTTTGATGACCCCACAATATTGAATTTCACTGAATTTCCTGATGCTAGCTAAGGACTTTTTTTTTTCACCTGATCATGACAGTTTTAATCTATCTTTCTAATCTTCTTCCTTTTGTAATACCTGGCCTTGGACATGAATAGTCCAAATGAATACTTATTGAGAGAGTGAATGCATAAATGAATAATTAAATGACTTGTAGACTGATAAAGATTATAGATTTCTAAGAAGATTGTTAAAAATATATTTCAAGAAGAAAATGAAACAAAAAGTAAAACCAGAAGTTTGGCTTCTTATGTCACACTAAATGTCACAAGAAAAATCCTGATATATTTTTATAATATAGATGTGGAATTATATACATCTGATTATAAAACATTTTTCAAAGATATTTTGTTGCCATTATCTCTCTAAGCCTCAGTTTCTCCCTTTGTAAATCTCATCTCAATAATTCTCCATTGTTCCATCTAGTTGTGACAAACTTTACCTACATTGTACGTAATAAAAACAGGCCTAGTGGTTCATACCTGTAATCCCAGCACATGGGAGGCTGAGGTAGGAGGATAAAGAGGTTGAGCCCTGCCTGGGCTACATAGCAAGTTCCAGGCCAGTCTGGGATACATCATAACACTGTTGTCTCAAAAATATTAAAAAATGTGCATAATGTATTCTGAATTTCTTCATTCATTTCTTTAGCATAGTAATTGAACTTTTCTAAATTTGACAATATGCCCCATGGAGAGATGAACACATGAGAAAAGTTATAGGACTTCATAGTCTAGGAAGAGAAATAAGCAGCATAAAAAATCATTTGTATCCAAAAACACTATACCTAGTGTCCAAATGAATATGAAAGGAACCAGGGGAGTTCAGAAGAAATAAAAGGTGATTTCTATTTGGATAAAGTGGGAAAACTATGAAAGACGGCCATTTTAGTGGAAACTTGCAAGAAAGGATTTTATAGATCATGTTAGTAGTAAATCTCAAAGATATTTTGGATTTTTCTTGAAACAAGATACTAACATGAACTCTCCTTGGAACTAGTCTTATTATTTTACAATCAAAGTGTTTGTATTTCATGATCTCAGGAGTAAGAAAGTAAGTATTGTTTAATCCAAATTGTTCATCTTCCAACAGGTAATTTTAGAATCAAAGAGGTCACCAGGTGCTAATAAAGTAAATATACTTTAGATGGAGCTCGAAGGTAAATTGCAGTTAATTAAGGCACCAAATATAGACTTTTCATTCATTCAATTAATATTTACTAGAGATCTACTAGGGGGCAGGTTTACACTATCTGCTAAGCATACAGAGATGAAAATTCATCACCTTTGATCTTAAAGTCTAGTGATGAATCATCCATGGACACAAACAATAATAAAATCATAGCATAATTATTTTCCTAACCATGTGCGTTACTGTGAGCATCATGAAAAGCTCCCCAGAGAAAGAATTAGTTGAGTTGATCATTGAAAAATGGGTAGGATTTTGCCAATTATTCCAGACCAGAAATAGTCAGGGCCAGTATATATTAAGAGGCACAGAAATAAGGAGAACATAGTGTGTTATTACACTGAGTATTTTTAAAGATGCAAATGATCTCCTTTGCTTATTAACAATAACACTTTCCATTTTCTTTTTAGTAATTGCATTTGTTTATAGTAGTTATCTTTTACCTTGCAAAAGTATTCTTCCATTTTTCTTCTCTGACATTTGTCATATATTTCATCCTGTATATTTATAAACCAATTTAAAATTTTTTTTTCACTCTAAAAACCAAATGTCCATTTTCTGGACTCTTTAATTCTTTGTGTAGATTTCAGTTTCCATCTAACTTTATGTTACTTATGTCTGAAGGAATTTCTTTAACTTGCCATGTAGTGTCGATCCTCTGTTGATGGATTATTTCGGGTTTGGTCTAAAATGTCTTTATTTTGCCTTTATTTTTGAAAGATACATTCCCTGGGTGTAACCTTCTTGGTTGGCTCGCTCGCACTCACGCTCTCTCTCTCTCTCTCTCTCTCTCTCTCTCTCTCTCTCTCTCTCTGTGTATACTCTGTCCTGGAAGGCCTTCCTGCAGTAAGTTCCAGATAATTGCAGGACTTCTCTCGTTGGTTTTCTTTCTCTCATGGATCACTTCTCTGCACTACCTTTTATCTAATATCTGGAAACTAAGGTTTCTTATATTTTATCTCATTGTTTAATTGCAAATGGTCAACTGCAAGCATTAGTCATCCTTGGTGTGTTATTGGAGTTCATGTAGTTCAGGCTTTCCTACTATTAAAATGGGAAGGGAGGAGGAGTAATAGGTAAGCCTAGATAGCTGAGCAGGAGGCATATAGCCAAGCGCCTCTAATCATGATAACTAAAGTACATTGATGAGTGGTGACCAGATTGAACCAGGTTCAATGGCACATGTCTGTAATCCCAGTAACTCAGGAGACAGAGGCAGAATGATCATAAGTTTGAGGCCAGAGGCACCCTGCATAATTGAGAGAGACTTTGTCTTAAGATAAAAAATTAAAAAGGGGACTGGGGGTGCAGTTCAGTGGTAGAGCACTTGCAAAGTAGGTACAAAGCCTTGAGTTCAATGCCCTAGTACTGCAAATAAGTTAATTAATTTATTTCTTTATTAAACTATAAAAATTCTCTTAATTATCATTAAGAGATTTGGAATAGTAGTATAGAGGAGCCTAGATTGAGCAGGGGAGAACCAGACATAGAAAATCTGTAACAGATTCTGAAAACAGCCGAGATAAAACACTGTGAGAAAATAGACCTGGACAATGATAATGATCATGGAATTGCATGAATAAAATACAAGAGATATTTGGATCTCAGACTTGATAAAACACAATGTCATAATGCACGTGTTTGTGGAGGTGTAGCAACAGGAAAGGAAAAAGATTTAAGAAATCATATTTTAAACTGTAGAGTAACTATTACATGTAACACCAGGGACCCAAGAGAAAGGAGGCCAGAGAAGGGGCAAATATTGTGAAGAAGATGATCAATTCAATCTGGGACTTGTTCAGCTGAAGATCATGTGTAATACTACAGTATGGACACAGTATTCCTAAGGCAGTCAAGCACAGAGTGATAAGGAGAGAGGACTTAATTAGAATTAAAGCTTCAGGATTGTTACTATTAAAGTAGTGTCAAGCTATTCAATCACTCTGCTCACCCTGTAGTTCCTTGAATTATTTCACTACTCATTTTTGGTGGCTGGCACTCTTGGCTATCTTCCCAACAGGCATTCCTCCACCTCCATTCTTCTTCGTGGGAAGAATTACCTTTGTTTGAGAGTGCACCTTCTTAAGTCATGTACTCTGAGGGGCAGAAAACATCTTTAAGCCAGTCGTGAGTCAAGTTTGGTGTAAACCAGTAATGAAGATCTTTCAGTGATCGACCTAGGCAGAGGAGGTGAATTCAGACAAAACCACACTCAAATGCCACCTCTCACACTTTACAAATTGTGTAACTTTTTGTCAAGTTACCTAAACTCACTAAACATCATCTAATTAACTTAGTTATACTATCATTCAGAAATATACCCAATGCTAAATGATTACTGGGTTCTTTGCATACTGCTAGATGCTTAAGAGAGAGAAGTGATGTACACTTGGTCATCACTTTCACCAAATTTATCACTTCGCAATGAGTACAATGGTTGTTGACCTCGCCAGATAGGGGACGTGAAGGCAGACATTTATGAGAAAAGAAGAGACAAAGACAGCAGGACACAGGCAACCAGGGAGCTGAAGACTCCAAAGCACAGAAGTTTATTTCTGTACATGTTTTATACTTGTACAAGCAGGAAGTGTACTATGTTAAAAAACAACTCCAGCTAGGTAACTGATTTATAGCAAGAGCAGGGAGTGTAGTAATTATTCCTAGCAATGCAGCCCACTTGATCATGGCAAGTGGCAAGTAGTTTACAGAATAGGGATCTGGAGTCAAGCATGATGTGTCAAGGGTACAAAGAATGGTCGCAGCCCATGACGTGCTATTCCCAGGAACTACATTTAGTTCTTCTGCTGCCAAGTCTTCCTGGCAACTCAGGATTTGGCGAGTCATGACTGCCACTCTGTCGCAAGACTACTGTGCAAGTCTCCACAAACAATAATACAGCATGGTAGATAAATATGTTGAGTACACTTACCAGAATTTGAGTTATTTAGAGAATTAAAGATTAAATCAGATGATATGTGGAAACTTCCAAATATACTGTCTGATACAACTATAATTGTCCAATAAATGACCAAAACATTACATTGGGAATTAGTGCAAGGGGGGAATCCTCACTGTTGCAGCAAAAGGCATTAGTAGAACTCCATATCGTTATGGCAGGAAAATGTGAGATAGTCTGGATCAACAAATATATTTGAAGCACTGGCTATATACGAGGAAAGAATTTAGGGGCTTTGCTAATAGAGTTGGCATTTAATCATGGGGACTTTTGAATGATAAAGAATATTTTAGCATAAAGAGTTTTTGAATAAGACCCATGTGTTACATAAAGTGTATATATATATATACATATATACATACATACATACATACATACATACATACATACATATATATCCACATATATGTAAAACTTTCGCCAGTTTTCCTTAGCTTGATGACTTTTACCAGGAAGCTTTGATCAGACTCTAACCAGAAGTGTCACTGGTGAATAATGCCACGAGAGTCATATTAAACATATCCTGCACCAGTACATCCGGAGCAAAGATAAAGTGTCGACAAGATGATTGAGTTCAGCCTGTAAAATTGATTATTTTACTTTCTAGCTCTCCAGCCTTTAATTGAAATGGATAGATTTGACGGAGCACCCTTGGCCTTGGCAGAGCCTGCAAACTGACACCCTGACTTTTGAGGGCACTGAGCCAGAGGTTTCCATAGGTCAGTCTGCCTCTCCATCCTGTCCTGCTGAAGAGGATGGGATCAATGGGAAACTGGCCAGGTAGCCACTCTGACGCCTTCCATCTTCAGTGCGGGGAAATGGAGCTTGTGTTACCCCAACAGCAGGGAATAAAATTAAATTTCAGTGCACACTAAATTGTTCAGCCACCCATCAAAACCAACTCCTACTGGGATGGAAAATGTATTCTTGCTGAAAAAAAAAAGAAGAATCTAGGAATTGTTCCTACATGATAATTAACTCTACTCTGGCTAAATTGGAAACTGAATGGTGGAAGAATGATCTTGAAACAGTTTGTTTGGTGCCATATTTTATACAATGACAGCCTTTGAAGAGACCAGATGAATGATGTTGAATAGCCCAAGGAACTGTGTGGTACTGACTGAAAGATGCAGAGGTTGAAAAGGCCATTGTTTCCATGGAAAGATATGGGACATTCTGGAGAACCAAACAGGTACTGGAAGAAGTGTCACCTGTCTGAAAAAACATCTTAATGATTTACTGAGGAGTAGTTTTATCATATGTTGTATTGCCTTTCCTGAGTGGGTCCTTGTTACATTATTTTAGGACTGTCAACTTGTCATGGTTTGATCTTTTAAATAAACATATGTGAGGGCAGATTTGTCCAATCAATACACTTATATTGTAGACAAAGGAACTGCAGTCCTGTCATTACTAAGGTCTTATTAGAAACATATTGAGAAAAAAAATGAGATTTACATGTAAAGACATGTGTGAATACACACATTACACAAATGGGAGTAATTACCTTCTGATAAGTCACAAAGTCTTGGTTATCATTCAGGATATAGTATATTCCAAGCACAACTGGAAAAACAAATCAAAGGTGTATCAACACCCTATGTGCAAATATTTTCATCAGTTTACAGAACTGTGTATTTGTCAACACACAATACACAGTATATACTCATTTGCATATTTACATAAGTAGAAACATAAAAGCTAACACTTCTCCAAAAGTTTGTTGTTACACAGCTTTGAGTCAGATCAGACTCAGAGCAACCCTAAGTGCAACAGAATGAAACACTACCTGACACTGTGCCATGCACATGATCTTTTTGTAATTGAGCCAAATTTCACAGCTACTATACTTCTCATTTTGAGTTATGCCACATTAGCAAAAGCAGGTCTCAAGGGTTTTACTCCATTGTGGTCATTAAGGTGGACTCTACTTTGAGGAGGCAACTCTTCCCCAGTCTTTTCTTGAATGTCTTCCAGCATCGAGGGCTCATTTTCTGATACCATATTTGACAGTGCTTCTCTGCTATTCATAGGGTTTTTAATGGCTAATTGTTTCAGGGGTGTTCTGTCAGCTCCTTCTCCCTAGTTTGCCTTCGTCTGGAAGATCAGCCTAAAGCTGTCCACCATGGGTGGCCCTGCTGGTATCTGAAATACCTATTGCATAGCTTTCAGCCTCAGAGTAACACACAAGCCCCACAGCATGACAAGCTGATAGGCATAGGAGGGTCTCCAGAAGTTAAGTAGTGATTATTTCAAAGCTGAGAAATTATGAGCATTGTTTTCCTCATAATAAAAATTTTTAAGTGGGTATGGATTGAATTTTAAAATGAATAGAAACCAAAGCCATTAAAAATAGTACAAAGTAAGACTTATCTGAGAGGAAAGAATGCTATAAGATCGCTTAGCTGTCGAAATCACTGACCTTTCTTCCTAATCCCCAGGAGTTCATTATAATTATCCCAACATCCAGTAAGAGTGATCCAGATTCTCCAGAGGGTGAAATAACTTGCTGGGAAGAGACAGTGACTTAGTAATGAGATCACTTCTGGACTCTACCCATGAACACCAACAGCTGCTGTGAATAGTTGGGGTCCACTGCTTCTTCTGTATAACCAACTGTTCTATGTTTTGTGACCTGTGGTTCCACAACAATTGTAAATATCTGCTTCCCATTCCAGGAGTGGCTTTTATTAGAAGCATTAAGATCCCTACCAGTATAGCTTACTTCATGACATTTTCCAAAGTCACAAAGAATATGACATGACATTTTGCAGGGTTGTGATTTTGCAAACATTTCTGTAAAACATCATGAAAGTTTCTCATTAAAGTACACTAATTTGCCTGGGACAGCTGATGGTTTGGCATGTTTCTTCTTACAGCAAAACCAGGTCCTCCAGCATCTGACTTGTGCATTTATTCTTTACAAATCTTCTGCCAACCAGAGGTGGCCACTCTGCTTTAAGCAGCTAATTTCTTTCAACTTCTCATTACATTTGAAGAAGTACGTTTATTTTTTCCAAGACATATTTTTCATTGAGAAAAAATGGAGAGGTACGTTTCTTTGAGTCTAGAAAGTCCTTTTAAAATTTCAGAATTTGCAGGCCAGATGTACTAATAGTAAAACTCTATGAAGCATAGATGGAACATTAATGAAATGGTTTGAGTTTACAGCAAGGTGTTTATCAAAGTATGCTCTGGTCAAGGTTAAAAGATATTACACAAACAAAAATACGTGATTAAATACAATGGGAAACTACTAGGGTAAGCAAAGTTAGACACATTTATTCACTACAAGATTTCTTGAAGTTCTTAACTTATCCAAAAATAGTTTAGTTTTTCTAGGATTGGCCCAGTGCCCTGTGATAGAAATTGAGTTTATCTTCTCTGTAAATTCGTCGTCTCCTTCTGGAAGTCAATCCTGCCTTCTGATCCCAGGAGAAAATCTGTGTTTATAAGCATCATTTTTTGTTTTTTTGTGGTACTTAAGGATTACACCCAGGGCCTCACACATACTTTGCATCTGCTCTACCACCAGCTGCACACACAGCCCATTTTTTATTTTTACCAGTCAAGGTCTAAGTTACACAGTCTGCTTCTGGCCTTGAACTTACCATCCTTTCCTTTGTCTCCCAAGTCACTGGGATTACAGACATGCTCCAAAGGTCTTAATAAAATAACTACTTAAACATTATTATCTTTAAATGAGGAACATAGGAGCCACAGAGATTAAGTAATAGAACCAAAAGTCCATTCTGTACTTGGAGTGCCTTGCAGTTAAGTCCTCAGATCTTCCATATCAGTCTCCACATAGAGAATGCACATGGCATGCCAGGATCAGTGACAGGTCTTGTCTCCTCTGGAATTTTCTCACTGCAATATCGGTGTGATCTAAGGGGTTGAATCTAATTCCCCTTTTGTCCATAAAGCTGAAGATGTGACTTCTCCACGGCTGCACAGCTTAAGCCCTAGGAGGAAATAGACTGTGCCCCATTTGCATTTTTTTTGTTGTTGTTAGGTGCCATCGAGTCAGTGTCCGACTCATCGCGACCCTCATAGGGTTTTCAATGGCTGACTGTTAAAGGATTGCCTTGGGAGTGGATTGTCAGGTCCTTCTCCCATTTTTGTGGTGCTGGGAATTAAACTCGGGACCTCAGAGACTGCAGCACAGAGCTCTACCAACTGAACTAAATCCCAGCCCCTTGCATTTTTTAATGAAAAGGAAATGCTGTCTTCCACCTCTATGCTACCTCTTCATCTTGGAAAAGGGCCAAATTTCCCCCATGGGATAAAGAATATGTGTGTGTGTGTGTGTGTGTGTGTGTGTGTGTGTGTGTGTGTGTAACAGAGAGACAGAGAGCGAGAGACAGAGAGACAGAGAGACAATGTGTCCTGAAACTGTGTAAAGCAGCACTACAGGTTGCATCTTTAGTATCCATTCAACCAATATTTAAGCACCTGATAGATACCAGGTGCTATGTTAGGCATGAGGGATGTAAAATATACATGGTATCTGTGAAGTTTAGACTCTAGCAGAAGCAGCAAACAAAGATTAAACACCTAAATACAAAATGGTCTTTGATGGCTCTAATAAACATGATAGCAAGAAAAACACAAGAATATTTCTAAGGAGTACAATTTCAGGGAGGCCTCTCTGAGGAGCTCTGCTCCTCAAAGTTAGATACATGCAGGGACTTCATGCTCCAAAAGAGGAAGAGAAACTCCATCCATGCTAACCTAGCTTTTTGGCCTTGTAGAAACGGACACGGAGATTGATTATAGAGTTGAATTATTTCCTTTTTCCCTTGAATAAACTGGCAGCATTGAAGAGTCCTCCAAAAGGACTTGGTCTTAGCACCAAGCAGATTTTATGCTGAGCTGGACCTCAGATTAGATGGAAAGTACTGTCTTGGAGGTGGATGCCCAGTGCTTTATCCACGTAATAGCACTGCTCTTCATTATCCATTATTTATCAGCTTGGGGAGGTTGGTGAGGAGAGAGTAGGACCCCTTAGTTTAATGTGAGGCCTTTATCTTTCAGCTTTTTTAGGACAAGCAGCATGCCAAGAGACACTGTTGAGTTACTGTCAGGGAGCAAACACATCAATGGCCAGCCAGCTCACAGCCTGAAATGCCCAGGACTTCAGAAATGAAGCCACATGAAAATGTGATCAAGTCCTTAGGGGAGTTGGTGTTGGCAGTGAACTTAATAGTAGACTCATGGGGGAGGGTGACTGTGGAGTTTAAGACAATCACTTTTACTCTGAATCATTCTAGTTCTTTTCCCATAAAACTGAATTTCCCTATGTTGGTTGCACATTGATGTTACCCAGTGAATTAAAAAAAAAATTATACCTGAGATACACCCTTAGAATGTTGGCTTTATAAATCTGCATAGAGGCTTGGGACTTTTCAAAGCTATCCCATGATCCTAATGTGCCATTAGTGCTGAGAACTGCCTCTGTGGATGTGGGCATAACAATGCCTAACTTAGGTGTGGGGAAAAGGCCAATTGTTTTAGGTCTGTTTCAACTCTACCTTCCTAGTCTTTATGAAAGATAAAATCAATCAATCAACAGGCAGATTTTATTGAATTTGGTATTATGCCACCATTTTGATCATTTTAGGTATACTGGTACTTTTATCAATATTTAAAACACAGAAATAGTAAGGTTTCCAGTCATTTCCTTCACAGGTAGGTTATTTTACCTGCCTGCTTTGAGAGGGCAGAATGGATAAACTAGTTTAAGAAGAAGGTAATGTAGCTAGTCAGTGTCGAACCTGGGTGTTTTCCAAGAGAACAGTATGGCAAGAGGAGATGGGAGCAGGAAGGGAAATGGAAAGAACGAAGGTATATTGATTGATAATAAATGTGGAAAAAACAAGAAATTACTAATGCATTAGTTCACAAGTTTTCCACCAGAAATATTTTTTTCAGCTATGTGTCCTATACATTTGATACTGGAAAACTTTCCTCACAACACAAACACATTTTGCCACAAAAATATTTAATTGTGAGTCTTTCTATCTGCTAAGTGGAGTATCTTTTCAGTAGGATAAAACCAGTAATATCACTCCAACCAAAAGCAAAGGCTGTCAGCTTTGAGTATGTCTACCATGGCTGTTTGCATGAGTGCAGGACTTATGACATGCTTTCCAAAAAGTACAAAGTGGAGATGAGACTCATGAATCTGTTCACAGTCATAGGGGGCCTAGGACCCCAGAGAGAAGGGATGTAACAACTATTAGTCTCTTATAATGGACCAGGCACTCTGTTGAAAAGCAGCTATCACCATCCTTTCATAGGTCAAGGAATTTGGACTCTGAGAGATCAAGCGATTGGCTCATTGTCCCAAGGCAGTGAATGGAGTTGGGATTCAAATTGAGTCCTCCATCTTCCTAAGTTGTTGCTTCTACTCCAAGCTAACCCCTGTGGGAACTTCTGAATTTAGACTCTCATCAGCAAGAGAGACTACTTCTTAGCCCCAAAGGAAGCCACTGTTATTGAGTCTCTGAGATTTCCTCCATCCATCTCCCAGAATGATAGGCTCAGCTAATAGGCACAATTAGGATGCTCCTCTGGCTTTGACCCTGGATGCATTAGAGTGTGTTGATCAGGGAAGGAGCTGAGGCTTCAGAGAGTCTGCCATTTAGTACAGTTCTATCACTTACCAGTTGTGTGACTTCAGGCAACTCACTAACCTCTCTGAGGCTTAGTTCTGATTGTGTGTAAAAGGGGACAGTGATCATACTTGTTATAGCGGGTTTTTCTTATGAGAATTAAAAGAGATAATTATGTGGACTCCATAACACAGCACATAGCAAGTTCCCAATAGATGTCATTTATTATTATTATTATAATCTCCATCTCCTCTATGGCCTGTCCCCATTTTGGCTTCTACTAGTGGGTGCAGAAACCAAACATTAGCCTCTCTGATCTTCTCTTGATTCTAGGACTCAGAAACTCAGTCTAAGCTAAATGCAGCTGCCATTGCTATTTCAGCTCCTGCTTCCCTCCTGTGTATTGATTTCAGCTCCTTGCATTCCCAACCTCCATTCATATGGAGCTAATGCAATTGCTTATTTCAGAACAAGAGTGGGAAAAAAAAAAAAAAACACCTGACTCCTCCTCTTTGAAGAACAGCTGAAAAACCCTCAATTTTATACGGTGTTAATCAGGCCTGAAAGAAGTGACAGAAAACCAATAGTCAGGCTGGGTGTCTGCTAGAAAAACATTCCTGGAAGGCTCATTGGTTTCTTGTGCATAATTGAGAATCAAGGTTTCTGGAGAGCTACAGAAGGGTGGCTTTGATCCATGCCCATGCTGGGGCTGGGTAGGTGGAGACAGGGCATCAGTTCAGACTCCCACTGTCTCCACCTCACTGCTGAAGAAGACAGGTGGCTCAAAGCCCAGGTGACTGGAGCTATTGCTCTGTCCCTTGAAATGGCTTCCTTAGAACCCATGCCTACATATATCCACATGCCCTGGATGTGAACACATTGGGCAGATTTGAATCTCAGCATCATGATGCATCAAAGAACACTGTGGTGTTAAATTCTAATTAGGATATCAAAAGGCCAAGTCCAGGTCGCAAACATCCACTCTTTCAATTACAGGTTCTGTATAATAGCACTATCTGCAGTGCCTGCTCCATTTGTAAAACACACCCTTATATGTTATCTCATTAGCAGAAACAGTAATGCTAAGAGGGAGAGGTCCTGGCTCAGATAACTGCCATCATGTTATTTTTATTTAATTTGATTCATTAAATAAAAATAACCCAATTTCACAGGGCTATCATAAGTATCAAACTGAGACTTTCCTAATATATGTTGTTGTTAGGTGCCATGGAGTTGGGTCCAACTCATAATGACCCTGTATACAACAGAATGGAACACTTTCCAACATTGTGCCATGCTCGGCATGATGTCAATGCTTCTCTTCTATTCATAGGGTTTTTGATGGCTGCTTGTTCCAAGAGTGGTCTGTCAGGTCCTTCTCCCATTTTTGCAGTGTGGGGGATGGAACCCAGGGCCTTGGAGTGTGGAGAGCAAACACTCTACCAACTGAGCTAAACCCCAGCCCCCATTCCTAATATATAGTAGCTATTAAATAATGGGGGCTGGGAATTAGCTCAGTGGGTAGAGCACTGTGCTGCAGTCTCTAAGGTCCCGAGTTCAATTCCCAGTACCACAAAAATGGGAGAAGGGCCTGGCAATCCACTCCCAAGGCAATCTCGAAACAGTCAGCCACTGAAAACCCTATGAGGGTCGCTATGAGTCAGATACCAACTTGACAGCACCTAACAACAACAACAACATTAAATAATGGAATCTGAACCCAAGGAATCCAAACTTCATGGAAATCTCACATTCCAAGAGTAGGAAGACCCAGACTTGTGTCCATTTCTTCAGAGTTCTACTTACCTTAATCAGAGACCCAAAATCCTGTATGTTATTCCTACAGGCATCAGGGACAGAGGGAAAGAGGTGCCTCAGAGAATGCCATAGAAAGAAAATACTCTAAGGAGTCAGCAAGTCCAGGTTTGAATGATTCCGCTTGGCACAAGTTGTGTGACCTTAAACGACTCACTTGTATCTGAGCCTCAATTGCCAAAAATATAAAGTGTCATAGAAATATTTGCCTCACAGGATTTTTGCCAGGCTTAAGTGTGATGGTATGTGTAAAGACACACTCATACTTGGCATGTGTAAAACAACAGTATGCCCAACTGAACAGTTGGAAGAAATAATGGGAAATGCAAGGTAGAGTGAAGTGGAAATGCACACATATGACTTGCCTGTGAACAGAGAGAAGAAAGAGATAACCCAAAGCCATGTGGCTCTGTATGGCCATGTCCAGGTCTGATCAATTGCACAGCAGTCTCAGCTACTGTTGACAGCAGAAATCCATGGTTGACCTAGACCATGTAGGTGAAGGGCAACACCTGTGGTGCCCTAACGCCTAGAGCAAACACTGTCTCAGAGCCAAGGGAAGCTTTCTTTTTTCTTTTTCTTTTAATTGGAAATTTTTAATGTACAACTTAATGTGTTTCATTCTGACATGCATTTCATTGTGACACTTCCATATATGCATTTTGTCGTACATTGCACAGGTAAGTTCCACCTTACCCTCTTGTGTACTTCCTCCCCCTGTTCCACCACCCACCAAAAACCTCTCTTCCATTTGCTTGTCTTTTTGTGGTAATATTTCTCTATATATCCGTGGATACCAATTATGTTTAAGATCAAGACTTTTTCTGTAGTGAACTATCTTTTTCAATTGTCAGTACTATTACTTGAACTTTCTAGCCCATCTGTATTATTACCATTCTTTGGCATTATTGGTGTTATTATAATTATTTCCAGAACTATTAAAGTTGGGCTGTTCACCCTGATACCACGTCCTCCCACATTTTTCACTCCTCCTAGTTCCTCCTTCCCCCTTCACCTCTCCCAGGATTTCCTCCTTTTGCTGGATCCCTCCCTCCTTCTTTTGCACTCCCCAAATTGTCCCTTCTCTGCTAAGCTGACTTTAGCTTTTTATTATGTTCTGACCTCCACATAGGATTTTTTCCTCCTTTTAATTTTTGATTCAGCTCCCACATATGAGTGAGAACATGTGGTGTTTCTCTTTCTGAGCCTGTGTTAATTCACTTAAAATAATTTACTCCAATTCCATCCATTTTGCTGCAAATGGCATTATTTCATTTTTTTGATTGGTGAGTAGTATTCCATTGTGTATATGTACCATAGATTTTTATCCGTTTTTCGGTTAATGGGCACTTTGGTTGATTCCATATTGCTATTGTGAAAAGTGCTGCATTGAACATGGTGATGCAGGTGTCTCTGTGGTATGATAACACATCTTCCTTTGGATAAATTCCTAGTAGTGTTATAGTTGGGTCATACAGTAGGTCTATTTTTAGTTTTTTAAGATATCTCCATATTGATTTCCAAAGTAGTTGGACTAATTTACAGCTCCACCAGCAGTGTAAGAGGGTTCCCTTTTCTCCAAAACCTCGCCAGCATTTGTTGTTATTTGTTTTATTGATCTTGGCCATTCTTAGTGGAGTAAGGTGGAATCTCCAGAGTTGTTTTAATTTGCATTTCCCTAATGGCTAGGGATATTGAGTATTTTTTCATGTGTTTCCTGGCTTTACTGACCTCTTCATTTGAAAATTGTCTGTTCAGTTCCAAGGGAAGCTTTCTGAATTTCACTTTCACAGTCTACAGAGTGAGGGCAATCTTCACGCCAACTGCAAAGGTGGAAGGAGATGATCCATGTAGAGTCAACCAAGCTGCCCACAGTACCAGTCCAGCATCTATTCATTCAACACACAGATTGTGGTTTGGATATGAAGTGGCCCTCAAAAGGTCCTTGTGTTGAAGACTTCATCCCCAGCTGATAGCTCCAGCCACTGTGAAGTGATTATATCATTATTTGATGGCATAATGTGATAGAAAGTGGGACTTGGTTAGAAGGAGTAGGGCACTAGGGGCATGGCTTTGAAGGGTCTCTTGTCCCTGGCCCCTTCCCCTCTGCCTCTCTCTCTCTCTCTCTCTCTCTCTCTCTCTCTCTCTCTCTGCTTGCTGGCTGCCATAAAGTGAGCAGCTTTGCTGTACCACAAGCTCTTATCACCATGATGCTTTGCCTCACCAGAAACCCAGCAATTGAGAAAGCTGTTCATGGACTAAAGCCTCTAAAACCATGAGCCTGATTACATTCTTCCTCTCTTAAATTATTATCTCAGGTATTATGTCAGAGCAATGAAAAATATAACTAACATAACATATGTTTACCTCCTTTTGGTAGATCCGATGCTTGCTGGAGACAAGTTGGTAACAGGCTCCACTCGGTGTCAGTCAAGTCTTGAGTTCCATCTCTGTTTATTGCTAACCTTGAAGCCCTGGGCAGGTCATTGTGTCTCCTTAAGTCTCAGATGCCTCATTTCCAAAGTAGGAGTAATATCCATCATGGAGTGGGATCCTTAAGAAATATCCCAAAATATTTAGAATTGAGTGCAAATTGGGTACAAAATTAGAATTGGGTAAATGTTAGCATTTATAATTTAATTATACACAAAATACTAGGCTATACCTAATACACCTGCAGCTGTACTACTATGTAATCCAGTATTGTCAGATCTGGGAAGCTAAGCAGTGTCAGGCCTGGTTAGTACTTGGATGGGAGACCACTTGGCATTGCCAGGTGGTAGGCTTAGGAGAAGGACCCAGCAACCTACACTCCCCAAATAATCAGCCACTGAAAACTCTATGAATAGCAGAGAAGCATGGACAATAGTGTTTTGCTTGTTGTACATAGGGTCACTATGAGTTGGATACTGACCAAGAACACCACCAACAACATATCTACTATATTTAATATACCAGTAAGTATACCTAATGGATTATAACTAGAAACAGTCTGTCATGAATACAGTGGTCAAAGGTTTTGTTGCTGACAATGTTTAAAACAAGAGGTTTTGAAAATGTCTGTCATTCACCAAGTGGTAGTACACCTAACTGGACACTCAGCCCCAGTAACTAAAATGTAAAGGCAGGGCACATCACATGAATTTTCTCATAAAGGGGATAGAGAAAGGCATACGTGACTCATAAGATGTCAGAGAGAATTGGGTTAAGACCTTCAGGGTCGTAGGCATGAGGCTTAAACTTCCATAATCAAATAGTTACAGCCCTCTTAAGATGGAAGCCAAAGGAATTTTCTGTGATCATGTATAGTCCCCCATAATAGAAATAGGGGTGCAGAGGCTGCATTCCCAGAGGTTACAGGATCCCCTTTCACCTGGCTTCAGGGACTGGCATGTAACAAGCTCTCAGGAAATCCTTCAGTGATTTTACTGAAGTTCAAGGCTCCACTGAGCTCACTCAGGGGACTAAGGCTCTATGGCCATCTGTTGAGTCCCTCCCGGGTCTTTACACTCATTTGTCTCTGGGGTTAAACATATTTAATTGGCCTTTTTTACCTCTGTAGAAACAAGAGTCAGTCCCCTCTATCTACTTGTGCTTGAAATTCAAAGCTCCTGTCTACTTCACATAATAATAGATGCTGAAAGATAGTCTGGCTTAACCTTCTCAATTTGCAGAGGATGACATTTTCCCAAAGTGTCACAGTTTGCAAAGTACTTGTCATATATAACATCTCATTTGTACCTGTTATGGAGCCTGGGTGATAAATATTATCAACCGAGGAAAGGTGAGAGTGTAGATACTGGAAAGAGACTGAGGTGTGTCCCAGCCTTGTGCCTCAGTCTCCACACCACACATCTCGGCCACACGCGCTGGGTGTATGATAGAGAGTGAAGAGACATAGTTTCTTCCTGCACAGAGCTTGAAGTTTAGTGAGGGCAGAGGAGCCATTATTAAGGAAGCAAATGCATAAATTTTATAATTATAAAGTAGCAAAGTGCTAAAGCAATAATAAACAGGTTGCTGTGACAGAGATTAAAAAAGAAAGCAATCTATTCTGTTTGGATGTCTTAGCATGAGAGGCAACATTACAACCAAGACTTGAAGGAGAAAGCAGTGCTACTCAGGGAAAGTGCTGGAAGAAGTGGGCTGGCCAGCAGGCCTAGGGGAAGGATGGCCCAACATGGGATGTATAGGAACATCCTTAGGACCTCTCCTGACATCTGGGGTCTGCTTCATAAATGGAGCCTTGGATCTGGACCTTATCTTACAGCCGATCAAATTGGGTCTAGAATTGACTGAGCAAATTGCCCAGGTGTAGTAGCACAGAAAGGGAGCGGAAGGAGGATTTCAACACAATCCCTTTTAAAGTTAGATCCCACCCTCTGAACCACCAGTGAGGGTTCCCTGGGTAAGTGTCACACGAATTGGCCAGAGTGGCACAGCAAAGAATGTGAAGTGATGTCAGTCCCACCCAAGATACATTTCTTCACGTACTGCCTCCACGTGGATTGCCATCCGGGAGGCAGGCTCACTTTTTTGGGAGAAAAGCCTTCTTTCACTTCTTATTTTTAAAGAAAATCTTATTTCTTCTCTCTGGCTCTTTTAATCTCGGTTTATCTTGACTCTGCTAAATCCAGGCTGCACTGAGAACTTCTGAGCTGGGTTTCATTTGGGGCTTGTGCCTTCGTGCCTGGGAGAGTGAATGGCTCTAGAGAAGACGAAGGATGCTGGGTCTGGGGGTCTCAGAAATGGGTGTGGAGGCAGCAGCAGGAGCACCTGGCTGGCTGACATCTAGGTACAAGTGTGATACGGACTCAACCAGGAAGAAGTTGCTATTATAATAAATTACGTGTCTATGATTTCACAAAGGCACCATAAACCAAACAACACCTCATGGTGCTATGGAGTCCATTTAAATTTACAGACTGCTCTCTGTGAAGAGGTCTGCCTGGTCTGCATGGAGGGAAGGAAAGAGTGTGTGTGTGTGTGTGTGTGTGTGTGTGTGTGTGTGTGTGTGTGTATGCCTTCCAGAAGGGGAGAGGCAATAAGATATGGCAAAGCAACAAAAAAACACAAAGAACCAGAGATAGAACAAGGCAAGATACAAAATAAAACTATACGCTGAAGAAGAGAGCGGGGAGAGAGAGAAAGAAATTGAGGAGGGAGGAAAAAGGTCTGCCACGAAGACAAAAAGATCAAGGCAGAAAGAGGAAGGTGGAGAGAGTGAATGAGAAATTGAGAGAGAAACAGAGAGACAGAGACAAAAAAGATGGCAGGCTGGGAAAGAATGTGAAAAATTTGTGAAAGAGAAAAGAAAGATTGAGAGGCAGAGAGAAAAACATAAGAGAAAAAGATAGGCAGCCAAGAAAAGGAGAAAGAAAATAGGAGACAAAAATAAAGAAAAAAGCTCATAAAGACATAGAAACAGCAACAGAGAAATAAAACGAAAGTCAGAAATGCAAAGACTGGGTCAAAGATGACAAAAACAAAACAAACAAACAAAACTGGGACAGGAACAAAGGACAGTTGCCCAGGACAGAGGGAGAGAAATAGAATGGAGAATCCGACTCCATTTGTGAGAAAGAACACCAGAGAAGACGAAGACAAGGAGAAGGAGGGAAAACAGGGAGATAGATGCAGGCAGGTACCAGGAATGAGACACCCACATCAAGACACATACACAGAGAGGGGACCCCAGATCACCACACAGCAACCGGAGACACCAGCCCTAGGGACATATCGTCTGGGTGCACTGTGCTGAGACCTGAGCCAGTTTTGGTCTCTGCTTTGGCTGGCAGGGGCCCCTGTGGGTTTGCAGTAACAGGATCCCTTTATTGAATGATCTCCAACTCATTAATGACATTGGTTAACAGGGCCTCTTTGCTTTCTTGGAAACAGAAGCAGGAGCCACTTGATACTGCTTTTCTGAAAAACACGTAGATAGGTCAACAAAGTCCCTTTCTGTCTTCTAGAAGAGAACCTCAACCATCTCCTACCAACAGCGGTGGTGGTTTTATTCTTTATGATAACTTTCTACTGGCAGACTGGACATGTTTTGAATGTCTGTAGCAATCCTTTTCCCATTAGATTTTTGGATAACAGTTACCATAAAGGTAAGTCCTGAATTATGTCCTCACCAAAATATGTCTTCAATGATAGGGGGAAGATGATTTCTGAAAGAACTTGCAAGTGTTGAGACTTAAAAATAAATCCCCCCCTAAACTTTGTGCTACCCCTATGAGGCTCAAATAGTTCACAGCATTTTGTCCTTTGTTTAATGCTTTCAAACATATTTCCTATTTATTGTACTCACCCTGAATTCAGTGCCCTACAGAAAGCATACATTTTAATTTCTTCTGCAGAAGACATCGTTGACCCTATGTCTCAAGTAAGGAGACTTGAAGTTCAGATAACTTAAGCAACTTGCTTGGGGCCATGTTGTTAATACAACTGAGATCTCCCATGTATGCAACAGTTAATATTTGGCGCATATTTTGTTTGCTTGTTCCTTGGCTTATCTCATGTGCATCTTATAATAGCCTTTTTTTAAATGAATATTGTTGTATTAGGTGCTGTTGGGTTGGTGTCCCACCCATAGCAACCCTATGTACAACAGGAGAAACAGTATTGTGCTTCTCTGCTATTCATAGGGTTTTTAATGGCTGACTGTTTTGGGGGGAGTGTGTTGCCAGGTCCTTCTCCTAAGCCTACAGCACCTGGTGATCGCTGGCCATCTCCCATCCAAGTACTAACCAGATTCAACCCTGCTTAATTTCCCAGATCTGACAGGATCGGATGCCACAGGGGTATGGCTGCAGGCATGATGAACACTAGGACACCAATTTTATAGATGAAGTCTCTGAGATTCAGAGAATTGGGATACACTGCCTAAGATCCTTTGCAACTTAGTGGCAGATCAAAACCTCAGAGTACGGTTTATCTAACTCCAAAGCCTATGCCCTCAATCATGATGGTTGCCACCTCTGGTTGTTCTTACTAGAAATTTCAGATATCTCTCAAGATTTGAGATAAGAAAAAAAAAACAAGCTGCATTTATAGTCATTACCATTACTCCTCAAAGAAAGTTTTATGAGAAGAGACCTGTGTGCCCAGACTAGGTAACAATGCCTGGCTGTTTTGAAATGCTCAACAAATAGGTACCCAGTAAATGAGTCATTGAGCCCATCACCTGGTATCTGCTTGGTAGGTGGCTAATGTTTATTTAGCTTGCACTCCTTTGGTAGAGGAGCAAGGGTTTAGTTCAGTTGGTAGAGTGCTGCACTATGCTCTCTGAGGCCCTGGGTTTGATCCCCAGCACCACAAAAAGGGAGAAGGATGTGGTAGCCCACTCTTGAAACAATCAGCCATTGAAACCCTACGAAGAGCAGAGAAGACCTGACATAGTGCTGGACGTGTAGGGGAGTGTTCCCTTCTGTCATATACAGGGTGGCGCTGAATTAGACTTGACTCCACAGCACCCAACAACATTACCAAACCTTTGTGGAATCACACTGACTTGGAGCTCAGTGGTCCTCAGTGTGCCCACTTGTGTACTATTCCTTACTACTCAAGGAAAATGAAGAATCTCAAAGTTCAGCCCATCTGCCCTTAAAACGCAAATCATGTTCCTTCCTGGAACAATGGCCAAAACAGGGGTTCTTACTAAAACCCTCATTGGAGAAACATATGAGTTTAAAAAAAAAATGTCCCAGACTTTCTCATCTGTTCTTTTAGCCTGCTCAGATTTCAACATCATTTTTAAGTTTCAAATTGAAAAAAAGACTTTGATTCATATTCATCACTATAGAATGTAGGCAGAGACATAGTTCCTTTCATTAAAAAGCTTCTCTGATTAGACCCAACTTATATGACTTTAATTTGCAGGGTAAAAACAAACCTAATTCAATGACATGAGAGCTTTTGTAAATTGACATCTAAGGATTCTATGGTGAATTTTGGTTCATATTAAAGAACCTCCAGTCCATAGGTTCCAGGAACAAGGAGCATATGACGCAGCAAGCTCTTTGAGTCATGGGTATTTTCTCCCTAGTGTCTAATTCTGAGAGCAATTTCTGCTTCTGTGGGTGGATGCCAGATGCTAATTGTTCTCTATTTATAATAAAATATAAGTTCATTTAGGGATAGAGTTATTGATTAATATTTCCACAAAATGATGGTTCTTGGATGTGTTCCCTTCTAGATAAGTCTCTACAGATATGGTGCTATTGTTCTTTTGTCCAATCATTTTAGCCCCTTGGTTAATGGAAAACCAGCCAATCGCTTGATCTAGCCAGAAACTCGGGAGTTGTCCTTGATTTCCCCTCTCTCAAACACTGCCCACTGCGGCTCCTGAGCCTTTTCTATTTGTCTCCCTAAGGCACCTGGCACAATATCCTTCTCTCTCTTTTCTCACCCCTTTGACACTTCCATGTCTCTCAGGGAAAACTAACACAGTCTCCTAATGGAGAATCTCCCAAATCAAATGTTCTAATTCAAGGTCCAGAGAGAAAACGATTCTTCCAGCAATGGAGGCTCCACATATCTTAAGGGTCTGATGGGGAAATAGTAACTACCCGTTATGAAGCATTTTCTCTGTGCCAGGCCCTTTATGTAGTGCACTGCATGTATTACTTCATTTAATAATCAGAACATACTCCGCAGAAGATGTTTCCATTATCTTGATTTTAGAGACAAGAGAACTAAGCCACGGGGAGGTAGTGTGAATTCCCAAACACTTATGAATTGGCATGTGGTAGCAGCTAGGTGTAACTGGGGTGCTCATCTGATGCCACTGAGCATTCGCCTATGCTGCCTCATCAAGCACTTCAGTTAAATCAGCCTGGTCTTGAAGCCCAGCTCTGAAATGTGCTGAACCTAAGAGCCAATGTGAGCCATTTCAGTTTCCAAGCCTTGGCTTGCTCACTTATTAAGAGGACATTACAATGTTTACTTGGGGGATTAAATGAGCCAATGGTTATCAAAATCACAGTACTGGGTCATGCATGTAGCTTGGCTAATGAAAAAAAATGACAATGCTTGATCTCTTCCCTCTAAATAAAATGAGAGTCCAGCATCCCAGATAGTGAAAAGATCATTCATCAAGTATGAATATTTCACATTGTTGCATCTATGCAGAAAAGTGTTAAGGTAAAAGCCATAATCACCAAAGGAAATTGGGATTCAAAGCCACATTTTTTGACTTTACACTCTTTCCCTGCAAAATATGGCCTATCTGCATTAAAAAGGAAAAAAATAACCAACAAAACCAGTTCATGAAAAATATCTCTGTCTATCACCTCTCCAATCATCACATTTATCCTAATGCCTTTGCTCAAATTTTCCTGTCCACAGCCTACGATGTAAAGTAATGAGCCGTCTTTGCTCTAACACCACATCTAGATGTTGGGGTTTCTTAGGTGCAATTTGAAGATAGCAAACAATGATGGAATGTTCAATCCCACACTGAGCTGCCCTCTTGGATTGAAAGATGCCATGCTATGCTTAACTGTTTCCTTCCTGGTGTTTATTGGGGAAGAATTTGCCACAGGCATAGAATAGGCAACAGAAGGAAGGCTACAAAGATTAACATTTTCTCCTGCCTCAGGGAGCAGTAGGATCAGTTTACCTTTTGATGCTTTGTCTTGTGCATCAATTAACAAGGTCACTATAAACCTCCTCAGCCCAGAGCAATCAGGCAGCTGTTGTAGTAGAAAGAAAGGTGAGTATAATACCTGCTCCAGGCTTACCTGGACTGAATCCAGCTGTCCCTTCAGAGAACTGGAAATGAGTGCTGAGGGAAAAGGAGAGAGTGACTCAGATGTGTGCCCTGTTACTTTTCAGAATTTCTGGCAAGGGAGTATTATTGCAGCCCCCCCGCACACACACACCGAATGCCACCAGTAGCCAAGAGCCCTTAACCCTCTTAATTCTGACCTTCCTGGCCTTGCATCTGTTCCCCCCAAATCCCCCATCTGTTCACTCATGAGACTGTCAGTGGGTTACTATTTCCCAAAGGATGACCTTCCTGGGTACCCTTCAGGCTGAGAGGGCCATTTAGCATTTGCTCTGTGCAGGGATTCACTTGTGCTTCATTTGTTTGTCTATTAATTCATTTTTTCATTGTAAAATTCTAATCCTGTAGTGTGTTGCCTCACTAGGGAGGGAACATCATGAGAGAAGAAGCATTCATTGGAGTTCCTAACATGGAAGATCATCTGTCAGTGGTCCTAAAACTGAGAAAGAGCCTGGATGTTTCAATCATTTCAGGCATCTTAGGAATAGGTTATCAAGTCAACTAATATGATACTCATCCTTTTCTCATGAGATTGGCAGACCCACGAAAAAGGGGGATCCTTGTGTGTCATGGGTACTGTCCTAGGTGCTGGGGACACAATGATGGATCCATGTGTCCCCCCTTGTGTAGCTCATAGTACAGTACATGCTATTCTATGAGCAATGTGTGCACCAAGTTGTCTATCAGGAGGAAGAAGAGCCTGTGTCCTTAAACATACTCAACACACATCTGGCACTTGATCTTCCTATATGCTGTCCGTTTTTCAACATGAGTGAAAAGTTAAAGGAGGCCCCAGAATTTGAGGGATGAGATGATGGGAATCAGCAAAGACATAGGTGGGAGGAACTGATGGCAGTGGCCAACCACACATGCATCTTCCCAGAGCAGTTGGCTATTTCTCTTGATGTGAGAGTGGCAAGATTACAATAGAGGGTACCTTGGGGGGGAACTGTGGTTTGAATATGATATGTCCTCTGATGGCTCATGTGTTGAACACTGGTCCCAAACTAGTGGTGCTATTTTGGGAGGTTCTAGGAAATTTAGGAGGTGGGACCTATGTTATAGATTGTATATGAAATGTCCCCCACACTTTTATGTTTTAGGTACTTGGTCCCCAGCTGGTGGCACTAATTTTGGAGGTTGTGAAAACCTTTGGAGGTTGGACTTAGCTGTAAAAAGTAGGTCACTGGGGAGAGTCCTTGAGGATATATTATCCCTGGTAACTTCCTACCTTCCTCTCTCCTTCCTGGTGGGCAATTTAGTCAACAAGTCTCCTCCCCTACACACTCCTGCTGCCATGATGTTGTCCCATGGTAGCTCTTGTCTGGGTCAGTTTTAAGCCCCAACTTCCTCCAGATTAACCACTCCCACAATAGTAAAAATAATGGTTAGCATTTATAATTAATATATGCCAATCATTCTAAAGCTTTAAAAATAGTGTCTTGTTAAATTCTCAAAAATGATCCTACGAGGTAGATATGCACTATTATTATTGTTTCTGTTTTACAGGTTTGCAAATGAAAGTTACAGATGGGTACACTGATTTGTCCAAAGCCATAAATCCAGCTCCTCACAATTTCTGAGGCTTCCTCTGAGAAAATTTTGTTCTCCAGCCTGTCTCTGTGTTATCCGAGGACCTAACTTGTCCTGCCTCAATCAACCCAGCATGAGGTCTCTGCCTTCAGAAAAGGGTGAGGAGCCCTGGTAAGCTACATGGCATAAATCTCAACCTTATAACCCAAGAGCCTCCACTCCAAAGCCATAACTCTACATCCATCAGGCAGAGGCCTGGGAGTATTATTAAAGGAAGCACTGGGGATAATTCCCTCTGGGAAAGAGCTTTTTGCTCTGTGATTCATTAAAGCCTCCCCCTCTCCAGGCTGCCTCTTGCTGAGGTGCCAGAGGTTCATTTTCACAGCAGTGAAGGAACATTTCTTTGTCCTTCAACAACAGGGGTTCCAGTGAGGACTTGTGATTTCCATTTTCCCCTCTAAGAGGAAGGCCCAGAAGCAAAATTCTCATTAAATATTTATTGCCTTCTCCCTACCTCTTCTCTCAGTGTGTTAGGCTCCAACAAACCTCCTTAATCACAGGGCAATCAAACCCTTAAGAGTTGTAAGTGCTGGCTGAGAAGGAGGATACCAGACATATCTAGGGGAAGGATGGAAGACAAGGGCTTCCTCTGGAACAGGAGAGAATCACACAGGGACAAATGACCATGAATGAGGCTTCAAATTGAGAAAATGGCAAATTTTGGCAAATGGAATGTCCTTACTGTTCACCAACACCATGTTAACATGCATGCTATCTTCCTTGCCTTCTTAAATCAGTCTAATAGGCCAGTTACAGTTGAGTTTTAAGTCTAGTTCTGCTTGATGATCCCTTCTGTCAAGGAATTACCCAGGTTCTAGTGATTGGCTTTCCCAGACAGCCCTACACTATATCACTTGCCTAAGAGCATCTGCCCATCTTAGGTTCTGGAAGCCCATACAGCTACATGGTGGTGATGGCAGTAACAACATTCACAGCCCACAGGAAGGTGCTGAAAGCTGCTCCCTGATGGCATGGAATTGATGTGCCCCTTGTTTCCACCTTACACACTGAAAAGCTTGACCTTTGAGTTTTAGACTTTATTTTAGCCTCTTCTGAGTGTTTTATTGTTGTTGTATGCCATCGAGTTGGATCCAACTCATAACCTACCCTATGTACAACATAATGAAACACTACCCAACTCTATGCCATGTACATGATCTTTTCATGTTTGAGCCCATTGTTGCAGTGGCTGCCTTTCTTCCCATTTTGAGTCATACAACAATCACCAAAAGAAGGTCCTAAAGGCTTTTCTCTATTCCTGTCATTAAGGTCAATTCTCCTTTGAGGCATCAACACTTCCCCAGTCACATTTTGAATATTTTCCAGCATGGGTGGCTCATTTTTCTGGCACTACATTTGATAGTGTTTCTCTGCTGTTCATAGGGTTTTCAATGGCTAATTGTTTTGGGAGTGGCTTCTTGGTCCTTCTACCTACTCTGCCTTAGTCTGGAAGCTGAGCTGAAGCCTATCCACCATGGGTGGCCCTGCTGCTATCAGAAATACTGGTGGCATAGTTTTCAGCATCACAGCAACATGCAAGTCCCCAGAGCAGGATAATCTGACAGACATGCGGGACCCTGGGTATAATGATGTGTGTATAGCTGAGTATTTGGCTCATTTGATTGGCCTGTGTGTTCACCATCAGACTTAAGCCCAAAGTTCTCCTTTTCTTAAACATTTGCAGAGAGACTCTCTCTGCCTGTGGAACCCTCAGAGAGTCACTCATAGGCTAAATCTATAGGAATACAGGGAAGGAGTCCAGTTCCAGTGTCGGGGTCAAGGCAACAGTGGGTTTTGCTGTGGGGGCTGGAGATCTGGAGCCATATCCTCAATGTTGAAGGGGCAGCAAGGAGACCTGAAAGCAAGAATAGCTCTCTTGAGTGAAACCCTCACCATCCCTTCTTCTTCCCCAGCAGCAATGCAATCCTGGTCCCCAGAGTCTTGTCCCTAACAGCGCCCTTCCAGAATGTGTTGATCCTCTTTTCTTGCTGACAATTCCATTCCTCAATGCACAGGACATACTGTGCCCAATAATTCTGGGATGAGAAGGATAAGACCAACACCTTCAGAATTGCATTTTCATTTAGGGTAGTGGAGTTGGGTGTTCTTTTCAACACTAATGATCTGTTTTCTACCTGAACAAAAACCTATCAGAGTATTCATTGTGGGTGGAGAAATGGAAACTCCAAGAAGACAGTGTTCTCACCCTTTAAAGCAGCCAGTCAACCCTTTCCTGGAAGTAGATTTAAACCTTTGGGATCCCAGTAAAAAGTTTTAAAAATCATCCTATATTGTGTTTCTCTCCCACATCTTATCAACATTCCTGGAAAGAGTGTCTGGTGGGAGCTGTTTACAGTTCTGAAGGCCACACTCACACCACTAGCCAGATGGGGGTGGAAGGGGATCCAAGGAAAAAAGAGGTTCAGGTATCCCCTACCCACCCCTCTGAAATCCAGGGATACTAGAGCCCCAGAGATTTGGGAATCAGATCCCTGGAAGTGCATTGCTAGGCAAAGCGACTTTAGTATTAAACAAACAGAATTTGCAAGTTCAAATTATCACCTGCAACTCTTTTCATTATGTTTATGTGTCTTGAACCAATCTCAAGCATAGCTAGGCAAATAAAGGAAAACCTGTAGCCACAGCATTTGTGATATATGACTAGAATTTGTAATCCTGCAGTTTAAGGCAATAGTAAAAGAGAATGGAAATTTTAATCAGGAACAAGCAGCAGAGAATATCCCAAAAGGACCTCTTTCATGTGGGTGAGCTCTAGCAGAAAGGACCTACCATAGACCAGTCTGATGAATCACAACAGGATAGCTGTGTAGGTGGCCAAAGTTGACCCCTAGAGGTTGAGTAGTGGGAATCTTGATAGGCTGCCTGGGGCTGACATTTTCTAAATGGTACCCTCACTCACTTGTTGTTGTTTTTCGGTGCCGTCGAGTCGGTACCCGACTCATAGCGACCCTCTGTACAACAGGGGAAACACTATTGTCAGTGCTTCTCTGCTGTTCATAGGGTTTTCAATGGCAGATTGATTTTTGGGAGGGGGTTGCCAGGTCCTTCTCCCAAGCCTACAGCTTCTGGTGTTCCCAGGTGGTCTCCCATCCAGGTACTAACCAGGCCCGACCCTGCTTAGCTTCGGAGATCTGACGGGATCGGATGCCACAGGGCTACCGCTGCAGGCCTCACTCACTTAGTAATACAGAATTGAGAATGTTTATAATCTTTAACAGCTAAATCATATTTCAAACAGTTGGGTCCTTTGAATAACCCAAGGTGTAGCTGCTACTTCACAACCCAGAGGAAATCCTCTCTACCAGATTCACAAAAGGGAAATTAAGAAATGGTGACCACCTCCCTGGAAAGATTGTTTAGAGAAAAGACAACAGCACCCAGATCTGCAACTGACTCACTGTGTGCTGTCATGGAAGTTGCTTCACTAGTTTGGAATCCTCATTTCCAGTTCTGAAAAATGAGGAAAATATAAGAGTTGAGCTCTCCCAGTCCTTCCAATTCTAAACGTCTGTTAGTTCATGATGGTATAGGTTATACTCTATTGAAAAATACAGTCAAGTTTTCTGTCCTTGAAAGATCTTCCAAAAAGGCAGTCTGAGTTATATAACTAATGAAGATTTCTACATTCCACTGAAAATTAAAACCCTCACAGTCAGCACTAAGTAATGGCACTAAAACCTAAGAAGCTCTTGAGACTTGACTCATGAGCTGAAAACTGTTCCAAAAGAGCCATGTTGAGACATGAAATTCTCTAGGAGCTGTCCATTCATAACCAAACCAACTGCCTACAAATGCCCAGCTCTTTCCAAAGACATAAGAAAACTGTGGCATTTCTCTCAAGAATTTTTTAGTCCAAGACATAGGGCTCAAAAGCTGTCACTTTGGATTGAGCTCTGAACAGTGGGAACAATTTTTTTTAAACTTTCTCATTCTTTAAAACATTGAAAAATTTAAAATACGGTATTTCTGATATTTTAATGTGTTTATTTATTTTCTAGTTGCACAAGGTCTTTGAGAGAGACCAGTCTGCATTGCAGAGAAGACAGAAATAATTAGAAGATACTTCTTATACAATTAACAATCTGCCTTTAAAATGCATTGGATAAGAGTATTATTCTAGGTGGACACCATGACACATACCTGTATTCCTAGTGACTCAGGAGGCTGAGGCAAGAGGATCACAGAATCAAGGTCAGAGGCAGACTGTACAACGTAGTGAGATTTTTATCTGAAAATAAAAAATAAAGAAGGGGTTGGAGGTGCAGCTCACTGGTAGAGCACTTGCCTAGCGTGCTTGAGGCCCTGGGTTCAACCACTCATTATTGAACAGAAAGAAATGAAAAAGAAAGAAAGAAAGGAAGAAAGAGAGAGAGAGAGAGGGAGGAAGGAAGAAAGAAAGTGAAAGAAAGAAAGGAGGGAGGGAGGGAGGAAAAGTAAAATGAAAAAGGCATTATTTTGTAAGGGACTCTCTGCATCCTGCATTCTGCCTCTAAATTGACTTTGATCAGATTAGTGTCTCTCTCTGAGCCTAACTATCCCCAAATGTAAAACAAGGAGGTTGAAATTGAGTGTGTCCTAACTTTATTTCCTTCATGTAGCTGAGGTTACTTGGGGCTCTTTTGATTGACAGAAATCCCAAAGCAAACTGCCTTAAGTGGAACACAAATTCATCAACTCAATGAACTGAGAAGTCCAGGTGTAGATCTGTAGAATATAGATTTAGGCCTAGCTGGTCCTGGGATCAAAAATGATATCATCAGAGCCTACCATCTCTCTTCCATCTGTCAGCCCCTCCTTAAGTTGTAAAGGTTCTATTTGGAATGCAATAGGATGGCCAGATAAGTATGTGAGGTTCAGAGCTTCCACCTAAGAAACAAAGCTTCTGTCCCCTGACAGATGAACAATTACTCTGAGCATGAATATCACGTCTACTGCAATAGTGCCCTGGCATCTGATCCCATCTGGTCTCTTAAGCTAAGCAGGGACTGTCCTAGTTATTCCTTGGATGGGAGATCGCCTGGGAATACCAGATGCTGTAGGCTTAGAAGAAAGATCTGGTAGGCCACTTCCAAAACAATCAGCCCCTGAAAACCCTATGGATATCAGAGAAGCACTGACAGTAGTGCTGGGCACGGCACAGTGTCTAGAATTGTTTTGTGGTGCGTTGGGTCATTATGAGTTGGATCCAACTTGAGGGCACCTCAAAACAACAACATGGATATCACTGGTCTGAACTATGTCACATTTCCACTCTGATCCAGTCATTGGATCTAGGAAAAGGAAAACCATCATTAGCCTTTGGCCAGTGTCTCCCTTGGAGGAGGTTTCTGCTTCATTTGAACCAATGGGTTGAGTGTGTGAAATGACCATTCTGCAAAGAAAATTCTGAGCACTCTAGTAGCAGAAAAGTGGAGAATCACAGATGACAGAAACAGTACAGGTCTATCCACTGACATTCCCAAGAATCTAAAGAAAGTCTATGTGTTTTTCTTGAAAATAAACATATGTACAAACACAAAAACAAAGCTTACATAAGGAATCAAAGGATTCAAAGACTTTATGAAAGTTGGTACTGATACCAGTTGCTGTCCTAAACTGTTCTCTATCTTTGAGGAATTATTCTCAAATGATGCTCACATGCTGAGCATTCACTTGCTGGAAAAGGCAAATGCTAATCCTCTGTTTGGGCCAAGGCAGGTGAGGGACCCCTCTGTCTACATTATTACATATTTCAAAGGCATTTACTCCTATTCTTGCAGGTATACATAGACATAGCTCCAGCCCTCTTGCAAGACAGTTTTACAACATGTATCAGGAGGGTTAAACCGCCCATGCCCTTTGACTCAGAAAATCCACATCTGGAAATCTAGCCTAAGGAAATCACCAGAAATACAAAACAGCTTTATGTACCCATTGTTCATTGTCTCATTCATATAATAAAAATGAAAGTGTGAAGGACCGTCAATGGCCAGTGGTTAGGCAAATTGTGGAGACATTTTCTGAGCTGTCATTACCAATTACCAGGCATTCCATTTAAAGAACTGGACATAACACAGAAAATATTAGTACTCCAATGTTGAGATACAGTAATCAAGATATATGGTTAAGTAAAAAAACTATGCAATATTGTCTGGGAGTAGGATTGTACAACATGGTGAATTATACAGTGCTTCCAAAATGTTTATCAAAAGGAATGGAATTAAGCTGTCCTTGAGCTCAGGTAGTAAGTTTATACTTTTTTCTCATCTCAATTTTCCAATTTTTTTCTGAGCATAATTTATTTTATAATGAAAAGCTGCTGAAATTAACAAATAAGTGCTAAACGAATGCATAAGCTAATATATAAACCAAGGTTCATGGATTCTAGAGGTGGCAGGGGAAGGTGGCAGTGTAAATGAGATTATAAGTAACACTGATAGAATTTCCATATGTGCTGCTAATTAAATAAAAGTACTGCATTAATGTCGAATGTCATTTTTTTTTTTGAGACAGAGTAAGAGTGTGTTACAAGACATCATGGTACAATATAAGGTGAAGAAAGTTTTTCATCAAGTTGTTCTTTGTTGAGTGAAAGCAAAGATATATCACCCTTGATACTCCCAGAACACTAACCACATATAAAATAAATGAATTAAATGCTCCCTTGTGATACTAGCTAATGGCTGGGTTGATGTAGCTACCATGGAGTTTAATGAAATCAAGGGGATTTGTGATTTGTGCCTCTGATGAAGGAGCTCTGTTCGTTGAGGCTCCTGATCTCAGAATGGCGTTCCTGGAGAAGATGCTTTGGCAGACATTGCTGTGGAATGAGAGGAGCCAAAACCCAAGAAGATGAGTTAACATTTAATATTTTATCCAGCAAGTCACACAGCACCTCGGGGGGGGGGGGAGGGCTGGTCATGCATGCTTTTCTCTGTGTAATATTTAATTTAGCACATGAGAGTGTATTCAGGATGAGTCTGATGTGCTCAGAAGCCTGAACCTCATCATTAACACTTCCTGCCAGGGTGAACCGCTAGCCATTTGCTGGAACTGAGGGGTTCCCCTGGAGGTGACACTTTCATTTTTGAAACTGGGGATATCAAGCAGCCACCCTCCCTGTCAAATCTGTCACCTGATGCTTCCACCTTCATGTATATACATCTTTCCTATGGGTGCACGTACCCCATCTGCACCCCAACCATCTTAGGCTGCCATCCCTCTTCTGCTCCATTTAGCAGGGCATTTCTCCCTCACCCTGTGATCTGTTCTAATGGTGTCACCACAGTGCTGATTTGGGAAAGCATGTCCAATCATACCAAACCTCTGCTTCAAGTCCCTGAAACTTCATGCTGCTTGTTGGAAAAAAGACCCACGTCAGTGACATGGCCTAGGAGGCCCTGTGGCCATGACCTTGCCTGCCTTTTGTCTCCTCTCCTAACACCATTCTCTCTCAAGTCATTCCCCACAGCTTCCTGGCCTCCTCTCAAATGTGTCCTATGATTATTAATTTTATGTGTGAGTTGGGCTAAACAATTGTACACAAATATTTTATCAAATACCAGCCTTTATCTTGCTACAAAAGTCTGTTTTAGATGAGATTAACTTTTAAATCAGATCTTTGTATGAAGCAATCTGCAGACTACCCTCCCTGATGTAGTAGGCCTCATTTAATCAGTTGAAGGTGTCAAGGAAAAAAAGAAAAGAAAAGAAAAGAAAAGAAAGGAAAAGAAAAGAAAGGAAAAGAAAAGAAAAGAAGAAAAATAAGAAAAGAAACCACATTCTGTGAAGAAAAAAGAATTTGGTTCCAGACTGCCTTTGAACTTGAGCCAGCCTACCCAATAGATTTTAGATTTTCCAACCTCTCCAATCACACTAGTGAATACTTTAAAATATATACCCTTTACATAGCCAATTGGTAGTATATCTCTAGAGAATCCTGATTAATATATGCCCATACTCCAGGAAGAGGTCTTTCTAATTTGTTAGTTACTTCTGCACTCCTTGATTAACTCAAATCTCCATACTACTGTCTGTCAAATTACCTTCACTTACCAGGCATAGAAACAAAACATACATTTATACAATTGCTGAAAAATGCCTACCTCTCTACCAGAAGTTTTTTTAAGACTCTTCTTACAGATGCTCATTAAGTATTTACCATTTGAATTAATGAACACTGAATGAGCTATGATATGTGTCTTAGGGAAACAAATACCGGAAATACTAATCTGTTCCACCCACATTATTTTATGGGTAGAGAAACTGAGGTTCATAAACTCAAGATTGTACTGTGACCATATCAAATGGTTTTGCAGTTATATCCAATTACTACTTTGTGTTTTGAATTATTTTTAAGATACACATTGTTTTGGATAATCAGTAGATGTCAATCTTAAATGCTAAGCAATGTGAAAAATATAATTATCCAAACTTATCCAGAACCACTATCTTCATTCTTTCTTGCAGTGAGAAAAAAAAATATGTTAGAGCATGGTCTACAAAGGAAAAGGGAAAGGAAGGCTGGCTGGTAATTTTTTGTACACTAAATCATTGGAATATATTGTTGTTAGGTGCTGTTGAGTCAGTGTCTGAATCATAGCAACCCTATGTACAACAGACAATACACTACTGTCAGGGCTTCCTTGCTGTTCATAGTGTTTTCAATGGCTGATTGTTTTGGGGGAGTGGGTTCCCAGGTGCTTCTCCCAAGCCTACAGCACCTGGTGTTCCTGAGTGTTCTTCCATCCAAGTATTAAGCAGGTTTGACTCTGCTTAGCTTCACAGATCTGACGGGATGGGATGCCACAGTGGTACAGCCGTTGGCCTTAGAATATATATGAGCTTAAAAATCTATGTAAATGTCCCTTTGTTTGTGTTTCAAAAATGAATCCAGAAGTCTATTGTCCACCTACCCATTACATGTACTCATTCATATAGATGGGAATTAAATAATTATAAGCTATTTACTTGATGGCAGACTGTGTACTAAACACCATGGGATGGGAAAGATAGAAACAAATTAGGCCTGTACCTTCCAGTTGCTTCTTTTTGATGTTTGATTTGGTTTGGTTTTTATGAGAGAGGGTCTTACTATATAGCGCAGGCTGGCCTTAAACTTGCAATCTTCTTGACTCAGCTTTCTGAGTGCTGGGATTACAGATGTGTACCCACACTCAACTTCAAATTGCTTATAATCTTTTCAAAGTGGTAATCAGTTGCTAAGGTGACGTAGAAGAGCACATTCCAATCAGGATTCCAAGTGGTGTACGCAAGAGTGAATCTACTTCCTACAGGATGTTTTGGAAACGTGTGATGCAAGTGAGAGTGCAGACTGAGACCATGGAGAGCAGGTGGGATTTGGAAAGGCAGATCTCCAGGAGCGGCCATGTAACATTGACATGCCAGCAAAAATAAAAGCCTGAAGGCCAGAAAAAATAGTCCTGAGTTTGAGTAGGCATTGTTTGCAGCCTAGAGCACAAGTGGAATCTTTGCCTCTACTAATTTGCTCACTTATCAATCCATTCATTTATTCATTCATCTACTAAATCATTCAACAAGTATTTATTGAGTGCTCCCTTGGTACCAAGCTGAGGTTTAGCTCAGTTGGTAGAGTTCTTGCTCTGCATGCTCCAATGCCCTGGGTTTGATCCCAGCATCACAAAAATGGGAGAAGGACCTGGCAACCTACTGCCTGAAACCATCAGCCATCATAAACTCTATGAACACCAAAGAAGGACTGACACAGTGTCAGAGAGTGTTTCAGGTGTACATAGGATCTCTATGAATCGGACCGGACTCAATGGCAATTAACAACAGCCCTTGGTACCAATCAGTGAATTAGGTCCTAATTAAAGACAGAAGAAATCACAAACTTTATGACGCTTGCTTCTGGAAGTTTATAATTTAGTGGGTGACCTGGGCTTTAATTACAAAGGTTCTGTCCTGGTTGTACAATTACAGGCTTAGGCGAGGGCTGTGACAGAAGGAAGCAAGCTCTGTGATGATAGAGAACAAGGGGGCCTGACTTGGAGACCTTTATAGGGGAAGAGACTCTAAGATCGGAGGCACCAGGGTTAAATGATGCAAAGATGGATGAACATGGTGCACCTGACTCATGCCATGATATTTTCTGTTGCATCATATGTTGTCAAAGTTGGACATTGAATAAGGGAGACAGAAGAATTGACGCTTTTGAATTATGTTGCTGGAGAAGAATATTGAATATACCATGGATGGCCTAAAAAGCAAACAGAATTATCCTAGAGATGCAACCAGAGTGCTCCTCGGAAGTTAGGCTGTCTAGACTGTGTCTTATGTATTTTGGATATGTTGTCAGAAGAGACCAATCCCTGGAGGAGGACATGATGTTTGGAAGAGTACTGGGTCACTGAAGAGAAGAGAGACCTTCAACTAGATGGATTGGGACATTAACTATAACAATGTTGTTGTTGTTGTTGTTGTTGTTGTTAGGTGCCACTGAGTCAGTGTCTGACTCATAGCGACCCTACATACCACAGACAAAACACTATTGTTAGTGCTTCTCTGCTATTCATAGGGTTTTCAATGGCTGACTGTTTGGGGGGAGTAGGTTGCCAGGCCCTTCTCCAAAGCCTACAGTACCTGGTGGTCCCAGGTGGTCTCTCTTCCAAGTCCTAACCAGGCCCAACCCTGCTTAGCTTCTGACATCTGACAGGATCGGATGCAACAGTGCTATAGCTGCAGGCACCAATCTCCTAGGTAATTCAAAATCCAGTCAAGCTGACAATGATGATTAACCATCACAGTGGTAGAAGGAAATGTCTCTAGTAGCACAATGCTAAAACACAGCCCTGAGTATTCTGGGGCCTATAAGTTCAGTCTCTCTGGGGCTGGCCCATAAGAGGTGTCAGGGGAGCAAAATGAAAAAGTGAATGATTCAGGTACCAAATCTAGAAAAAGACACAGGCCCCTCTTACACAGGAATATCCAGCTTTACAAAGACAAGACTCAGCCACAGCTTGGGAGCTCTTTGGAAGGGGACACACACTTTTTCCCCTGGGATCTCTGCCCGCTCTCCCACACTCTGAATTCCAGTGATGACTCTGGTCTATGTCTACTGTCCGGTCTGGGCATAGCCTTCATGGGAAGAAATTTTCCCAGCTGCTTATCACAGCAATGCTGTGAATGTCTCCAGTGGGGTGGGTCTTGCCCTTAGATTAGTTATCTCTGCTTCCTTTCTCAGTGTTGTTTCAGTTGGCAGGAGGTGATTCTCATAGCTGGGAGAAGAGGATGGGAGTCACCCTGAGCACCAGCCAACTCTCTTCTCTCTTCACCAAGACTCCATGGACAAACATTAGCCTGTGATAAGCCAAGACTGAAGACTTGTGCTTTCTTTTTCATTATCCTGATGTTGAGGACAAATCAAAAAGCAGTCGACCAGAGTAGACGAAGAAAGCCACAAAGAGTAATTCCTCATTATGACTTTCAGATACACTTGGGTTCACATCCCGCCTCTGCCACTTTGTGGCTCTGTGTCTTTACAAAGTAATAACCTTCTTTGTCCTTTAGTTCCCGTATCCGTAAAATAAAGGCTCTAATACCTACTTTCTAAGATTATTTCAGGGGTTCAATGGAACAAGCTCTTAAAGTACCTCAGGAAGTATCTGACACAAGGTAAGCACTTCACACATATTAATAACATTATTATTATCCCAAAATAAAATATATCAAGTTGACATCACACAAGTGAAACAGGAACAGACCTGATTCCTGCCTTGGCTACCAAAGAAAAATCACAGTGGGATGGTGAACAAGGTATTGGATCTTCTCTGGTTTCAGTTTCCCCCTATGAAACATGAGAGGGTAGATAAGGGTATTTAGTCATAGAATACTCAAGAAAACATAGGTTATCAGAATATTACTTCTGATATCCAAACTCTCATCAGAACATATCTAAGACTGAGGCCCACATATCCAATCACCCTTTGTTCGAATTACCCTGTGATTGTTCTATGCAAAAGATGGTTTTGATAAGCTCTATTACATACCTGGAGAATTTCAGAGTAGATAGTACTTTTTTTTTTTTTTTTTTTTTTTTTGCCATACTGGGGATTGAACCCAAGATGTTGCGCTTGCATGCTTTGCAAGCGCTGGACCACTGAGCTGCTCTTTTTTTTTTTTTTTTTACTTTTTGAGACAAAATTTCTCTAAGTTATGCAGACTGCCTCTGGTCTTGAACTTGTGATCCTCCTGCCTCCACCTCCTGAGCCACTGGGATTACAAGCCTGAGCCACTACACCAGGCTATATCCTTTTTTGAACCTAAGAGTTTTCAAACCTTCACACTGGCAACTTTTCTCTCAATGTGAAAGAGCACATACATGTGGTTTTGCACTTGCAAGTCCCTGATTACATAGCACCATCAGGGATTCCTTTGGGCATCTTAAGGGCAGGAGAATATTCAGTAATGTCCCTGTCTTTTCAGCCCCATCACTAGCATGACCCATGCTAAGTTATATGCACACATTTGTTGGCTGAATAAATAAAAGAACTACTGAATGAGTCATTGAATAAACATACAACTCTAATTGCTCCGAAGGTTTGTGTGGGTTTGAAGAGTTTGAAGCTAAAAAATTTAGGGCACCATAGGACCAGAGACAAAAGGTATTTAAAGTTCACTCCCTTTACAATGCTGGGAATCTTTTCACAATATTCTAACAATGCATTGTCTTCATCTAGAAATGGAAAGCCCAGTGCCTACCAAAGCTATGCACTCCATCTTTGGACTACAGTGACTGTGAGGAGGCTTTCCTTCTGTAATTGAGCCTGAATATGTCTTCTGCTGCAATTAGAAGAGGCACTGGGCATAGAGATAGATCATGTAGAGAGCTGAATACAGAAAAATCTCTCTATTATCTAGGGGCCATATAGACAAAACCACCATGCTTGCTTGTGTGAGTATGTGCATGCATGTTTACATATAGGAGAAGATGGTTCTCTGGTGGAGTCAGCAAGGTGGAAGGGACTGCTTTTGGTTTTGTGATGACATATAGAGTTGGCCAGACATAGGGTATCAATCCATGCCAATCACATTTATAGGGTTTTAATACATAAACTCAAGTATAATTTAACCATTTCAACTATAAAACCTTTCTCTAAAAAAAGAACATGCCATGCATCTATCTGCTCCTCTAGTTATTTTGGACTTCAAACTGAGCTTCAGAAGTTAACAGTAATACTTAGGCTCTTGGGGGAGGTGCATGAAATAATCATCTATCACATCAGGGGATACTTCTCAGAGAATGAAACAAGGTAAGTCCTCCAAGTCAGTTTGTTGTTGTTGTTGTTGTTGTTGTTGTTAGGTGCCGTCGAGTCATGTCCGTCTCATAGCGACCCTTATAGGGTTTTCAACGGCTGATTGTTTCGGGATTGCCTTGGGAATGGATTGCCAGGTCCTTCTCCCATTTTTGCGGTGCTGGGAATTGAACTTAGGACCTCAGAGGCTGCAGTGCAACACTCTACCAACTGAGCTAAATCCCAGCCCTCCAAGTCAGTTTAACTTCCGCAAAAGAGACCCACTACATAACCTACCTTTAACTTCTCTTTCCTACTTTTGGTGCAGATCACATTCTGTCTGTTTCTAGACATGAGAAGTTGGTATGTTCAGTACAACACAGAATAAACCATGTCAATTTTTCCTGACCTTTTTTAATGTCAGTGATTGAATTAGACATCTATTTCCAGTGATGGATCATCCTATATCTTGCATTCACATTTGAGAGATGTCAATTCACTTATGTCATTCTTAGATACACCCTGGGCATCTTGGCAAATATATACCTTCCCACCTTCCCTTAGTCTCCCATTTCCTGACTTTTCCTTGGGTTGGGCATGTTAACACACAGATGATATCATTAATTGATTGAGGTTCTTATAAAGGTTACAAAGAGAGGGGCAAGAAATATAAGTTGGTTCACTCAAAAATGCTTCCAGTTCCTTTCTCCATTATTAATTTCATCTGTTATACATATTATTCCCAGCTTCCTTTTGAACTAGGGATGGCCTCGTAACAATGTTCTGAACAATAAGTTGTAAGTGAAATCTGTTCCCATTCCTCCTCCTTCCCCTTTAAATTGTATATATTGGTATGGGGCTGAAGCCATTAGTAAATCATGTCTACAGAATTTGGATCACTTAGGGCTTTGTAGGACCCTTCCTCCTGGCCTTAGGATTTTCCATACTTCTCAGAGGCAACTCGGCTTTTGTCTCCTGAAAGTCTGAGCTTCTGTCTCTCTAGCTACTGGAGTGATAGCTTGTAGGACCTGATCCCATGGCTGTGAGAATAGCTTGGCCAGGGATTCTTTTGCTTGATTAGTGGTAGAAGAGGCAGATGTGCAAAATCACAGGTCAGGAAATGTAACAACTGCAAACTTGATCAAAGCCAAGTGCAAAGAGGCAATAGATAATTTAATTCCAACAAGAATAGTCCCACCAAAGAGGAGAAAACCTTTTAATCCTGAAGGTATGCAACTTTTAGGGTCACTGACAAAGGCAGAGCAAACTGGGCTTTATGGCACATGCCTGTAATCACAATGACACAGGAGACTGAGGCAGGAGGATCACGAGTTCAAGACCAAAGGCAATCTATGTAGTTTAGTGAGAACATGTTGCAAAATAAAAAATAAAAAGGGGTGCTGAGGGCGCAGCTCATTGGTAGAGCACTTGTCTAGCATGTGTGAGGCCTTTTTCAATCCTCTAGTATTGCAAAAATAATAAATAAATAAACAACCACCACAACAAAACAAAAACAAAGGCAGAGCATTTTTAAGGGTAGTCCTTGGAGAGAGGTCAATTTCCATTTGAATTTTCATTCCAACACTTCCTAGCTAGATTAACCTGGGTTGATTACTTAATCTAAGACTCGGTTTCCCTGTATGTTCAATAAGATTCATAGAAAAAATGTAATTCTTAAGGTTTTATTAAATAAAAGAATACATGTAAAGCACCTGACAATGTTTCTGGAATCTAGCAAGTGCTCAATAAAATGATAGGCATTGTTATGACTGTTGAGCTACTAATTGTTAAGAATTAATTGTTATGACTAGTGAACTACTACTTGTTAATTATTAATTGAGCTATTCATTAACTAAACTATTAATTGTTAAATGATGAGTATTGCTATGACCATTGAGCTATTAATTGTTAATTGTTAATGGAGCTATTAATGGTTAAGGATTAATGTTTACTATGCTTTAATTATTTAGTAAAGGAAGGTGAAATTTTGTATCTAATATTTAATAAGTAATGGCTGCAGGGCCCATTAAGGTTACAGGTAGAAAATTTGTTTTTTCATCATTAGTTTATTGACCCAAATGCACAATGGATAACTTTTCGTCATTGTAAGCTTCTGGGGAAAGAATGACATGGACTGAGTTCCTTTTCACTTCAGGTCTAGAATTCACAGCTATGTCTATGTGGTCAGAGAAAAGGCCCAGGTCCTGGGTAGAGCAGGAGAGGGGCATGTTCGTGAAATGGAGTGGCCAAGTCTCTCATTCCCATAGCTGCTGTCTTAGTTCCTGGCCCCACTGAACCTCCATGAAGGTTCTTTCTTTCCTTTTCCCAGAGACAGCTAGAGCTGAAATAATCCTTAGGAATCACATAATTACACTTCCACTTATCCCAGATTTGTAAACCTACACCCAGAGAAAAGACATCATGACCAGAAGTTATACATCCAGTTACTCAAATTATTGTTTTCTATTTATTATTTCCTACTTATTTTTTTTCCGCTTCCTGTTTAGTGCTTTACTACTGATATCACTAACTATCTGTTATCAAATGAAAATAAAGCTATTCAATTTGGGAGATGATTAGTCCTGACACACAATCTTCCCATTGAAACAACCAGAGTGGTAGAATGAACTAGAGTCTACACCAAAAATGATTCCTGCATATGCTTGGGAAAGATGCTAGAATTCCTCCTGTGGTTCCTTTTTACCAGAGGCAAAGAGCTGCTTTTGCATGAAGAGAAAACTTATGGAAACCATAAATAGGACCTGGCTGTACTTTAAGGCCAGAGATGTCAACAACAATACATTCTCAAAGCATCCAACATTAAGAAGAGGTATCACAGTAAGAATGCAGGTTTTACAGTCAGAATGACCAGGGCTTGGATACTTTCCTGGCTGCATGAACTTGAACATGTTATCTGACCTCCCTGAGCCTCACTTTCCTCATTTGAGAAATGATTGTGTAATTCTAGTTGCCTTCTAAGTTAATTTTTTGCTTATAGAATACAATGTTAGTTTTTTAAGGAATTCTTTTTTCTTTTCTGAACGAGCCATGCCTTGGTGATTTTAAAGGGCAGCCGTCCCAATGGAAAGGGATGGGATCTGGCTCCAACTGCCTACCCCTCCTGGCCACAGCCTTCTGGGTGGATCCTGGCTCAGTCTGGAGGGGAAGAGGTGTGTCTGAGGTCTGGTTTCTGTCTTTCTATCCAGTTGCTCTTGTAGAAAATTCAGTTCTTATTTTTGGCATTCCTTAGGGAAGTGTGGAAAAACTCAAAGGGTGGGGAAAACTCAAGTTTGTTTAATCAGTGGTTTCTGAGGCAATGCATGCACACATTCCATTTTCAGTATCAGTGTCTTCCTTCAAATTGTTCACTGCATGACTATGTTGTTTTCTTCTGTCTCTGGTTCATTTAGAAATCTTCCTGTTTCTTCTCAATTATATGGTAAAAGGTCCTATCATCTCTTTATGAAGCATGAGAGGCTCACAGAGATCTACACTCCTACATTGGTTGCCCTAGATGAGGCAACCAAGATATGGAGACCAGCTTGTCTTAAAACTCAGTGGCAGAGGCAACATGTGACCAGTGGGAGTCCAACCGAGGGCTGTTTCCTCCATGCCCAGGTGAAGAGATGTGTATTCTGGATATAGCTACTGTGTTGCACTAGGCTTCCTGGGATGGGACTTGTTGTTGTTGTTTGTGTTGTTAGGTGCCGTTGAGTTGGTATCCAACTCATAGCGACCCTCATAGGGTTTTCAATGGTTGGCTATTTCGGGATTGCCTTGGGAGTGGATTGCTAGGTCTTTCTCCCATTTTTGCGGTGCTGGGAATTGAACTAGGGACCTCAGAGATGGCAGCGCAGTGCTCTACCTACTGAGCTAAATCCCGGGATGGGACTTAGTGAGACAGAAAAGGAACCACTTGTGAGTTTTCAGGGGAGCCATAGTTGGGGCTGTAGTCTTGGTGGAATTAGCAAAGTTCTTTGCCACCCAAGTGTCTCTGCCAGGACATGATGCAGAGTTAGAATGGGAAGGCAGTAAGTTTGAGTGGGTCATAGACTTGACATTTATTCTGGGAGAAGTCCAGAAGGTGTTGTTGTTGTTTGTGGTGCTGGGGAATCAAACACAGCTTTGTACATATTAGGCATCACTCCACCATTGAGCTACACTCCCTGCCCCATAAAGGGTTTTAAAGGGAATTGATTTGATTGTTCTGGCTGGAGTCAGAAGTGCATTAGAGCAGGTGAGGAGAGCTCAGAGAGCCACTGCACTCACCCAAGTGAGAGATGAGGGTCCAGAGCAGAGCAATTCCTTTGGGCATGGAGAGAACAGGAAGGCCAAGATGGAAGCAGAGGGAAGACTGGGTGCACTCCTGAGTTTTTCAGAGCTGATCTCACTGGACTTTCCCAGGATTCCCTTTTAGGCTTTCAATTAAAATCTTAATGTAATCTTTCATCCTCCTCTATTGTATTAATCTGGGACCAGATGAAGTGAAATAAGTAAGATTTCATGATGGATTAGATTTGAAGGATGAGGCAGTTTGGTTAAAAAGAATAAATAAATAAGCCGGTGCCATGGTACATGCCTACAGTCCTAACACTCTGGAAACTGAGATAGGAGGATCACAAGTCTGAGACCAGAAGCAGCCTATGCAACTGAATGAGACCCTATGCCAAAATAAAAAATAAAAAAAGAACAGATAGTTCTGCTCAGTGGGAGAGAACTTGCCTAGCATGCACAAGGTGCTGGGTTTAGCTACCCCATACCTCCAATACAAATAAATAAATTAATTAATGAATTAATTAATAAATAATCAATCTATCTTAGTTAAGAACCTGCCTTACCAATTGTGATATTGGTGGGGAGAATATTCGATGAGAAAATTAGGCTTGGTGAACAGACTTGGAGTTTGGATTTTATCATATTGAGATGTTCAAAGGAAGATCCCAGCTAGGTAGTTTTTGTTGTTGTTCTTAGGTGCCATCAAGTCAGTATCTGACTCATAGTGACCCTACATACAATAGGTGAAACACTATTGTCAGTGCTTCTTTGCTGTTCATAGTGTTTTCAATGGCAGATTGATTTTTGGGAGTGGGTTGCCAGGTCTGTCTCCCAAGCCTACAGCACCTGGTGTTCCCAGGCAGTCTCCCATACAAGTACTAACCAGGCCTGACCCTGCTTAGCTTCCAAGATCTGATGGAATCAGATACCACAGGACTATGCCTGCAGCCAGGTAGGTAGTTAGAGAATCCAGTTAGAATCATATACTTTCTCTGAGATCTTGATGTCTTTCTAACTCAATTTCTCCTTCTCTAAAATATATAAGTTTATAGCAATTCTTAAGATTGTCATGGGTCTTCAGTTACCTCTCTCTGAAGGCATTTAGTAGAGTAAGTTGTGACTAGAGCCCCACTGGTGCCCCGTGACTGGGAACCACTCTATTAGTTTGCTGGAGCCACTCTAACAAAGTACCACAGATGCGGTAGCTTCACCTACAGAAAATGTACTCACCATTCTGGAGCATAGAAGTTTAAGGTGGAAGTGTTGGCAGGTTTGGTGTCTCCTAAGGCTCCTCTCTTTGACTTACAGATGACCACCTTCACAGGGAGTCTTTCCTGTGTGGACACACTCCTGGAATCCCTTTTTGTGTACAAATTTACAGTGAGATGAGGGTCCACCCACATAAATAACCTCATTTTAACCTAATTACCTCTTCGAAGACCTTATCCCCAAATAGAGTCATATTCTGACACCAGGAGGTAGGGCTTTACCATATGAATTTTGGGGGGATAAAGTTCAACCCATAACAGCTACCATTCCATTATTTTACATTTTACTAAGTCATGGTGGTGGGAATTTGTGATTATTTTTGTCTGTCTCTTAGGCCTATAATCACTTTATAATATTTGTGTTCCTCTAAATGAAAAAGTTTGTAAAGTACAATACCATGTGATCAGGATGACAAGGCACTAAAGTCAGACTCAGAAGAGGCATCAGTGAGAAAGTCATCGATGCTCTGTTTGTCTTCTGTTCTTCTATTTCCCTTTTTGCATGAAGAAATAAAGCTAAATGATTTTTGTCATCGGTGGAACTACTGTGCCAGAATAAAGTTAATCTATGCCCAGGACAAGAAGATAGGAAATGAATTCTCAAAAACCACAATTCATGTCATCCTTTGTTTGCTGTGGGTGATTGCTTGAGTTCTCTGAGACAATTCTGCTCACTTCATGTAATGAAAATGAAATACCCACCTGATGTAGCTTATTTTCAAAGAAAAAGTCAGCACTCCAACCATCTTTCTTTCCTCATGATGCCAGTGGACTACTGAAGCCCAGGTACAGATGCTGAGTGAAGGAGAATGGGGGACAGGGGCACTGATGCTCTGATTGCCACTGCATGGTTAGAGCCACTGTGCATCAGAATCAGAGTCTCTGACTCCAGCCTCTCCTTGCGTCTGTATCTGAGGCCTTGAAGAATATTTCACTCCACAGGAAACTCGTCCAAAATGTAGATTCTGCAATCAAGGCTCAGAATTACTTTTCTTGCAGTATAGCTCTCTGAAATAAACCCCAAATTGGAGTTAACTATGGAAGGGATGAGTTCTCTAAGAAGTCTACAATAGGTGATAACACCTGGGCAAGCAGATCTGAGATGAACAAAAATGACTTCACATTTTGAGCTTGTATTTATTCATTCATGCATGTATTTATACATTCATATATTCATTTAGCAATAAATGAACAGCAAACAAATGAATATAGTGGGGCTCCAGGTTATGGAGGATTAAGGAAAAGAGCTGAAAGAAAGAAAACAAATAATGAGAGTTTTCATTTAAAATCTTTCCAACAATCTTTTGAGATGTGTCTTTATGGCCATGAAAAACGAGAAAATTAGGCTCTCCTCCATGTAATTGGCAATAATGCCAGTGATGGATAATTGAGCACTAAACCTACTCCTGTACTGAGAACTGTCATGGGTTATCTCATTCCATCCTCACACCAGCCTCCTGAAGTCACTCTGTTAGCAGAGCCCCTCCCTTTCTGCTTGCCCAGCTTTGTTCTCTCTTCTTTAGAAAACATACATTGTCCTTTCCTTTTGGTACAGTCTTTTCCTTTATTCTTAGTCCATGTAACTTCTATAGGGCTCACACTATTATTACCTCCAGGAGTTGAGAGGAAATCCAATCATGGCCTTCAGTTTAAAACATCTATCTGGATTCAATGTCTTACTCGGGTTTCCTTCTTATAACTCAAAGTTTTGCTGACACTAATGGAGAAAAGCATTCTGGCCTTTCCATATACCAGGCACTTAAAGAATGGCTAAATTTGGATATGCTGTGTACCATCCTTACTACCTTATAGAGTCCAGCCAGAAATAGAGCTGACAAACTGGATACCAGAACCAAGAGATAAGTCAGAAATGAGATCATTTGAATGGCTGTATCCAACCATGTATGATGCTACATAAACCCCTTTGTCTTTCTGGATATGCCAGTAAACAATGCCCTTTTCAGTTGAATACAGGTATTGATGTGTGGTAGTCATTTATAGTGAAAAACACAAGACTATAGAGACAACAGAGGCTTACATTCATTAATTTGCCCAAGATCACTTGGATACTTATCTTAGTATTAGATAGTAAGGGGGAGATCTGGTCCATAATCTAAATTTGTTTGACCCAAAGACTCAAGCCTTAATGTAATCTATAAGTGAAGAAGGGCTAGGATTTAGCTCAGTTGGTAGAGTGTTGCTCTGTGTTCTCTAAGGCCCTGGGTTCGATCGATCCCCAGCACCACAAAAATAAGAGAAGGACATGGTAGCCCACTCCCAAAACAAATTCCAAAACAATCAACCACAGAAAACCCTATGAATATCAGAGAAGCACTGACATAATGCTGGGCATGGCATAGTGTCAGGGAGTGCTTTGTTCTGTTGCACATAGAGTCACTATGAGTCAGACCCAACTCAAATAGATAGAACCTAACAACAACATTAGCAGTGGTAGCATCTGTTGAAGAATATGTAGGTTTGTTCCTTTCTTTTTTTTCTATTATGACTAGAGTTTGTTTATGTATTTATTTGTTTGTTTATTTGTTTGTTTATTTATTGTGGGACTACAGGGTTGAAACCAGGGCCTCACACAGGCTTTGCAGGGACTCTTCCACAGAGCTGCATCCCAGCTCCTCTTTTCCTTTTTATTTTCAGATAGGGTCTCACTACATTATGGAGGCTGCCTCTGGGCTTGAATTTGAGATTTTCTGCCTCCGCCTTGCAAGTTACTGGGTTTAGAGGTGTGTGCCATTGTGCCCAGCATGAATAGCACTTGTATGAACATTCATTCTTAAGTTTTTATGAGAGTATTTTCATTTATCTTACATTGTAAAATCTAAGAGAAGAATTTTTTGGACATATAGTAATTCTAAGTTCAAAACTTTAAAGAATTATCAAATGATTTCTCAAGGTGGATGCACTATTTCATATTCTCAACAGCAATATATAAATTATATATATATCCTTACTATCACTTATTGTTCTCTTTTCACTCTTCTTTCTAGTGGATGTGAAGAAGTAATTCATTGTGGTTTTGATTTACCTCTCCCTATTACTTAAGGACTTCTGGGGTTTAGCTCAGTTGGTAGAATGCTTCTCTGTGATTTCTGAGGCCCTAAATTTAATCCCCAGCATCACAAAAATGGAAGAAGGACCTTGTAGTCCACTCCAAAAACAATCAGCCATTGAAAATCCTATGAATCACAGAGTGACACTGACATAGTGTTGGGCATGGCACAGTGTAAAGGAGTTTCTCATTCTGTTGTACATAGGGTTACTATGAGTTGGACTGACTCAAGGGCATTTAACATCAACAACAACAATTGCTCCACTAATGTTACTTTAAGGTCTGGGTTTAGCTCAGATGACAGCGTACCACTCTGTTGTCTCTGAGGCCCTGGTTTCAATCCCCAGCACCACAAAAAATGGGAAAAGGATGTGGCAACCCACTCCTGAAACAATCCCCAAACAGTTAGCTCTTGAAAACTCTATGAGGGTCACTATGAGTTGGACGTGACTTGAGAGCACCTAACAACAACAAGTGGCTAAGGATGTTGAGAATCTTTCATTGTGTTCATAAGTCATTTGGACAATTACTTTGTAAAAACATCTTCTTAAATCCATTGTTCATTTTAAAAGTTTGTGGGTTTTGTTGATGTTGTTGGGTGTGGACATTTTTATGTATTCTGTGATATAATTTCCTTATTGGATAAATGATTTGCAAATATTTGCTCCCATGATGTGAATTGTCTTTTCCATTTCTTCATAATGACCTTTGAAACATAAAAGTTTTAAATTTTTATTCATTATAAATAATGTTTTTTCTTTTATTGCTTTTACTTTTGGTGCATTGTTGTTGTTGTTGTTGTTGTTGTTGTTGTTGTGTGCCGTCGAGTCAGTATCCAACTCATAGCAACCCTCATAGGGTTTTCAATGGCTGACTGTTTTGGGATTGCCTTGGGAGTGGATTGCCAGGTCCTTCTCCCATTTCTGTGGTGCTGGGAATTGAACTCGGGACCTCAGAGACTGCAGTGCAGAGCTCTACCAACTGAGCTAAATCCCAGTCCACTTTTGGTGTAGTATTTAAGAAATAATTCTTGTGGTGGTGCTTGTTAGGTGCTGTCGGAGTCAGGATCTGACCCATAGTAACCCTACATACAACCTGTAAAACACTATTGTCAGTGCTTCTCTGTTATTCATAAGGTTTTCAATGGTGGATTGATGTTCAGGAGTGGGTTGCCAGGTCCCTCTCCCATAAGAAATCTTATTTCACCCAAATCATGAAGATTTACTGCCATGTTTCCTTTGAAAAGTTTATAGCTTTAGTTCTTACAATTAGATTCGTGAATACAGTTTCAGTAAATTTTTATTCATGTACGAGGTGGAGATCTAAGTTTATTCTTTTCCATGTGAATACTCAATTGTTCTTGCCCCCAATATTGAAATGATTCATCTTTCCCTATGTAATTGTATCATATTTTTAAGTGTATTTTAAATGATTTCTGATGATCTACTTATAATTTCTATTGCTCTTCCTTCAAGTTTAACCCTTTCTTTTGTGGTCTTCTATATTCTATCAACCTTATACAATAACTTAAAATTTTTTCAGATATCATATTTTATTTTTAAGTTGTAGAATTTCTACTTAGTTACTTTATATAAATAGTTCATTTATCCCCTTTTTGCTGACACTCTATACATACACTCTTTATGGTCACTCTTTCCTTAAGTCATTGAGCAAATACATAATTCTTTTAATTTCAATATTTGAATATATCAAGGTCCAGTTTTATATTTCATTTATCTTATTGCCACTCACATTTTCCAACTACTTCCTATTTCTAGTCATTTGTTGTTACATACTGGACATTGTAGAGAAAACACAGGGAATCTGCATTAGGTTGTCTTTATTTAAAGTTTAAAAGACATTTACCTTTATTCTTGCAGAAACTTAAATTTTTGGTGAATCCTTTGGATATAGCAGGTTTATTCTTTACTGAGAGAATATGTTTTCATTTTCTCCTTAGTCATGGGGAATAGCCCTTACCATAAGGTAAGAGCCTGAGTCCTAAAGAATGACTTCCACGAGGCCTTAACGGAACGCCTGAGGGTTCAGCAAAGTCCAGTTGATCTCTGATATCATCCCACTGGCTCTGGAGCCCTTATTATCATCACTATCTCCTGGGGCCTCAGAGCCTCTTTCAGCTTGAATGCAGTCACTCACGTTTAAGGAACTTCTGGGCCTCTACACACAAGTCACAAATCTCTGATAACCTATTGCACAACTTCCACTTATTTGATCCCAGAATGCTGATCCTTTGTTCCTCTGTTCAGTAATACTGACCTTTCTGCATGGCTTCTCATTTCCTGAACCATGATTTCGTAAACACTCAAGGAAACAGTCATGAAACTCACATGATGTGTCCACCATCTTTAAAGGATCACTATCATCCTCCTCAATTTACTAATACTCAAAAAAGGTTGCTCAACTATTTTTCCAGTTTTATGGTTGTTTGCCTGGGATGGCAAGCCCAGTAATTGTCTCACTGTTATGACCAGAGAAAAATACCATTCATTAACAAAAATAATTGTGAGTATTTTGTCAAATTCTATGAAATCTTTTATTGCCATTTGCAAAAATCATAGAGAATGCTGGATGACTGTTGTCCAGAGGAGAGTGACAGAAAGAATTTGATGAAAAATTTGAGCTTGTGCTTTGAAGTAGCTGATGTCTACAGAACCTAAATATATTGAAGGATGACTGAAAAATTTCTGATTATACCACAAACTCAACTAATGATCTTGGGTAAATCCTTATGCTCATGTAAATTTCAGCTGTAAATTCAGTATTGAATCAGATTGGATATTACATTTTATTCTCAATTACTAACACTTCTACCATGTTAAAAGTTGATTCTCATAGCAACTTAGTTCTAATTCTAATAATAACACTGAAAGCTCTACTGTACTGGATGCTTACAGGGTTCTCAGTCTATCATTAACTTTACATACATAATCTCTGTTAATTCCCATAAGAAGTCTTATGAAGAGTGATTATACCTGTTCTTATAGATGAATAAGATGAAGCACAAGTTTTCCTAGGTCACACAATTCATAGTACATAGAGGAGGTATTTGAACCCATGTCTGGTATATTCCAAAGCCTATGTTATGTCCTACCACTCATTTTGTGTTCTGTGACTACCACCTGGACTTGTACAGGTCACATAAGACCACATAGAATACTCTCTTCTTCCTGGTGTGAAGGCATCTGCAATTTCCCCTTCTCTTGTTTATGCTTTTCTTCCAGTTGTGCAGGGTTTAGGGGGAAAACAACCCCTCAAACTAAAGTTATACAGGTAAGTCTTGATAATGATTCAAACCTTCATATAATAGCTTTTGGTTCATGATTACTTTCTCTAATAATGTCTAATTTATACATTTCTCTCAGGTCCTGTAGGTTAATTTACCAGGGGGAGAAAATGAGTAAAAACCTATTAGTCTTTTTTTTTCTCTGCTTCAGAAATTATACAGTTGGATGTTTCTGAGGCAACATTAATAATGCATTTATCATTTCAAGCCCTTAACCTCTTAAGTTCTTCAAACAGAATTAAAAGAACCCTGAACTACTAAATAATTGCATTATGCAGCAGAATGGAGAGAGTGAGCACCTCTAAAATGGCACTAATCTATTTATTCTCCTTCTCAAATCTTCACCATGCAGAGCAGGGTGGATACTGTCATTAGACTTTGCTTCACTGCTTCTTAGGAAACTTCCCTTGAGATAAACACAGGTGATTCTTCCCTCAGCCATTTCTATGTTGATTCCCAGGCCATTCCCCCTACAATCAGATGGCCATACAACTTTCCTTTGCAAACATATTGCTCTGTGTTTTGGTTTTGTTTGCTAGTTTTTTCTCTTGTCTGGTAGTTGTTTGGGCCACACAGGCATGTCCATGGAGTTTATGCTTCAATGTATATCATTTGCTGATGAAGGCTAAGAATAGCCTGTGAGACTGATTGCCACCTTCCATGGAGTCTGGAATCCATATTGCTACCTTAGAGTGTACATCTAGGGCACATTTCATATGCATTGGCACATGCTATTTCACAGGCTACTCTTATCCTGGGTTATTATGACATTATCTCTCCTTGAACACAGAGATGCTTGGTTGGCCCTTCAACTCCTGAGAAGTTACCAAGCCCTCACTGTTGGAGAACTAGAAACCATCTCTCCTATCAATCTCACACCCTGGCTTGTTGTAGGAACTCTATTTTGATCATCAAAACTTAAATAAGTGATTGAATGGATGACTTCAGTAATGCATACTTTCCTAGATTCTCTACTAGTAAAGGCTGGGATACTAGTTTATGATTATGAGCACATCTCTTTTTGGGCTGTTCTACTCAGAGGCAAGGCCCTTCCTCACTATCCATCTTTTATTTTGTCCTGCTGGTCATCTTCTGAGGAGTCTTCCTTCCCATCAGCCTAGCTCTGCTATCTGGCCTCTCCCTTCTCATAGCTGCCAATGTGCTTGGTGGCTGAGGCCACATCCATTATGATAAATCTTGATGAAGCCCTTCATTATATCTATACATGTGGTGGACACTGGAGATATGTTTAATTAATAGACTGAAAGTCTTCCTAATAGCTGAAATGCAGTTTTCATTCACAAAGAATCAAAAGTGTGCCTACAAAATATGACTTTTTCTATATTTCCCATACATTATTCTCTCACTCTATACACATCCACCCCAGCAAATATCCCAAACTCTTTCTTTCCTTGATTTATGTTGCTTTTCTGCTGTGGCATTAGTGCCTGGGGTCTTATTCTATGCCTCAGTCTGTATTACAGGACCTTGACTCATCTCCAGTTTTAAATTTTTCGGGGACCTCAGAGTAGTGTAGCTATAAGACAAACTCATCTTCTTTTTATCAGAGATGACCTACTACAAATGATCCCCATTGTTTCTATCCTAACAAAGTCTCTGCCACTTTATTCTTCCTCACCTAATGCTGTCTCCAGCCAAAGCTTGGGAGCATGAGGTTAAGACATAAGTGAGGAGTGTAGAGTTATGGTGTTATGTCTGCTTCGACTCTGCAAATTTTCTTTCAAAAATATTCATAGTGTTCACTTTACATTCTTCTCAGCTTATTCATGGATAGCTAAAGTGGATAGTTGGACAGTTGGGAAGGACATGGGAAAATTATTATTTTATGGGATGGGTACCAGAGGCCAACTAAAGTTAGACTATTCATCTAAGGTCCCATAAGAATTGTGTAATTTCAGAACCCTAGGATTTCTTTCTCTTTTGTGATTTATGTGTTTTTCTTCCTCGTAGGCAACCTCTGCCCTGGGGCAAATGTGAAGTTCAGTATCATTTGTTCCAGTACTTTCTCTTTTGTAGACACAAATGTATACACAACACACACACACACACACACACACACACACACACACACACACAAGTTCTTCTCTCAATTTCAGATTCTGCAGGAATCTGAAACAGTTGAGGTTTGTTCCACCCTTGTTAATCCTGATTCTTAAATAAGGGCATGAGAAATTCAAAAATGCATGTTGTTCAACTCCCAGAGATCTTACCCCTGAAAATGAACTTCATTTTTGTTGGGATTCACCCTGTCCTGGTGTCATTTCATTCTATGTAACTGCAGAATCATTAAAGTCATGTATTTACTTAGGAGTTCCCTAGCACTGTTCCTCATGTTTATAGTGCTGTTCATTCCTATTTTCAATAGCTCCTTGTGAAAACTCTCTGAGAATATTCGTTTGATACACAAGGACACAAAGGTTTGAGTAAATCAATTAGTTCAAAGCTGTATAGTTATTATAAAAATAAATTAGAACTTAGAATCCAGGATTGTCTGCCACCTAAACTGGAGTGTGTGGCTGAACTTCATTAAAAAGCAGTGTTTGAGTTTTCCCATATTACTGTTTTCATGCCCTGTCTTAATTTCTTTTCTTCACTTTTCTCTATAAAGAAAATGTAGAAAAAATAGGATAAAAGAGGAAAACAGAGAGAAAGAGAAAAAGAAAGAGAGAGAAAGAGAGATCCAAAGACAGAGAGAAAGATTCTCATAGTCTCAACTTCCAAACCGAAGCATATTATTACTTATTTTTAGGATAAATTATAGCTGCCTGATCAGTGCTAAGTGAGACCACTTCCATTAGATACCCAAGAGCAGTGATTACAGGTGATTGGAGAGCATTTTCATTGGCTGCTGTGTTTGGATTGCTCTTCTGTCTTAATCATAAAAGATCTGACCATTGAGTGGTGAAATTCTACTCCTAATACAAGCCAAGTGCCTCTTATATTGGCATATCTTGTGAAATGAATTAGCCTTCTAATAGCTAACAGGAGGACATGGGGAGAAGTCAAATGTAGCATAGATTTCCCAGGAGGCTTCAAAGTAGATCAAGTAACACTAAAATAAAATTGTCAAACTAGAGAATGATTTTCATCAGAGTATTTTTTTCTCCCCTATAAATAAATGGCTTAGGACAGTTAAGAATTTTCATAGGCTGTGGATGGCATAGCACAGTGTGGTTTCACAAAATGCCTCTTATTATTTTCTGTAGTTCTCCACAATGTAAGACATATTATTTGAAGACTGGAAATTTACTTAAGCTTGAGAATTCTCCTCAACTCACATCTGTTGCCCTTTCCCTTTAAGAAGGATAGAATAACAATGATAAAAACTATCCTTAATTCATTGCAATTCTATGACTTGGAGAATGTATGAGCAACTTGTCCTTGAACTTTTGTTTGTTTGTTTGTTTGTTTGTTTATGGTACTAGGGGTCCAACCCAGGACCTTGCTCATGCTAGCAAAGTGCTACACCACTGAGCTCTATCCTTAGTCCCTTTTTTATTTTATTATTTGAGACAGTATTTCACTAAATTGTACAGGCTGAGCTTTAGCTTCAAACCTGGGATTCTCTTGCCACAGCCTCCCCAAAACACCAGGCTTGTCCCAGAACTTTCAGGGTTCTTTTTGTTTAGCCCTTGACTCACTATCTTGTCAGATATTCCCAATGATAAAGACACGAAGAAAATAGCAATTTTAATCATTATTAATATGTACTCCCCTATACTCAATGAGGCCTGCAGCCATAGCCCGTGGCATCCGATCCCATTAGATCTCGGAAGCTAAGCACAGTCGGGCCTGGTTAGTACTTGAATGGGAGACATCCTGGGAACACCAGATACTGTAGACCAGAAACCCATCAACCCACTCCCAAAAATCAATCCACCATTGAAAACCCTATGAACAGCAGAGAAACACTGATAATAGTGTTTTTCCTATTGTATATAGGGTCACTGTGAGTCGAATACTGACTTGATGGCACCTAACAACAACAACAATACTCAATGAAGTAACTCCTGCAAAACATTTATCACAAACAGTACAGGCTTCAAAATCATATAGACCTGGACTTGAACCCTAGCTGTGTGTCTTTGGGCAAAACAATTCTTTTTAAGTATCAGTGCCCTCATGTATAAGCACTGCACTGCAGTCTCTGAGGTCCCGAGTTCAATTCCCAGCACCACAAAAATGGGAGAAGGTCCTGGCAATCCACTCCCAAAGCAATCCCGAAAACAGCCATTGAAAACCCTTTGAGGGTCGCTATGAGTTGGATACCGACTTGACGGCACCTAACAACAACAACATGTATAAAATGGGGTCACAAATTCTCAGTTTTGTTATTAAAAATATTTATGAGCTTTTAAAGAGAACATTTGTTAAGTGTCTATTCTGTGCCAAGCACAATACTAAGTATTTAACATGCACCATCTCATTTGTTACAAAGATCTCTTTTATAGTAAGTATCTTTATTCCTTTTTTATTTTCAGGTGAGAAGCAGAGACTTAGATATGAAGTCCATTAGACTACTGTGCTATTAATTGGAAGAGCCAGGGTTTAAGCTTTCATACTCTGTCTCTGAACCGCTTATTTAAACTACAATAAATTTAGTTCAATATCATCACTTTACAAATGAGGAGGGAAAGTTTAGATAATTTAGGAGAGGTGCAGATGATTATCTAACTAACATGATAGAGTTATGAATTCTAGGGAGACTGAGGCCAACAGGGTGTCTCACTCTTGGGGCTACCTAAAACTAAGTTTCTTTCACTGTCTCTCATAATAAATGCACACCCTTGTGACAGACAGCAGTCTGGTGTCATTAACCGGGATGCTGAGCTTTTCAATTTGGGAAAGAAGTATCTGCCGCCCTGAATTTCCTAAGACAGTTGGACCATCTGGTCTAAATGCATGTTGACATCACAAGGAATAAAACCTGAAATACAACAGAAATTATTCCCTTCTCAAAACAAATGCTAGAGGGAGAAATCACAGGGTAATTTTGCCAAATTTCTCAGCAATTCTCACAAGATTGTGCATGTTGATTGCTTGTAGCTGCAGGTTAGTAGTGTAAGTCCCTGTGTGGCAACTAAGTACCAAATGTCAGGCCCTTCAATCACAGCATTACAGACATGAGAGTTTGAGATGCCCTCCAGGTCATATCACCCATTCTCCAACTACACACACTGCTCCCCAAAGCTGATCTTCAAGTCCTTTTGCCTAGTTGAGTTTGAAGTCACTGAGTGAAGAGCTTCCACCAGAGAGGTCACCACAGTATTATAGATTTATCTACAGGGCAATGTTTCATTTGGCTCAAACTACTGCATTATTTGCTCAGTTCCATCCATTAATCCTGGTCCCATTCTGGAATGCTTGCTTGGTCTCTGATCACACAAATCAAGCCCTTGGCTTAGTGTCCAGACCTACCATGGATTCAAGGGGTGACCTTAGGAAGCTTATTCTCCTCTCATCCTCAGTTTCTTCACCTGCAAAATAGATTAATGAGAAGGAATGATATCTAAGATGTATGCATCATTTCTCTTTCATTATTCTTTCCTTAAAGTTCTTTTTTATTTGTATGCTTTCTTTGTCCTCCTTTTTACCTTCCATAACAACTATCTTGAAATGTTCAATCCTCCATGTCATGACCTTTTGATATATTTGTTGTTGTGTTGTTGTCAGGTGCCGTCGAGTCGGTATCCAACTCATAGCGACCCTCATAGGGTTTTCAATGGCAGACTGTTTCGGGATTGCCTTGGGAGTGGATTGCCAGGTCCTTCTCCCACTTGTGCGGTGCTGGGAATTGAACTCGGGACCTCAGAGACTGCAGTGCAGTGCTCTACCAACTGAGCTAAACCCCAGCCCTTTGATATATTTAGGTGGCCTCTTACCAGGCCTCTTACCAATTGGAAAAGCCAAGTGTGCATTTCTTCCTAACACTGTGATTAGTCATGTCTCCTTGATAGGCTGAAATCAGCCACAATGAGAATATTTACATTATGGAATTTAGCATAAGTGAAAAATAAGAGCCTATTTGCTACCCTATCGCACTGAGCTCCTTGTCAAAAACTTACTGGCACACCCTGTGGTCACTCTTCTGTGAATAAAGTATTGGCCTAGCTAAACTTCTGTATGTTAAAATGGCCACAGGTGATATGAATTTAAAATGCACATACCATCAGATTTTCCAGCTTTGAAAGAGCTCACCTATGCTAGTTATGTGTGTGTGTGGTGGGGGTGGGGGTGAGTGATATTCAAGAAAAGAATATGGATGAACCGGAAAAAAAGGTGAGAAGATAGCAATTTTTGAGCATTTTCTACCCTCCAGGAATACATTTTATTTAATAATCCTCACTATAGCTTTAAAAGAAGCTGCATTCCCATTTTACATGTAAGAAGACCGAGGCTCAGCAAATTTAAGCAATTTGTTCAAATTCACAGAACTGACAACTGGCAGAAGCTCACTGCACAATGATGATCTAAAAGTTTAGTATCATGTATGTTTTGGCCCTTTTAGCAAATGTGGAGAGTGTAGAGTAAACCAAAGGTCTTTGAGTTTATACACAGTCCACCCAGAACCATTCAAACAGCCATAACTCAGGATACGATACACCCTGAAAAAGAAAAGATTTCAGATAAGCCCTATTTGATATTTTGGAGACAGTTACCTTAAAGGTAAATATAGATTAGAAGAAAGGATATTGAATGTTTTCCACAAAAATAATAAATATTTGAAAAGATGGATATATTTAATCTGATTTAAATATTGTACATGAATGTGTATATTGAAACATCATGTGATACCTCATTGGTATGTACAATTTTTATGTTTTTAATATATCAGTTGAAATAAATTTAATTTTTAAAAAATTACCAATGAAATTATCTTGTGTGCTTCATCTTTTAAATGCTCAAATCTGTATGTCTAGAATGGTTAGTTGATATTAACATCTAAAAGCAAACCAGAGTAGTTAAGTTTTCTTAATTATTATTTTCTGTTTACTTTTAAAAATAATATTAAGGTCATTGGTGGCAGAGATCTTACTCAAACTCCTCTATATATTTCTGTTAATTCTCTGTATACCCTGTGGCTCAGGGTCACGGTGACTTATACACAAAAAGTTGAATTCAAGCCCCAACATATTGATTCTAAATTGTTTGTCTTTTCATCCACCACCCCAATCTACACTGTAGTGATGGGAGAGAGATGAGTGCCATTTTGGATGGAACCACAGTAATATCTGGATCCAAGAAATTCTCTTCTGTAGCAACATCCTCCATACATCCCAGAATAGGACATTAATTTGCTTCCTCCTTTTAATATTTTGATCCTCTCCCTGCTGCTAATAGAGAACAGAGGCATGGGCCACAAAGGGAGACCTCTAGGCAGAGTAAGCACAGACTCTTCAAAGGCATAGAAAAGGGGGGCCTCCGGAACCCAGCTGCCTCACAGATGGGGCTTGTTATCCACACCACCCTCCCACATTGAAAGGAGGCCAAGAAAGAGCCACAGAAAATTAGAGGCTTGTGCTGGAGAGGCCAGATGTTGAGACAACAGGGACATCCTGTCTCCACTGGCCAGGCTAGTGGTTTTGAGTGTTCACCGCTGTGGTGGACAATGTGCACTTTTTCTGCGTAGGATGGAAGTCATTTTAAGAAACTCTGCTAAGTAAAACTCACAGGAAGTGGTTGCAAAACGAAATGATAGCATCATTAGCTTGAGCCCCACCCCTCTGCTGGAGCTCAGAGAAACTAAAGGTTGTTACTACTGATTAAAGCTCTAGTACGTGTAAAACTCTTCATTGGCACACATACTGTATGTGTTCCTAGGGACAACATTTTGACCTGGGGGCTATTTTAACATTTCATCCACAGCACCACCAACAACAACAATCACTGACACCTAAAAAAGGTGAAAAGTGGTTTTGCTAAAGCCACATGGTTTTAAGAGGCAAAGGTGAGACTTGAGCCTCTGTAATCCAAGCCTCTTCCTACCTTTATATCAGTGTTCTTCAGCATGGCTCTTGGGCCAGCTTTCTCACTCACTAAAGCCAATCCTCAGGCCTCACTAGGGACTTACTAAATATGCAGAGATCTGAGCTTTTAAAAAGCCTGCTGGTTGACTTGGATGTTTGCTAAAGTTTAGGAAGCACTACACTACTGCCTTCTGAAGTAGTCCCTGACATTAGTCTCTAGAAGTTTTCTAGTTCCTTCGAGTCCCTTTCAGTTAAAGTTCTAGTTTTCAGGAACAGAGAAACAACCCTCCAGGAGTCTTTTGGATACCATTGTGAGATTTAGCTGTCTCCAATGAAAACAAATCCCAAGGAAATAATTTTGCATATTGCTTAACCTGGTGTCCTCTGGTCCAGTGGCTCCAGGTGGTCAGATGCAAACAGGAAAGAGGGTGGAATGCTATAAAATGCTTTGAGGCAACCAAAATCCTATCTTGACTTCCTGAGTTCCTGACCCACTGAATGACATTCCTGGGCTAGTATTGAAGCATTTACCCTAATGAATGGCCCTAGGGCTGCCATTTCAGTATGTCAAACTAGGTGGAAGAACAGATTTTTAACACTGTCACCATAACAAATAAATAAATAAATAAATAAATAAATAAATAAATACTTGGTGAGATGATGATATTTATATATTAGCTTGATGTAATCTTCCTACAATGTAAACATAGATGGGTATATCATATCGTATCCCATAATTATACACAATTATTATTTGTCAATTAATTTTTTTAAAGAAGCGAATCCTCCAGTAATCTTTCACCATCTAAATGCATGTTCTCCCTCCTGTGCTGTGTGGAATCCATGAACAAATGCTAAGCCATCTATGATGTTGATAATGGGCTCCACTTAGGCCAGCACATCCCATTTGGATTGATAACTTGTTTCTTTATGGTTTTTTAGAATGGGGAAATGGAAAGTTTTCACAGTCAAGGATGGCAAATTTGATGTTAAATGATCAAAATATCTTCCAGAGTTTTGCAAAAAATGGTATCACATGAGGAAACTGGATATTTGTATTAAAAACATTTCACACAGTCTGGCATGCTAGCTGGTATCTGAGAGATGGCCAGGACCAAATCCTGTGAGCCAAAGTTGTTTACAGGATTACTGGCCAGGCTGTGATTTAGGGCAATGACTTGAGAGAGATATACCATGAGAGTGTTGAGGCATTGCAGGAGTAACTCCAGGAGCTCAGGCTACAGTGTCATGGGCACAGGCTGTCTGGGGTGGTTGTGAGAGTGTAAAGGCTGAATGAATGGTAAGTATTGTTTATTTACTGCCATAACCCACTAGATGCACAGGATGTAGGTTTGGACTGGGGAAAATACACTCTCCCTTATCCTCTGAGGTTAGTTCAAGTTAAGTAGGAAAATAAATACAAGTGATAACCCTGGTCAGCTCCCGGTCTGACTATTGTGTTCATTCTGACTTCCACATTTTCAAAAGACATTGATAAGCGGGATAAAATCCAGAAAAAGAAACTATACCTCATGAGAAGCAATGGCAGGACTTGGAGATGTTTCCACTGGGAAATAAACAGCTTAGGAAAAATGGAGCATAACATTTCCTATTCCCAAATGCTTCCATCTTAAAGCATATCTGTCATTGAAAAGTGGAAGAGAAGTTTTGGCCAACTTTGAAAGCATCTAAAAATAGATAACAATTCTAAATGGTTTTCACCATTCCAACACACAGCTTATTTATATATTTTGTGTATTTTCTTTTTCTATTTCTAGTATTTACTTCTTTATAGTTTCAAAACTAAATTTGTATACCCATGGTGAAACACATTAGAGAAAATAAAAAGAAATTAGAAATAAGAAGGTGTATATGTTTAGCACTGGGGCTTAGCTCAGTTGGTAGAATGCTAATCTGCACTCTCTGAGGACCCGTGTTCAATCTCCAGCACTGGAAAAATGGGAGAAGGATGGAGCAATCCACTCCCAAAGCAATCCTGAAACAATCAGCCATTGAAAACCCTATGAAGGTCACTATGAGTGGAACCCGACTCAACGACACTTAACAACAACAACATGTTAGAACATTACAAATATGATGGTCCTTCACAATCAAAGCCATGTCACAAAATCCAACACACTTTGCGGGACGAGCCCTTTCCCTTGGTGTTATTCAAGCATGAACTGAAAGGGTATCCATCAGTAAGGTTGGCAGGGGACTCCCTAGATCTAGTTGGTGTTGGCTCAGGATGATTTTCACACACCCTTCTTGCAGATAAGTGTGCCTGGGTCTGTGATTCCAAATGGTTAATATACTTCCTTTTTGGAAAACAGATTTTGAAGCATCATTTCAAAAGTCAAATGAAAAAAAAGGAACAAACATTGTTCCTATCCCCCGTGTCCACTCTATCTGTGGTAGTCAGTTTATGGGCCTTTCTGACAAAATACTTGACAGAGCAACATAAGACAGGAAGGATTTATTTTAGCTCATGGATTTGGAGGGCCTCAGCCCAAAGTGTCAAGGAAGGCAGGGCTGGAAAACCGGCAGCAGAGCCTGTTTTGAAGGATCGCAACATCATGATGGAAAGAATCAGAGAGCTAGACTAAAACTACCACCAGCCTCGGTAAAATCTTCAAACATCTACCCACAGTGTCCCACTTTTGCCAGATATATTCTACATCCCAAAGTTCCATAGCCTCCCAAAACAGCACCGCCTTCTGGGACCTGAGTATTCAAACATGAGCCTTGGGAGGTATTTTATAAGCAAAACATAACATTATCCTTTTGGCCCTTTTACATTTGCTCTGTCCTCAGATTAAAAACAAGTAAGTATCAGTTATTTTTGTGTTATAAATGGGATATTTTAGGACACATTTGATCCTAAAAGCTAGAAATATAACCAAATTGGTCTAAAACACTGAAGACTCAAAAGCGGAACTAGAGAAGTCCTTAGCATGGATGGGAACCAAAGTGACTTCAAAGACTTTAGCAATGACTTTAGTTGATGAGTCTTTAAATTTCTATTTCCCATCAGTATGACTCAGCTACCAACTCTCAGGATAACTCCTTAGCTCACATTTTTCAGAGACAGAATCTGATTGGTTGAGTTCATTTAGCAGACTGGGTGGCTTTGGGTCAGTTCCAATGAGTTGTAATAAGAGGTGTGCAAAGGGCTTCTGGTGAGGGGCCTGGGTCTGTATTGTATGCAGGTTGTGAGTGGTGGCAGGGGCAGAACCAGGATTATTTTAGAGACATGTTAGTAAGAGGCAATGATTAACACCTAACAGAGTATGTGTGTTGCCTAATATCCTGTAGCTATTGACTCCCAAGACAGAACAAGATGTGTCTGGATATGGAGTCTGATATTGCTTCTGTACCTTAGTCAACAAGGTAGTGCTGACTCTCAGAGAAGCTGATCATCTGTCCAAGGTCACAAGGTCAGTAAGAAATGCACAAAAGTGTCACTCACCATTGATAATTCTCTGCCCAATACTGGAACATATTGGAGAAGAGTCTACCCAGGCATTCATTTCAATTAGTTGTATTAGCAGGTCAATAGACTCTAGCTGGCAAGGACAATGGTTTCATAGAACTGATATGGATTTGAGTCCAGAATCTACCTCTTGCCAATGGCAGGATCTTGGGCAAGTTTACTAATGGATGAACAAAGTATTGGCTCTGGGATTTTAATCACTGGATTCTTGGATGTTCAATTAATCTATGAATGATTGGTAAATAAAGCTAATGAAATACGTTCTCTCTCAAAGTCCCTCCATATCTCAAATACTGATAATGGCTTGGAATGGGAGCTGGCAAGCAACCTCCTGTGAATCAAATCCATCTATTTTGGTAAGTAAAGGTTTAATAGAACAGAGCCACAATCATGCATGTACACATTGTCCATGGTTTCTTTTGTGCTACAATGGCAGAGCTGAGTATATGCAACAGAGAATACATAATGGACAGAGTATAAACTATTTATGACCCTTTAAAGAAAAAATTAGCCAACTCTGGCCCAGAGGAAAGTAATTTTTTTCTACTTCTAGCACCCATAAACTTTTGCCCTGTTTTCACCTTCCCTAAATTTTTCCCCCTTCAATTCCTGTTATGAGAACTTAGAGATCAGCCTCTGAACATAAGCTGCCTGTGATCAAATCCCAGCACTGCCATTCTCTTGTGGTAGGAGCTTGGGCAAATTCCATAAACTATCCACACATTGGTTTTCCCCTCTGGAAAATGAGATTCAGTAGACCCGCCTCCCAGTGTTCTTCTGGGACTTCCAGGGGTTACTCCACAGAAACTGCCTAGAAAGTGCCCAGTGGAGGTTAGCTCCTGTTACAGTGACAGCTTCTTTGTTCATTCATCCTTCTGGGAAAATGTCCATTTCCATATTTAGATGATTGGCACTTATTAGCTGGTAGCTCGCCTTGCAACAAATGATCTGCTCTGTGGTCAACAAATCATAGGACAGGAAGACGTTTGGGGATTGAGAAAGTTGGCAGAAGTATACTAGTAGTCCATCTTCTTTTTCCACCGTTAAAGCCATTAAGGCTATTGTTCTACCCTTTGGGGGGCAGCAATGGGGCAGGAGCCTTCTGGCTGGAAGCACCAGGGAAGACTCATGGGGTGTTTCTATCCATTTTCTGTTTTTATTTTTCACCTCAAGACAGTGAATCCCAGACGGTACACAGGGGCCCAGATTCCTGAGACAGCCAGACTAGGCAGGGACTCAGCCACTGGCCACCGTCTTTATGTTAATGAAAAGCAGACATGCTCTGGTGAGCAGGCTGCTGGAGAAAGAATGCAAAGGCTGCCCGAGCCTGGGGGATCAGGGTGGAACTTACCAAAACCACACATCTTTCTCCTCTCCCCCATCACATGCTTCAGGCTAAAGGCCCATAGCCCTTAATGAATCTGCACCCCCATCTCCACCCTCTTCCCTAGCCTTGGGGGTGTAAATTTCATTACACATCCCAGGAGGGGTCTTAATTTTTTCAATGAACATCTGGCCCAAGAGAACTCCTAATTAAAACCACAAACTAATTATTGTCATCTGCTTTCCACTGATTGTTTATGGTCCCTATGAACCCCCCTCCCCCAAGTCCCCCAGGACCCACAGATTCCTTCAGGAATGGCTAGTCTTAAGTTTTCTTTTTCCTTTTAAAGAATTTTGTGTCCCAAGCATGTTTCTAGGTGGACTTGGAGGTCTGGGACCCTGATTACTACCAGAGTTTCCAATTGCCTATTCTCCCCCCTGGCCCTCCTGAAAGGATCCATTGAGAAAGAGGTCATGATTAAAGCCGTTGGAACAAGTAAAGAGTAATTGAAGCAGTGCCTGGCGCCTCTTGGCTTTAACCTTTCTTCCCATAAACAGCAGCCAAGCACAGCAGGCTGTAGACCCTCTTTCTGCACCTCTGCAAGGGAAATAAGAAGTGTGAAGTCGGGGAGGGGTTCTTAGAAGCCTACACAAGCCAAAAATGCAGGGTGCTAAGAGGAAACATCCCTGACATCAAATGGAGATGTTTGGGAAAGCCATGCAGAAAGAATGTCAAGCTTGTCACACACACACACACACAAAAAAAAATAGAGTGGAAAATGTATTTATGTTGCATATACTTCAGGGCAAGCATGCAATTCAAATGTTATATTCTTGGGGGTGGAGGTCTCTATGAGGTGGTAGGAGGATGGGCTTCTGTGTCTGAATCCATGTCTGTATGTCCTGACTATATAATCTTGGAGCAGTCCCTTCATTTTGAGCTCCATTTTGTTCAAAAGCTTTTCCTTACCAGGACCGAGGAGAAGTCGAGAAACTAATGTGTGAAGTATACAGAGTCCATGCATAAAAAGTGCTTACTCACTGGAAATGTCCACCTTTTCTGTCAAGTACTAGGGGAAGAGGAACGGAAGTCTGGGAGCCTTGCTGTGATACTTGAGTCATGTTCAACATCGTGATTGCAATGGCAAATGGTATACAGTTGTACCCTGTGTGGACACATACACATGAAAATATACACATTCATACACACAGGTGTACACACACTCAAATATGCAAACACATAGGCATACACACATGCACACTGATATTCTTATAATTACAAAATGAATAACTAGGTTTTCTGTCACTTGGGGAAATAGTTGTTAAGATGTGAGTCTTATTAAGAAGGAAATCAAGGCTTGCTTGAAAGCTACTGCATATTATTCCTCAGAATTTGATAAGTGCACTTTGCTGTATATAAAAAGATACTCACTGAAGCATTGTTTATTGTTCCAACACAATTAAAACAATAAAGAAATAACCCAAACATATACCCAGAGTTTATTGGTGGTATGAATAAACTATGGTATGCATATCCATACTGTGTATCAATATTATGCTGACTATTAAATCATTTATAGTTATGGTTACAAAAGTTTATGATGCCAGCGTGTTACAATAGCACATTAAAAAACAAGATGCAAAGTTATATCAATGAACAAATAAATGTATCAACTATGTAAAAAAGAAGATTTTTGCAAAAAGAAAAAGATAGGAAAGGGATGTATTATGTTAAGAGGTAAATCTCTGAACATCTTTTACATCTGAACATCTTTTGCTATAAACTTTGATGTTTGCATGTAGCATTGAGCTTTAGCCTTGGGAATGAGTCCCGGTTCAGTTGTGTATTCACAAGGCTGGGACCTTGGGTAAGATGCTCACTTTCCTAACAGTGATATTTCCCCTGTGTAAAATAAGTATAGTGATAATATTTCCAACATAGGAGTGTTATGAAGGTTGAAACAAATTATTTTTAGCATGGTGCATAATTGTATAGTTTATTGTGTCTTGCTGTTAAAAAAGTTGGTATGGGGGAGGGGCTGAGCAGAATCCCAGCAGAGATCAGAAGATCTCCTTTGACTGAAACAGGAGGAAATTGGATCCGGTTGCTGCTGGGGTCCTGGTGCTGATGGGGTCCTAGTAGCTATGAGTTCCTATCTCTGTTCACAAACAAACAAATGGTCCCGACGTGAAATTCCACAGGGACCATCTGCACTCATTCAACATCCACATTTGCCCTTTTCACTGCCCAGGTCCCACTATCAGCCTGTTCTTTTCCCTGATGTATAGAAAAATCTTACTGGAGAAGCCATTTTATCATGGTAAGATTTAGACTCCAGGCCCCTATGTGTATTGGAAATCACCTTCATATAAGTTGGGGAGAAGACCAGAGAGAGGACAGCAGCACCTGGCTGAGGCCTGGCAACGTTCTGCCCTGCGCTAAGCAAAAAGCTGAGGAGGGACAAGGCCAGGAGTTTTGCATTGGAAATAGGGGCTGTGTTCTGGTTTCTGAACATTCTCTGTTTCTGTCTTTCTGGCTCTCTCTGTCTCTCTCTCTCTCTCTGTCTCTCTGTCTCTGTCTCTCTCTCTCTCTCTCTCTCTCTCTCTCTCTCACACACACACACACACACACACACACAAATATACACATATATACACTTTATTTTGCTACCAGCTCAGAGATCCTTTTTCAGCTGCCAGATATCACCACATCTCTAGTACAGGGTGGCTATTACTTAAAAACAACTGCCACAAAATTGACTTCTTCAACTTGGCAAGGATTTTCTCTATTTTGACATTGTACTTCTAGCACAATAAGTAGCATGGTAAATAGTTTGGCATTCAAATGAATAAAATTAGTGAATATTCCAGGATGGAAGCCCTACTTGCATTTAGGAGCCCTAACTAGTTAGAGTTTTAGGAGTGGCTGATTGTAAGGAAGGCAGTTAAGGAGATGCCATTGGATGGGACAAGACTGGCTAAGGAATTTGATTGGTTCTTGTCCCACTCATTCTTTCCATCTTGATGAGAAGTATGCAAACTTGGAGGCCCTGACTCTTGTGTTCTTTGTTTAAGTGTGTGTGCATTTGTGTATGCCTATGTGCACATACGTGCTGAGAGATATCTTTGAGCTTAATGACAACCATGGCCACGATTGGAGCTATTATAATGCTGTCATTGAAGCCATTTCCCCCTCCCACCAATGATGTGCATGTCTTGATCTGTAGCATTCTGTGCAACGTTTGGCATGCAATATAGACTCAATTAATGTGTGTGCCTTCTTAAAATATTAGACCATACAAAGATGACTTAGTAACTAAGTTCCAGAAGCTTCAAACACTAGCTGAATTTTAAAAACAAAACTTGCTGACTTTGAGTGAATCAGACCTAGGGAGGTTCAGTAAGGGTTTCCATCTGCCCAGATTTCATACAGTGCGGACTAGAAGGCTACCTGATGCCCAAAGAGAAGTCCAGTTGCCCTCACAGGACTCCATGGGAACACCACTGTTTCCCACCATGGAGGTGAGCTTCCCTGCACCCAACACCAATCAGCATTTCCAGATGCAATCTCACAGTGTTCAGATGCAGCTCTGGACTCCAGGCATGGTTATTTGACATGAAAGCACACACCCCTTTTACACTGCCTTGGTCTATGTTCTTTTGTTTCGTGGTAAAAATTGGGAATTTTGTGGGGCCGACTTTTGGTTCTTCAAGGAGATGCCTTGTTACTTTGCAATGAAGAACTGATATTCATTTGACCATGTGTGTAATCAGAGTCACACAACCAAGGAAAGAGCAAGTGGAGGGGCTGTCATTTCAGATGGAAGAGCAGCGGGGAGAGATATCTGGTGGTGTTTGCAAAGTGACATTGAACCTTCAGAGAGGGCAGCAACTCCCCCCCCCCACCCACACACACAAACCTCCTCTTCCTCTGCTGTGATTGTTTTGAGCTTCCTATGGAGTCAATTGTTGTCATTTATGACTCCCCCAGGATTTTTGTCCCCATCATCATACATCCAGTTTACTGGCATCTGGCTCCCCACCCCCACCTGAGGTAACCTTGAAGGCAGCTTCAATGACAGATTCGCACAATTTGACTTCTGGCTTCTAAACACGTTTTGACTGCATCACACCACAGGGAGGGTGAGGGTAGCCATGGTCTGTAGTCACCTAATTTTCCCTGTCTTCATGTAAAGAGCCCTAGTCTGGCTCCAGGGCTGGGATTTAGCTCAGTTGATAGAGTGCTGCACTGCAGTCTCTGAGGTCCCGAGTTCAATTCCCAGCACCGCAAAAATGGGAGAAGGGCCTGGCAATCCACTCCCAAGGCAATCCCGAAGCACTCCGCCATTGAAAATTCTATGAGGGTCGCTATGAGTCAGATACCAACTCGACGGCACCTAACAACAACAAGTCTGGCTCCAGATGAGAATCTTCTGTGTTTAATGATCTTGTACATATTAGGGGAACAGAGAAGAGTCTGCACATCCCACCCAGCTGCCCCTCATGCTCTATCCTCTTCTCCTCTTTATTTTTCTTCCTAGCTCTGATCCCCTTAACATGAAACATAGATTTGCTTGTCACCTGTCATTCATCTGTGCTAACATTTAAGGCAGCACTTTGCCTATTTTCTTTCCCCCTGCCTCCACAATGCCAGGAACAATGTCTGGCATATAGTAGGTCCTCAACAAATATTTATTGAGTAAATGGACTGCACCTGGTGACAATGTGCGTTTGAGCAGGTGATAGCAACAGTACTGGTACAGGCAGAAAGCAACTCTCAGCTCCAGTACCATTACCTTCCCTCTAGGATCTTCAGTTTCTACATCTATATCATGGGGGTTGTAATTAGCCAGACCTCCCAGATATCTCAAGAAGACCAAAGGAGAAGAGGCATGGAACGTGTTCACTAAACTGCAATATCCCTGCTGTGTGTGTGCCATGTGATCTGGCCTGATTTCAATGTTTGCATTACATTTCTGGTTTTTTGCTATAAGGTACTTAGAATCTTTCTGAAGGTAGGTAGAATGTAAGTGATGCAGGTAAAGGTAGGGCTGAAACTTAGTAGTAGAGCACTTGCCAAGAACGTGCAAAGCCCTAGGGGTATGTTCCCAACATCTCCAAAAAAAGAAAAAAGAAAAAGAAAAAGAAAGTACTAAACTAATGCAGGTAGGAAAACAAAGTGAATGATGATATTTCAGAAATGAGCACAGGCATTAAAAGAAAATTCACAACAGAAAAATGTACAAGTGGTAAAAATATATAAGTATGGCCAAGAATTGGCATTTTGATGAGAGGTATTACCTTAGGAATCAAATTGGTCATAATCCTACACAAACTCTCTCTCTCTCTCTCTCTCTCTCTCTCTCTCTCTCTCTCTCTCTCTGTCTCTCTCTGTCTCTGTCTCTCTTTCTGTCTCTCTCTTTCTCTCTCCTCTATCTCTATCACTTTCCTCTTTCTCTCTCTGTGGACAGGGGTCTTATGAGAGGATATTCATATGTTCATAGAGAAAATAACATTTCTTGCAAAAACTCATTTAGCATCAAGTATCAAGAGCCTTAAAATATCTATATCTTTTGATTGACTAATCTACTTGGAATCTACCCAAAGAATGAATTGCAGGCAGAGGCACATGTACAAGACAGTTAGTTCAACATGGTGTTCTTTATAGTAGAAAACTGTCAGTAATAAGCTCAAGTTGTAACTCAAGTTGTAAATCCTTGACAACTAGGGAAAACTCAATAAATGTTTCAATAAAGAATTTCACATGCAAGTTCATCAATTAAAGATATTACACTCTAAGAAAATTTATTATCAGGGTAAACATTTTCAATATATTGCCAAATAGGACAAAAAATAAAGAAATAAACTCTAAGTATATGGCATTCCCCAAGTTTTCAAATAAAAGCATATTTATATATAATAACTGTATCAAAAGTATACAAATACAAAAGTAACAGTGCCAGTATCCCATAATATAATGGTATATATTTTCAAATCGCATATCTATGTATATAATTGTATATGTAATTCATTTTTCTATTAATACTTTCTGATATTTTCATGTTGTTCTTAAAAATGATGCATTAGTTTCAAAATAGAGAATATTGTTAGTCTTCAAAGTTAATATAAACTCTAATTCCCAATGTTTATATTACATGTTAGTAAACAAATGTACTAGATGTATTACAAAATCTGAAAAAGGTAATTATGGGATTGCTTTTCATTGAATAAATCAGTTCTCATTTGGGAAAAGACCTGAAATAACCAAATGAGGTGCCAGCTGGCCCACAGATTTAGACCAGCTATTGGATTCTTCTATTCACATTCAGTCCTCACCCCAAACCCCAAAGCTTCTTTTCTTTCCTTTGCCCTAGAAGGATTTTATTACTAATCTTCTCTGTCTCTGTTTGTGTCTGTCTGTCTCTCTCTTGCACTCTTGCTCTCTTTCTTTCCTCTTTCTCATAAAAAGAAAATTCCCCTGCAGGGGGATAATCAGGGAAGAGTCCTAAATCAATTTGAAAATGAAATAAGGGACTCAATTTGCATCCTCCCTCCTTCCTGTAGACTGAAACCTCCCCAGGCATCCTTCACTGAGCCCACCTTTTACACCCTTCATGATACAGGCAAAGCCCAGGTCCCTGTCTCAGTCTCCTAGAGACCTGCTTTTTAGATTTGTTTCAGATTGTTTCTCCTATACCAAAATGTGAATTTTAGAAAGATTCAAAAGTCACTATGACTAAGATATATGTCAACTAGGTAAATTATACAGCTTTGGAGATAGAGTTCAAAATGCCAAGTAGGTTGAGATTATACTCTGATTATATATGCGAGTATTCATGTCAATAAAGATAGAAAACAAAAAGCTAAGGATAAAAATTCACATTAAAGCAATGTGATTGTAAATTTCCTTTCTGCTTTTCAAAATTCTATCTGAAGTCCTCTTATGTGGCTTACACACAATAAATTAGTTTATGAAAAGTGATTATATCTAAAGCAATGGATGTAGAGTGTTTTAACAATTTTCTTAATGGTACACAGGAGGTAAGAGACAAACCTAGTATTCAAACTCAAGCCCGTCTTGATTCCACTGTCCTTTGTCATCCTTCATGGAATTTCCATGAAATGAGGTCAACCACCACAACATTTGGTGCAAATCATGAAAAAGTATGTTTACTCAGAACCATAAGAAAAATATATGAGTGGGAGTTGGGGAGAGAAGGATCTAGAAAGAATAAAGAAGGAAATAAAATGGAGACTATGCAACTGACTGTATCCATCCTGCTAAATTAAGCCTTAGAAATAGTTTGAATTTGAGGATCATAAAATTGATCCCCCTACATGGCCTATACTCTCTGACTAATTCAAAGCCACACACTTACTCACTTAAACAATCTCTTAAACCTCCAAAAACTTATTCTAGAGCATTTATGTGAGTTGTAATTTTGTTTTTATTTTTGTACTTATTTATTTGGTGTTTGTTTCTTCCACTAGGCCAAAATATTTCAAAGTGTAAAGAATGTGTCTACTATTGTTTATTCCATGTCCCTAGAATTTAGAACTGAGCATATAGAAGATGTTCATCTAACACTTGCTGAATGAATGGGTGGATGATGAATTTTCCTCTGTCCTAATGTTAGTGCTGCTTGCTCCACAGTCCTAGTTTGGTTAGAACAAACAGAAGGGACTAGGATTCTGTTCTGAAGAATAAATTTTATGTCCTTGAAACCTTCATTATTTCCTGGGTGTCCCTTCAATATTCTCAAGGTAAACCTTGAGGATACAGCTTTGGAGATAGAATATTCAAGGAAATATTGATTCAGGTCTTTACCAGAAAATTGCTGGAGCCAAGGTAAGTTCTCCTTCTGCACCAAATTCCCAGGTTGAGGAGGGTCAGACTTTAATTTCAAAACCAACTCCAGCAAAAATGGGAAGAATTGCTTTACAAGGCCAAAGCTCCAGCCTGGAAGTATAGCTCACAGGTAGAGTGCTTCCTTCCACCATTCTAAAATATTTACTTCTCTTTTCTCTTAGACTTGAGCTTCTTCAGTTTAGTGTCTGTAAATTCTGTAGATAGAATGTTTGTGTCCCCCATGAACTTATTCACTGAAGTTGTAAATAACAGTGAGTCTTTTGGGAAGTGATTCGGTTTAGATGTGGTCAAAAGGGTAAAGACAGACCAGATGTCTTTCTCCACTATGTGAAGATACAGCAAGAAGCCAACTGTCTGTAACCAGGAAGAGAGACCTTGCCAAGACATTGACTATGTTGTCACCCTAATCTCAACTCTCAACCTCCAGAACTGTGAGAAATAAATGTTTATTATTCAAATCACCCAATATGTAGATTCTATTATAGTAACCAGAACTAAGACAGCAGCTACTCATCCCTATGCCCAGCATGAAGATTCATTCACTTACTTGTCCTTTATCCATTTATTCAACAATATTTTATTAAGTGTATATTTTGTTACAGGCACTAGAGATACAGAAATTATAGCACCCAGTTTAATAAGAAAAAAGAGAGGAGACTAGAATTCAATTCCTGAGAATAGATTCCACGTCCCTGAAACTCCCATGGTTCATAATGGGTTAATAGTGTTCCATGTGTAAAATCTCATATTTACCATAGAAAACTGAGTAAAGGTGATATTGATGCTATGTTTCTTATTCTAAGAATTTAACTGGACATTTATTTTTCCATTTTCAATCTCTTCCATATAATCTTACTGAGATGCTTTTTAATTGATGTTTTTTGTTGTTGTTGTGGAAGTCATGCTTAATAAGAGGACTAAAAAGTGAGTTTGGTCTACCAGCCAAATATCTATTTCGCATTGATTATATGGAATGCAGTTGCTACCATTGCTGTTGTTGTTAGGTACTGTTGAGTTAGTATCTGACTCATAGCGGCCCTAGGTACAATAGGTGAAACACTATTGTCAGTCCTTCTCTACTATTCATAGGGTTTTCAGTGGTGGATTGATTTCTGAGGGCAGTGGGTTGCTGGGTCCTCCTCTCAAGTTGCTACCATAGCTTTGGACAATTAGGATCTAAGAGCTACAGAATAATTAGAATACCTTGTAACATATATTTAGCAAATTTTCTAAAAATATTTCTCAAATCCTTTTGCATTGTTTCATTTATTTCAAACTGCAACCTCATGGATTTCTTTCTTTTCTTAAATTTATTTTCCTCAAAAAAAGTAAAATCTTTGTGTATTCTGTAGGTTGAAAAATAAGGAAACAAGCCGGGCGTGGTGGCAGTCACCTGTAATCCCAGGAACTTGGGAGACGGAGGCAGGAGAATGGCTAGTTCAAGACCAGAGGCAGTCTGGGTAATTTAGCGAGATCCTGTCTCAAAAAAAGTAATAAAATGGGCTGAGGGTGAAGCTCAGTGGTCCAGGATTTGCAGAGCATGCAAGCTTGAAGCCCTGGGTTCAACCCACAGTACTGAAAAAAAAAAAAAAAAGAAAGAAAGAAAGAAAAGAAAGAAAAAGAAAGAGAAGGGAACAGCTTACCAAGTGCAAATGCATATGGTATGATTCCTGATCATAGATTCCCCACTGCTGTGGAACAATTCCAGTTAATCGACAATCTTGGCAAAATGGGACATTAAAATGGAAACTTGCCTCAGGAATCAAGACAGAAGACAGTCTAGAGTTAGAAAGCTAGGGTAAGAATTATTAAATGACTCCATTATGATTAAAAACAATGGAAAAATAAAGAAGACAAGATGGTGTAGCATGAGTCTCCCCAGCTGCTCATGTTGGGAAGAGAGGTGGCTACTCCCTTCTTTCAAACTGTCCGAAGGGCCTTGACTCTGAACATTTAATATACTTCCCCTGAAATGCTAGTAGCATAGCATTGTGGTGTCTGACATCTGTCTCAAAAACAACACCAACAAAAGAAATGCTAGAAGATTTAGTAGTGAAGCAGTGATGAGAACTGTGTGTAGAATGGCCCACACTCCTGGAGCTGTCTCTGAAGATGTTGTATGAGTGTTTACCATGACTTAAAAGAGCTATACTATACTGAGATCTGTGGGCTGGGATTTAGCTCAGTTGGTAGAGTGCTGCTCGGCAGTGTCTGAGGTCCCAAGTTCGACTCCCAGCATCACAAAAATGGGAGAAGGACATGGCAACCCACTCCCTAGGCAATCCCAAAACAATCAGCCATTGAAAACTTTATAAGGGTCTCTATGAGTTGGACACAACTTGACAGCACCAAACAACAACAACATTGCGAGATCTGATATGGAGTCTTCTTAGGTAGCTTCTAAACAGGGTTTCCTTGAATGCTGAATTTGCTGTTGTTAGGTGCTGTGGTGTCGGGTCTGACTCATAGCGACCCTCGTAGGGTTGTCAATGGCTGTTTCGAAATTGGTTTGGGTGTGGATTGCTAAGTCTTTCTCCCATTTTTGTTGTGCTGGGGATCAAACTCCGCTCCTCAGAGAGTGTGGAGCAACACTCTACCAATAATAAAGAGCTTGGGTATCCAGGGCTGGAGAATGAGTCAGTATCCAACACAAACAGAGTTACATTCCCTCTGGCAAGGGAGCAGTGGGGTAAAAACCCCCAGTAAAGGAGTCTGGAGGTCTTGGAAGAAGCCAAACCATGCTTCTGGAGAAAGTCACTTTTTAAGAGGACAGCACACCAATAGAAGACTCCAATCTGGTAATAACTTTCTTGTGTCCCTTTCCATAATCCCACTCTGGTGACACACAGAATCCTCATTCAAAAAATTAGGAGGAAAAGATTCAAAGCTATGAGGGTGGAGGGAGGGAAACTGGCCATTCACTCTCCTTCTGAATATCTAGCCTGGGTGCAGCTGGGAGGGAGAGAAATTTCAACCCTTAATAGATAACTGAAGTTTGGCTGTTACATAAGACTTGATATTATATTTGCTAAAGAGAGATTGTGTTTTGTGACTTGACCTGAGCACTTTTCACAGGGGCTAAAACTGACAAGAAAGGTCTGAGTGCTTGACTTATTTATCCAGTAGTGAAAGAGTTTGCATTGGAGGCACAAATGGAGGGACACAGAGATGAAGGTGGATGTTCTCTCTGGTCTTCCTCATTCAGGATGATGGTTACCAATGACACTGAATCATTAATTAATGAAAGAGGGAGGAACAGGACTTACTCAGACCCAAAAGGTCAATGAAAGTATCTTAGAGGGACAGATATCTAAGGAGTCTAGAGTGATGAGTCAAACTTAAGTTTGTTGAGGTTATTATCCTAAAAGCATCCTATAACCCACAGCCCCATCTCATAATATTACTCAGAAATTTGAGCCTAGAAATTTATAAATTTACTCGGACTCTTGATACTCACTTTCTGGTTACCCATATTGGAATATTCTTCTATTTCTGCCCCAAGACATTTTCTTAGTTTCTGCATCAATTAACCCTCTTCCTTTCTTCCAAAGGATCATGATGGAGGCAAGTCATACTGCCTTCATAGGCCCTGCTTGCAGGGAGACCAGGCAAGCATCCTCACCCACCTAGTCTTTTCCAGAGTCTAGATTCCCCTGCAACCAAATGGCATTCTGTAACTTCCTGATATTGCAAGGAAATATTGAGGAAGCCTTTGAGGAATGCCTTAGGAAAAATACGTCAAAAGATAATGTTTAGCTTTCTTTCCTTCTGCCTCAGGTTAGTTAAACTATTCCCCATAGAAATATAACAAACACATGAGGATCACAATCTGTCAAAAGTTGGGATGAAGCATAATAAGAATGATATATATGGAAACCATTGCTTGAGTACCTACTATGAGTCAGACCTTCTGATAAGAAGCAGTTTGCTCATATTATCTCTCAGTTTTACTCCAAAATGGCAAAGGAGAGATTATTACTTCCATTTTGTAGATGAACAAAATGATCCTGGTAGAGTTAGGTAGAAATCTGGCTCTCAGTGAGTGAGAGATTCAGTAGAATTTCCAATTAAGTACTTCTGGATCCAAGGCTGGTGCCCATCACTGTACTTTATGCGGGAAGTGAGTTCATCCTTTAACTTAATTCTTAAAACAGTCTTCTCAGGATAGCTATCCCTTATACCTTTAAATATCACCCTGAAGTTCTTTCCCTCTTTTTCTCTGGGAATTGTTGCCCAAGTCTTACAAATGACATTGACCTTGTTACCATAAAGATATATTGAAATGTCTGTCTCCCATTAAGCTGGAGATTTCTTAGATCCTGAGATGGAGCTCTTGCCTTCTATATTTACTAAATATCTAGGCCAGCTTTGGACACAGTAGGACATATTAATGTCATTTGATGAATGAATGTAGCATCAACTATAAATGAGGACTAGGCAACTGACAGAGATAAGGCAATAAACAGAGGTAATGCAACTAGTCACTTCAGAGCCAGAATCTAAACCTACATCTTGACTTCAAGTATGAGGAAGTATATTATTCAAGTTGAAACTAATACCAATTTCCTGATGTCTATAGATACATTATACTAGATTATAAAGATAAATCAGGAAGATATGTGTATTGACGTGCACAGGTGCATATACACACATGTGTAGAAAGATAAGCCAAAAATTTTTCCTCAGTTGACAAATTTGGGCCAAACCCAGATAATTCTGCAGCTAGCCTCCTTGTTTACCTTAATTTCCCAATTTTTTAGGTTATATTCAAAAATATTTGTCATGCTTTTATCACCCTATAAGTAATGTGATGAGGGGGATCCACAAACATATACATATATGTCTACATGTGAGTATTATGGGTTGAAGTTTAAAATGTCTCCTGAAAGCTAGTGTGTTGAAGGTTTGGTTTCCAGCTAAAAAGCTTTTGAAAGCTGATTGGATCATGAGGACTCTAGCTTCATCAATGGATTAATCTCACCATTGATGACCTCAAGCTGAATGTGCTGTTAGGATGTGAGGCCTATTTGGAGAGCCTGACATTGAAAGATCTATCTTGTCTCCAACCCTTCCCATCTGTCTCTCTCTGCTTCCTGGCCAGAGTGAGTTGAGCAGCTTTGCTCCACCACATGCTCCTCATCATGACATTCTGCTTCAACACAGCCAAAAAGCAATGAACTGAAACCTCTGAAATTGGGAGCCAAAATAAGTCTTTCCTCTCTTAAATTGTTTTCTCAGTCATATTGTCACAATGGCAAAAAAGTGACTAACATAATATATGTACTTCTATGTGTATTATCGGGCTGGGATTCAGCTCAGTAGGTAGAGCATTGCTTTGCAGTTTCTGAGGTGCTGAGTTCAATTCTCAGCACTGAAAAAATGGGAGAAGGACATGGCAATCCACTCCTGAGGCAATTCCGAAAAAGTCAGCCATTGAAAACCCTATAAGGGTCACTATGAGTCAGATACCACTCTACAGCTCCTAACAACATCAACATGTGTATTACCAATATAAAATACATTCATTCCAGTGATATGAAAGAAAAGTGTAGAGTAGTTTGAAAATAGAGAACCTTGACCTAAGCTAATTTTTTCAGAGTAAAGATCTGATCTGAAGGATAGAGGAGATTTATGCCAATAGTAGGTAGATTGTAGACAGGGTTCCATGGAATTTTTGAGAAGTTAAAGGTGGCTATAAGGGTATGGGATCATGTGGATCTGGGCAGTGGCCAGCTCATACTCTGCGAAGAGTACTGATATTTCATCATTTACTCTAAAATCACTACAATGGAACTGAGGTATATTACTTAGGGAATAAATAATAAAGCCAATCTAGAATGCCTAAATTCCCTCCTCTAGATGTGATGGAATGAGTTGGGAAGTGATAAAGGCAGATATTGGAAGCCTAGTTATAAAGTACCAGACAACATGATAAATATATATCTAAATATTCTGTAAATCACCAGAGCCATTTATCTTGGTCTCGCTGAATAGAAAAGAGAGAGTTCTATCCTCTGGTTTTGGCCAAAAACAAAGAAATCCCTCCCAAAGAATATGGCCATAATTTTTGTACTATACAATCTTTCCAGCTGTCCTTCAAAGGCACTCATTGTGGAGAAAAGTTTTGTCAGTATTTTTAGATCTATGGACTTTGGCTGCTGTAAATTTTCTTTCTCCACCAATTTTTTATCTGACTGTCTACACCTGAGCCTATCCCCAACAAAGCTGATGATGACCTGCTTTTGAGAACCTCACATCTGTAAGTAGCCTGAGCAGTCACTCAGATTTGCCACCCTTTGGAGCCTAGGGGAGAGCTAATTCTCCATCTTATGTATATCTTGTGTAGGAGAAAGGGGGTCTTCAGCCCTAATCTCTCCTTGTACTTTGCCTGCTGTCCCATTCAGAACTGATGCACATGGAAGCTTACTGACTTTCCTCTTTTTCCTCTATCTCCTCACCTACTACTTCCTCCTCCTTTACTTTTTCTGCCTCCTCTTTCCTTTCTTCCACTCCTATGCCTTTCTTTCTCTCTCTCTCCTCTTATTCTTCCTTCTCTTCTTCTTTCTTCTTTTCCCTCTTACCCCAAATCCTCTTCTTCCTCCTTTTTCATCCTCCTCTTCCTCTTCCACTGCAGTAATGAAATAAGGGTGGGGAGACTGGAGTGGTGATTAGTGCAGTTAACCTTTATCTGTAACATCAGAATTGAAGTATAGGGAATTAGAAAGGGTCACATTCTCTGTGTTCTCTCCTTGCCTATAATCATGAATTCTACTTGCAAAGATAATGCCAAATTAATGGCACTGTCAGCCTGATTACGCCTCCTTTAAAAAAAAAAAACTTCTCTAAAACTACTAAAGAGCCCAAAACACCTCAGCCATCACCATAACCTTTTTCTCAGTGACAACTAGTGTTCCCTGGGGCTCACCTAGCATGTTGCTATTGTTAGATGCTGTTGTGTTATGTCCCACTCATAGGGACCCTATGTATAACAGAATGAGATACTACCAGACACTGTGGCATGTCCAGCACTATGTCAGTGTTTATCTGCTATTCATAGGGTTTTGAATGGCTGATTGTTTCAGGAGTGGGCTGCCAGGTTCTTCTTGGTACAAAACATTCCCTGTATGCTAAGCTTTGAACTAGGATAGGGAAGCAAAAACGTAAATGAGTAAAAATCTGTGCTATTGAGGACAGGTGGATTGGCCATAGCCTTGTAAAACTCTAACCTTGCATGGGATTGATAGCTCACAGTGAGGGAGGCCAGAGTGGCCTGGCCCTGGGATCAAGGCTAAATCTAAAGTTCTGCCTCTACTAGAATGACTTTTTTGGAGGAAGTATCTAACTTGGTCAATGTTGGATTCTTCTCTTTATCTTGTGCTTGTCAAGCTTGGAGTGTTTCAATTATAACCTTATTAGATAGATAAATGTATATTTTACTGCTTTAGTTTGAATCCAGAAAAAAGATACACACTCTCTTAAAATTTATCCTGAGGCTACCACTAGTGCAATTCTTTAATATATTAGGTGCTGATTATCGTTTTTTTAGGTGCCATTGAGTCAGTGTCTGACTCATAGCAACCAAACATACAACAGAGGAAATAGTATTATCATGCTTTTCTGATGTTCATAGGGTTTTCAATGGCTGACTGTTTTTGGGGAGTGGGTTATAAGGTCTTTCTCCCAAGCCAACAGTACCTGGTGTTCCCAGGCAGACCTCCATCCAAGTACTAACCAGGCCTGACCCTGCTTAGCTTCTGAGGGGATCAGATGCCATAGGGCTGCAGACTTTGGAGCTGATTATGTGCTAGGAAATAATAGTCTCTGCTACCCTCTCATTTTTGGCAAGATATGAAATATGATTAACTTATAACAGTAGGCCTGATATAACTTACAATATACTGTCACAAGAGATGCACCAATAGTGAGGGTTTAAGGTGACTTGGTGAAGTTCAGAATGTTGGCGTCAGACCTAGAGGAAAGGGTAGGATGTCAACAAAGTCTGTGTACTTGACAATGCCCTGCTATGTATGATCTTAGGTAAGCTACTGCACTCATATGAGCCCAACTTTTTCAATTACAAAGAAGGAAATGTTTTAATATCTACTTATGTCTTGCAGTGAGAACTAAATGAAATATTTAACATATAATGAATCTCCAATGCATAGTGATAAGATGGTTGTGGCAGTGCTAATGATGATGATGATGAGTGTAGTGACCATGAGGATCATGGTGATGCTGATAGCAATGGTGATGATGGCAGTGGAGGTGGCGATGATGAAGGTGAAGATGGAAGTGAGGATAATAGTGCTGATGGTGTTAATGATGATGGGGGTGGTTGTGATGGTGACAGTAATGTTGGTTGTGATGAGGAATACAAGGGTAATGACTTTTGTGGCAGTAGTGGTGATGATGACGATGGTAATGAACTTGACATTCTCATGGATATCTTCAATAACCTTTAACAAAATTCAGAGTTTCCTAGCTATTTAATTCTTCCTTTCAGAAATTAATATAAAGTAGTTAGAATGACAGTTTGTCCAAGGAATTGTCCAGTCATCCACGAGGCCCTAAATGATGGAGCGGCATCTCCCTACTGGCAAAGGAGGCTATGTAATATGCCTGCCAGAACAACCACCCAAACATCCGCAGACAGAAGACAGAAAGCTGTGAGATGGATTGGATGTGCAGCACACGAATTCTCTCCTGTCTTCAAACAGAAAGTTTATTTCTACATGAGAGTTTGAAGGATATTCCTTATCTCTTTGTTTTCGATAGTGGCAGTAAAAAACACATTCCATTTCATTCTTTACCATGTCTTATCAATAACAAGATTACCTTTTTCTGCCTTTCCTGTAAGTACCTGAGTTCAGAATCCTGTTTAGACCTTCTCTCATCAGGAGATTCTTTTCAGCATATATATATATGTATATATATATATATTAGAAGAAGTCTTGAGAGGAAGAGATTTCTGGAATTTAAATATTGGCTTCCCCACAGATTTGCAGTGTGGCCTTGGGCAATTTTCTTGAACCATCTGAGTTCAATAACATCTATCCCATGCTTTTTAAATCTCCTTTCCTCTATTCTCACTTCTTTCCTACCAATCTAATCTCTTGCTTACTTGATGGCAGTGATTTTTAAGTCACACAAGACTTTTGTAGTGAGCTCCCCAAGCTGCGCGATGCTCCCTATGGCTGAATGAGAACAGCTCTGACATGAAGGCAGAGCTCAGATCCTGCATGCTAGATGGGTTCTAGATGTAGAGATACTACTTTTTATGTGGTGGGAACTGGGATTTTCACTGAACTCTGGATAGGTCAGAAGATATCATGTAAGGATATCATATACGAAGAACCCCCACATATTTGTCAGCTTGTCATGCTGTGGGGGCTTATGTGTTGCTGTGATGCTGAAAGCTATGCTACTGGTATCTCACATACCAGCAGGGCCACCCATGGTGGACAAGTTTCAGCTTAGCTTCCATACAAAAACAGACTAGGGAAAAGGGCCTGGCAGTCGACTCCTGAAATAATTAACCATTGAAAACTCTATGAATAGCAGAGAAGCACTTTCAAATATAGTGCCAGAAAATGAGCCCCACCCAGGCTGGAAGGCATGCAAGAAATGACTGGGAAGGAGTTGACTCCTCAAAGTAGAGTTGAGCTTAATGACAGGAATGGAATAAGGCCCCTGATACCTCCTTTTACTGATGTGCCATGACTCAAAATGAGAGGAAATATAGTGGGCGCAACAATGGACTCAGACATACAAAGATCCTATACATGGCACAGTGTTGGGTAATGTTTCATTCTGTTGTTCATAGGGTCTCCATGAGTCCCATCTGAGTCCATGGTATTTAACAACAACAATATAGAAAGAAGTTGTAGAGTTATTCATAGAAGAGCATTTTTGTTTAAAAATAGCCCATAGCTCCCTCCTGTAGATTGACTCTCTTGCTCTTCTTCTAAATCTGCTGTAGTCTATAATCAAATATGAGTGAAAGTAAGTCTACTTAACCTCAAGATAAAAGCTTATTTTTAAAAGGAAAGATAACAGGTTCCTGTCATGGCATGTAAGGGGCTTAGAAGACTTCACTCTTTCCTAACAACAAACACAAAGCTAAACAAACTGAGAAATCAACATCTCTTCTTAGATCCTTCAAAAATTGAGGTCACAAGGCAAACCACTGCCTCCCAAAATTGGAGAGACAGGTGGAGACAGAGTATCATAACTTAACCAGAACAGAAAGCTATGAGCA